>JYCQ01000049.1:0-559669 GCA_000931505.1 Hypoxylon sp. E7406B | reverse complement strand
AATTAAATAAATTAAATAAATTAAATAAATTAAATAATAAATTAAATAATAAATTAAATAAATTAAATAATAAATTAAATAAATTAAATAATAAATTAAATAAATTAAATAATAAATTAAATAAATTAAATAAATTAAATAAATTTAAAATTTAAAATTTAAATTTATTAATTTAATTTTATAAATATTTAATTAAATTTATTTTAATTTTAACATATTTTCTTTATAAAAATCATATTTACTTTTATTTTTTCTTCTTTTTTTAATTAACTTTAATTATTAATATAATTAATCGAAAATACATTAATCTTAAACTTTACCATAATTTTATTATTAAATAATATTAATTTAATATTCCCATTACTTTAATTTTTCGTAAACTTTTATAACGTTATAATATTAATATTAATTATTACACACTTTATAAACGGATTAATAAATAAAACCTCTTATAAAAATAACTTTAAATAAACTTAAATAACAAGATTTTAACCTTTATTAAAAAGCTTTTTTTAAACGTTATTTTAATAATAATTAAATCATTAATTACTTATAACTTAAAAATTATTTAATTTTACATTCTTATATTACAATTATTTATTACTTTATAAAAATTTTTACTTACTTTAATTTAACTTATTTAATTATCGAAAAATAAAAAGTTAAAAACTTTTTTAAAAAAAAAGCTTTTATAAATAATATCACTTATTAAATAAAATTTAAATCTTTATTTACATATATTTAATAAAAATAAATTAATATTACTTAAAAGCTTTTTTATTAAATTTATTTTAAATTATATTTTAATAAAGTTAATTAATGTTAAAAAAAAGTATATCGAAAATATAATAAATAAATTACACTTAATTTAAATTATATTTAATATATAAACATTTATTATAAATTTAAAACGTATAATATTAAAATTTACGTTATTATAAACGTTTATTTTTAATATATTATATAATTTTATTATAAATTTTTAACTTATATAACTTAATTTATATTTACTTAATATATATTTATTATTAAATAATAAAATTATATTCTTTTTATAATTTAATTAAATAAAAGTAATAAATTTATAATTATAATTAATATATATTATTACTTATTTTAAAATATGTAAATAATTTAATACTTTTAAAAAATTTGTTTAAATTTATAAACATTAACGTAAAATTAATTAACTTTAATTAAAATTAAAAACCTTAATAATAACTTTAATAAAAATAATATAAATATTAATAACTTTAATTAATCCCTTTTAAAACATTTAAATATTTATACTTTTATTAATAATATTTATATTCCTTTAATTAAATTTAACTAAACTTATAAAATTAATATATTTATTAACCTTTTTTTTTTATTTATTTATATATTTTATAATAAAAATATAAATAATTAATAAATCGAAAATTAATAAAATCGATTTTATAATAATTAAATAATCTTTTAAAAAGTAAATTAAATCTATTTAAGCTTTTATAAACTTAATTAAAATAAAATTAACTTATTTAAAAAATATTTTAATTAATTAATTAAAAATCACCTTTAAAAATAATATTAACTTTTTAATAAAATTACTTTAATTTACATTTTTACGCTTATAATTTAATTTAAATTTAATAAATTTATTCGACTTTAAAATAATTATAAAATTTAAAAATAAAAAAATAAGCCTTATATCATTAATAAGAAACTTTAAGCTTTATATATTATATTAAAAAAAATTAAAAATAAAAAATATTAAGTTTCATTAAACTTAATTAAGCTTAAAAAAATAAAAAAGTTAATTAAATTAAATAACGTTAAATTAAATACGTTTTTACCACTTAATATAATACTTATATATAAAAAGATTTTAAATAAAATAAAAAATATATTAAAGAAAATTAATAAAAATATTAAAAACAAGCTTTATTTATATAAATATAAATATTTTTAAAAAAAAATTAATAAAACATATTTATTAAAGACTTAAACTTAAAATAACTAAATTAAAACACTTTAATAATAAATAAAAAACATTTAAAATAACTTTAATAAAAGTTAAACTTAATTTAAAAACGTTAAAAACGTTAAAAATTAATAATAAAATAAAGCTTTAAACTTATATAAATCGAAATAATAAATAAAAACTAACTTAAAATAAATTTATTTACTAATTAATTACGGTAAATTTTTATAATTTTTACATTTTAATTATAATATTAAATAATATTAAAAAGCCATTATCTTTTTTATATAAATTAATCTTATATATTTAAAACTTTTATATATATTTTTTTTTAATTATTTATTTAAATTTTATATAACACACTTAATTTAAATTTAATTTAACTTAATAAAACTTAATTTATTAATATAATATTCGACTTAATTTTAATTAAAACTTTTTCCACTTTAATTTTATTTTTTTTATTTTATTCTACCACATTTTTTCATATTTTTAATTAAATTAATAAATTTCGACTTAATATACCTTTTTTTACTTTCTTTTTACTTTATTTAATTAAATTTTAAATAATTTTCGAAAGTAAAAAAAAACTATTAAAATTATATAAATTTAATAAATCTTATTTAAACTCGGTAAAATCTTTTATAATAACATTTAAATATAAATTAAAATAATAACTTTTATTTATAACATTATTAAGTTTAATTATAAAATCATCTTTAATTTTTATAATTATATAAAGCTTATTATAATTTAAACTTAAATTAATAACTTATTTATTATTACTTAAAATAACGTTTTTAATAAATTTTTAAATCTTTTTTTAAAAATAACTTTTAACATAAAAAATTTTTAATAAATACTTAATAAAAATGTAATAATTATTATATATAAATACGTTAATTTAAGTTTTAATAACTTAACTTATAAAAACTTAATATAATTTAATTAAAGTTATTTTAAATTAACTATAAAAAAATATTTTATAAAAATTACTTAAATATAAATAAATACCGATTTTAATAAAAAGTAATTTATAAAGTTTACATTTAATTAAAAAAAATATATTAAAAAATAAACTTATTTTATAAACTTTTTTTAAAATTTTATAATAAACTTTAAATTTAAAAAACGTTTTTATTTTAAAAATAATTAAAGTAAAATTATTTTAAAATAATTAAAATAAAGTAATAATTATTTAAGTTTAATTATAATATAAAAAAGTTTTAATTAAATCGATAATATTAATAAAAATTAAAATTTAATTAAAATTAACTTTATAAACTTAATAATAAATAATATATAATAATTTTTCCTTAATATTAATATATAATTATAAAGTTTTAAAACATTAATTAAAAAATATAAAGAAATTTATAATATTAAATTATAAAAGTTAAAATAAAATATAATAAATTTAATTAAAATTATTTAATCTTAAAAAAAATAAAAAAAATTTATAAAAATAATATTAAATATATTAAAATTTATTTATAAATAAATCAAATTTTAAATATTAATTTAAATAATAAAAAAATCTCGATAAACATTTATAAAAATGTTATATTAAATTTAATTAATTAAACTTAAACTAAGCGTAAGCGTATTAACGTTTTTTAAATTTTGATCACTTAAGCCCTATGCGTTGCCGTAATAAGTTATTAAAGGTACCCGGGTACGTCACCGTAGGGCATGCGGCGGAGATCAGTGCATGGGTTCAGCAGTGGGCACAAGACCAAAGCCGCATTAAACGGTCCAAGCTCCCCTAGCTCCAGGCGCAGTATAGCGCGAACATTAGCGAATGGATGCAGTGTTACAACATTGTACCCGGTAGTACCCCGCCTGACGGTAGCATCTGATTGATGATTTCAGTGCATTTCCCCCACTCGATATCCAACCTCCAACCCCCTCGTATTTTTTGGCATCTCTGTCCGACAACTACCCTTGCCTCAAGTATCCGAGGAACCTGGCAGGCTTAGCTACAGGTCGGCGAATAATCCGATATTCCAGCTTTTGCTACTACCGTATCTACGAATATAAGCTTTAGTATAACCCGACTCACCGGCTTCGTTTTGTCATGAATCGGAGCACCGGTCTCGGATCGAAGCGGCTGTAACGTTGACGTTCTTTTAGAGCTGTTTTACCTTGGATGCACAGCAGCTATCTTAACAAGAGCAACGCTTTGAACTCGTCGCACTTCAAGCTCCGGACACTCTACACCGAGAGCTTTGTTTATGATTATCATTCACTCTTTCTATTAGGAATCATCCAGCTTGTCTTGCGGTCATGTCGAACCCGGCCCTTAATTTCATCACCTTCAACCAAGACCACAGCTGCCTAGCTGTCGGTATGTCGACTCCCCATTACTCTCCTCTGCTCTTAGTAGTATTATCTATACGGACAGCTGACGAGTCCTAGGGACTTCGAAGGGATTCCGCATTTACCATACCGATCCGTTCTCCAAGATCTTTAGCAGCGATGATGGAAATATCGCTATTATCGAGATGCTCTTTTCCACCTCACTCGTTGCTCTCGTCCTCTCGCCTCGTCACCTCATAATACAAAATACGAAACGTGCGTCCGTTATATGCGAACTCACCTTCCCATCCGCCGTCCTTGCCGTCCGTCTAAACCGAAAGCGACTCGCTGTCGTGCTCGAAGACGAGATCTACCTATACGATATAGCCAACATGTCACTCCTCACCAGCATTGCTACTTCTCCGAATCCCAACGCTGTCTGCGCTCTCTCCCCTTCTTCCGAACACTGCTATCTCGCTTACCCTTTACCGAAACCTCGTGATGATGCGCAAGACAAACGACCGTCGCATGCGCCTCCGGCTTCGCTCTACGCTCCCGTAACATCGGGAGACGTCCTCATATTCGATACGTTGACCATGAAGGCGGTTAATGTCATCGAGGCACACCGCTCTCCTTTGTCTTGTATCGCGCTTAACAACGAGGGGACTTTACTAGCCACAGCAAGTGAGACGGGGACAATTATCCGTGTATTCTCGGTACCTGAGGGCCAGAAACTCTTCCAGTTCCGACGTGGCACATACCCGAGCACGATCTATAGCATGTCCTTCAATATGGCGAGTTCGTTACTCTGCGTTTCTTCCACTTCGGATACCGTACATATTTTCCGTCTACAACAGCCAGGGCCCGGAAACAACAATGTTCCCTCTGAGGCGCAACGGCCTACCTCACCCCGGACAGATCGCTGGTCTCGCAGTCGCAGTTACGACAGTGGTAACGACTCGCCTAACAGCGCTCAGGGATCACCTCGCAGCGAAGTGACTGACCTTGCGACGTCGTCGACAGTAAACACCGCCATAACGCAAAGGAAGCACAGCGGGTCTTTCGGCAGCATACTCCGTCGGTCATCGCAGCTTATGGGTCGCAGCGTGGCCGGTGTCGTGGGCAATTATCTGCCACAGACTGTTACGGAGATGTGGGAACCCCTTCGCGATTTCGCGTACATCAAAATACCCAAGAGCTCAGCCACGTCACCTCGGCCCGGCGGATCAAGTAGCGGTCAACAACTGCGCAGCGTTGTGGCAATGAGTAGCAGCAGCCCTCAGGTCATGGTTGTCACTAGTGATGGCGGCTTCTACGTATTCAACATCGATATGGAACAGGGTGGAGAGGGCTATTTAGTTAAGCAGTTTTCGTATGTGCTGCTATCAAATTATCCCTTTTCTCCTTTTTGGGATTTAATTAGACTAATCATCATCTCCACAGGGTCCTCGACAGCGACGATAAACTCGATGCCTCGAACTACGGGCCGTAGGGCGGCGTTGATTTTTTCCATGAGGACGAAGATAGTGAAGAAGATGAAGAAGCAAAGCTCGACGGTCCGGGATGGTTGCTCCTTAACCTTTGGGCGACACCGAAGGAAGACTGAGCATCTCGAAGGCGTTAAGGTCCGGGGTCTATGAATTCTTCTTTTCTATCCTTGATTCGGGTTTTTCATCTCTGTACTGCGGAGGGCTACTAGCTGAGCGATCATACCCCACAGAAGACGGATTTGTGTTTTTCTTTCGCAAAGGGGAGTCTTTTTGTCTTTTGCATCAGCGTTCGGCGTCTAAGCGGCTTTAGTTCATAGCTATGAGATACGGAGCTTTATCCACTCCTAAATGCAACTTTTTAATACTCTACCTAAGTCTCTTGCTTAGTATCTGGTAAAACGAATGTGACAATAGTATGTTTCAAGAGTAAGCGTCAAGAGGATAGACGACGTGGTGAGATATCGACCGTGGCATTTTTTTATTGCCCTTAACATTCTTACTATTGAAGATATCCAAAATCGCAAATCAGTAGATTTCCCAATATATCCCATCTCTCAATCACATACATGTATGTAGATGCTACATCAATACAAGAAGCTTCCCAAACATATCTAGCCCCCCTCAGGGAGACTGATGATGATTCATACATGAACTACACACGCACACACAAAGACAGACCGGCCCAGGTTACCCGTACCAAAAATATCGAGAATAAAAACGACTGTCCCCAAAACAAGACGCCGTAGCGCCGGTAGATGAACTGACTATGCAACGGGGCCCGGGTAGGCAGTGGCCTCCCTGAGTTTCAGCCCCTTCCCCTTTCAGATACATGGACGCACACACATCCAATAGATTCCGCATCAAAATGCCCCAAAGATTTGTCATGTCATCCCGTCGTTAGAAGCGAAGATACGAGTCCGTATCAGTCAACCAACCAACAAACCGCCATACCCAATCCCATCAACTCCCAAGATGAAATGTAAGTAGCCAAGCCAAGCTGTAAGCGAAAACAATGAATGGTTATGTAAGTAAGGACCATAAGCCGAATAGGTAGGTGTTTACCCAGCTAGGTCTGTTGTAAAGGCGGAGAGAGAGGCGGTATTAGTCAGAACCGCCAATTTTTTTTTCTCTTCTCCTCTCCGCAAACTCCCACCGCTTATTGCTGTGGGATTTTGTGGCGACTTGTTACGGCTGTCGTTGGGGTTGCTTATATGCGCAAGTCTCTCCCCTCCGCACAGCAACTTGAAACACCCAACATCCAAGTGCCGCGCCGCTCCGCTAGGAACCATAATATGTCCCGTTCGTTCCGCTCTTTTAATCAAAGAGAATAAGGGCGATTATCTTGCATAAGGCCGGTTCATCAGCGCGATCTCCCGCGCAATCTCGCCCCACTCGAGCTCCCTCCGGATACCCCGTCCAGCGGCGTCGTGGGCGTGGGCGTGTGTATGGCCATGGGTGTGGCCGTGGCCGTTTTCAGGCCGGTGGCGCCGGGTCTGCAGCATCTCCTCCCACTTAAGGAGTTCGTAGGCGAAGCGCAGGTGGGGCTGGATGATAACGTTGAGCCGTCTGGCGCGCACGAAGCAGTATGCCCGCGGGAACGACAGGTTAAGCGAGCGCATCACCTCCGCGATGCAGATTGTGGCGCTGCGGGACACGCCGACGCGGCAGTGGACTAGGGTTGCGGTACCGTTCCGTCGGCCGCGGTCTGTTTGATCGGAAGACAGTTGGGGTTAGCGAGCGGGTCTACAAGCTGGCAGGTCTCCACGTCCCCATACGATACGAGGGCCATCATATAGATCTTATGCACTTAAGGGCAAGGAACAGGCAGGTAGGTAATGGGTAACGACGGCGCTAGGGCTAACGGAAAGGAAAAGCGAAGTGGGTATATCAATCAACGTACCGATGAATTCCAGGCACTTCTCAAATTCTCTGGTTAACGGGTCGATGCCGTTATCCTGCACCTTTTCGACCACGAGGACGTTGTCCTCCCCCCATTCTTCCAGCTCGCCGTCCCGCCACATGGCCGTCTCGCCTACGCTAAGGATCTGGCTTATTCCCATCGCCTTCAAAAGATCTGGGTTATTGGCATGGCCTAGGTTGCCTAGGTACATGTACTCAACAATGCGGCTCGGGAATGAGCCGTCCAGGGATGCGAGCCATTTGGGCTCGTGTTTCACCATGTTCGTGATTTCTAGGAGGCTCTTGTCTGCGCATACGGGCGATTCGTGGAGAAGACGGGGCGCAATCGAAGTTAGTAAAGACACGTCCGTTGGGTAGGCGAAGAAATTTCGCTTCATGATCGTGTGCAGATCAAGCCAGGCTTGGGGAACTGGTCGGCCGGTGCTGTAGCTGAAATAGGCGATGCCGAGCATAGTAGACTCGGTATACCCATCAGCGCAGTGTATCAGGATCTTCCGCGGTCGGTTCGACTCAACCTCCGTCGCTTCGGACGTATCAGACATATTTGAATCGCCATCCACGTCGATATCAGCTTTCGAGGGTAGGGTCCCGTGCGAGAGGTGCCAGAGCCATTTGCACGTGTCCAGGATGCCATCGGCTTCGGCATGTGACCACGTCGGCGGAAGGATGCTCCCAGATGAGGGGAAGTCGAGATACGGATGTTTTGCATCGTCGTTCGATCCTTCAGCAATTGCTTGCAGCGCGGAAGGGTTTAGTCGACCGAGGTCGCTACATTCGATAAGAATATCGTATCGCTTCTCCTCCTCGCCCCCAGGTTCGGGGGTTGGACCCATCCACACATTGCGTGATATTTCGGTTGCTTTCGTCATCGTGTACATTTCCAACCGCTCCTGATGGAAGAAATCGACCACAGCACCGGTCAGGCGGCCCTCCGAGTCGATCGCGACGATATCGCCATGCTTCTTCTCGAACTCCGCGAATGGGCTAATGCAGATAAAGGTATTGTATTTTGGAATGTGTTCGTGTTTCCTACGCCACTTATTCTGCGCTGCAGCAATTTCCCAACCCAATTTACGCACTAGACCAGCGTCTTCGCCGTATACGATAATATCGGATGTTATAGCCGTTTTGGCGGCTTGGATTTGGAAATTTCGGACGGAAAACCCTTCTTTGGGATCGACCTCGATAAACTCGCCATTGGCGTCAGGCTGCATAAACTCATTGGGGGCAATGGCTCCCTTTAGGCGTGCAGTGGAAAGTTCGCCGTCGGCTTTCACGAGCGTGATACCGCGTAAGCAGCTAGGTATCTGCCGCACGGCTTTGCTTCTGGTCATGAAAAACGTCTGCTGGATATGGTTGCTGGGATGCAAGCCATGGAACCAAGGGAAGACCTGTGCCGGGTCTGGTAGAGGCTGTCTAGCTACATAGTCAAGAGCAGCTGCTACGTCGCCTGGGCGGATTTTATAGACAGTGAGCGGGCCTGCTTCGAGACGCTCAAACTTATCTGGGGGATAGAGCAAAGAGGACCGGCGACATTCATCTTCGCGGCCTGGAGATGGTGGAGGAGTGTTGGGTTCACGAACGGGCGCTGGACCAGTAGGACAAACTGGAATGTGTTTGTTTGGGACTGGTGAAGGCGAGGCGCTAGAAACCTGCTGGGTATTGATTGTTTCGAGAGCGATTGGAGACGTTAGACCGACTATGCCAGAAGAAGAGCGATGTGGTGGAACAGGCCTGGGGAGAGCAACTGTCGTCATGGTCCTACTCATAGTACTTAGGTGGTAAATGTTGTTGAAGCAGTAGATTGATGGGCACCGTCGGCGACCGCGTGCTTCATATCAGGGCCAGGCTATCTCTCAGCTCAGGCGCCGGGGTGGCTGTTGTTGTATGGTTGGACTAAGCGCAATTGCGGGGAGACGGGGGAGACGGGGGGCTGATGGGGAGGGGAGCAGCAGATGGGGTGGAGAATCGATGGATTCTGGATTCTGGATTCGGAAACTAATTGACGATAATCGTAGATGGAGTCTGCAAGGCCAAAGTCAAATTCCTAGCCTGGCATTAGCAGCTTGCGTGGATGTGCTAAGATAAGTATGTTAAATGCGAGATATGGTTTCTTTCATTGGTGTTGAACGGCTTGGTGGTTATCTTTCTCCCTTGGTTTCACTGTTGTTTGTTCAGAGTGGGAGTGGGAGGGGGAGGGGGAGGGAAAAGCGAAAGAGGTGGTATAGGAGGGGGGGKATAGAAGGGGCCAGAAAAGACGAAAGAGGAAGAGGGGGCAAGACACATACCTAGAAGAGAGAAGAGAGACAGACAGGAGATGGCCAAAAAGGTAGGAATGGAGCAAAAGTATGGAACTGGTCAAGTGAGGAGAAAAATGACCCAGATGTAACTTAGGTAGGTAGATATAACAATAACAAGCCTGGTCGGAGGGTATATCAGACTCGTTTCACGCATTCGGTCATGTTGATTGGAGTTGCAGCCTTATCGCGCATCCCTGGTGGTGCAGAATGCAGCGCAGTGCCGTGCGAATGCCCCAGTCAAGTTGAAGCAGCACCAGCGGTAGATAAGACGACTTGATTGATCGATAGATAATGGTGCGAGATTGGGTCAGATGGGATCATGGTGTTTATCCCCTGCCTCCTAAAGGTCATTATAAAACAGATCTACCTCGAATCCATTCCTGCCAGAATCCAATTAGGTACTGACACCAATATACTCGTTCATCTGTATTAGGCACACTACCTGCCCTGATGTAATCTTCTTTGATAGTCGTTGTGGGAGACCCTGCTGTGTGCCGTAGCTAATGCAGAACTAGACGACATAGACCTCTAACAAATTGCAGCGTTTCGTTTGCACACTACTGCCAAGACCAGACGACATGATTAGCCTTGACCTACCCTGCTTAGTGGTCAAGGTGGTGCATCTTCGAAGCAGGCCTTCCCCTCTAAATAAAGAGGGACCGGGTTTCCAAACGTTGATCAATGCCGGCCGAACTGCATCCATATCCCCTGTTCCCTGGATCATATCCGACCTTCCTACAAGTACACGGGCGAGAGAGCTCCAGAATATCAAACAAAGGTTTGAAAATAAGATACAAGCTAGGCATCTTGGGCTGTTCACATGCAAAGAAGCTGATATTCGACTCGATGAAAGGAATTCGATAAGATGAACTATCTGATCCCGGTGGGGGTTCCCTCCGCTCTACGTTCATGTTGGTGTGGGAGTTGGAGTTCGTTAGGCTGACAGAGCATGTAGCTTACACACTAGCTGCGACCCCCAAAAGCAAAAGGCGATGGTATGCACTTCGTGATAGGCCGTCTTGCCGCCTCCACGTTCTCATGAGTTTCGTCCAAAGTAACAGGGCCACGACAACGCACATATGTAAAAGGGCAGTGTAATCCGAGTACCTCCCTACATATAGACAGCGTACATAAATGGGGTCTATAAAGGACAGTGAAACGAGGGGCAATTCGTCGTCGACGACCTACCTACATGTACGCTGCAACCCCAGATGTTGAAGACGACGTTGGCCAATAGAGGAGGTTTAGACCCCACCTTCAATGGTGGCGCACTATTCTCTATCAGCATGCTGCGTAGTATGTATTGCCATATCCGCGACCAGGGTTCCATTGGCAAGCTGCATACTCGACCCAATCGCCAGGGACTAAGTGAAATTGGTTGCAATTGTCTGCAATACACATCAGGGCCACTACTACCCTCGCCACATACATTCCACATACATTCGCTACCCTCCTCTCTTTCGAAATTCGTTGTCAGCATATTCGAGTTCAGCACTAATGCATACTGCAGGTATGTAGGTAGTATATGTAGTACATCACAGCACCTACATCCGTTGGCACCCAATCCAACCGAGATCCCTTACTTCTGTTCGGTCGTATAGTCATTTGATTGCCAAGAAGGCAAACACATGTTGAATCGACAAACCTACCTAGGTAGTATAGATCACGTTAATTATCACGACGATTATGCATGTTTGTCGGTCCGTTAACTTAACAGCCATTCCTTACCTAGGTGTCGATTAACTTTTATTGATTGCGCATGCATTAGGTAGAGATAAGGGGAGATAGACTTTAGACTTGAAATATTAGCTTGACCCGGATCAACATGAACCTTTTCAACTATAAACTGTAAGTTATTGACTCTCGCGGCTCGAGATGCCATAGAACCAATCTCACGCGTGTACCTAGGTATGTACCGGGACGTGTCATCTAACTTTCTGTAGATGATGCATGTCATATACGTCAAGAATGGCTTGCAGCTGCAATGCAGACATCGTCGGGTTTCGATCCTCCGTCGAGAACACTACTTTGAGGTGGCGATATCTTAAGAAGAATAGATCACAAATGAGGATATCCTCAACCCTGGAAGCTTCAAGTCCTAATACTTGACTTTCCCCGGCATCCAAATAATCGGAAGACTAAGAATGAAGTAGCAGTTACGAGACGAACCCAATGCACAGACACCTATGGCTTATAAGTGCCCGATCAGACATCATTGCAGAATCTTACAATGCATAGAGGAAAAGAAGGCGAGGTTTGGTCGTGATAGTTTGATTCGGTGTGGTTCCGCGAGAACGCCATACCGGCCGTGAGTTAAGGTTCGTTCAATGACATGGCCGACCGTTTCGGTAATTGAGGCGTGGCGGGGCTGGCTGGCTGGTAAGCTGGGCTGGCTGGCTGGCTCCATGGATAGTAGCTGGTTCAGCCACAGCGGGGAGTGAGGCTACTTATCCACTGAATCCAGCCATTCCGAGGCCTTCCAATTAATTTATCTTCAGCAACCACGTCACCGCCGCATACCAGCACATGCATGTGCATGGTACCCTACCTACCGAAGTGAAGCTTCCAGGTACACCGTACTTTTGCTTCTTCGACGTCGACGCAACTGTCGTGAACCCTTCGCCAGCAAGCTCTAGGATCCTATTTGAGTCCGGCTGACACTCTCGTTTACCATGTTGATTTTCTTTGCGTGCAAGTAGCCGTCTCTACTGCCGATCGTCCGACCGCCCAGCCGGGAATGGGAATCCTAGGCACGTACGTTCGTCGAAGCATGCCTTCATTACCACGGCTGCCTGTTACTACTCCTGTGCTATAGTTTTCTCATTTTGCATGAGAAGGGAAGATAGAACCTCTAGACCAAATATTCAGAAACAGCCCAAGTAAATAATCCTAATACCAACCGATAATGCCACCAAACAATCTCATCAGCTATTTCGGGGAAGCTCCGAAAGTACATAATTATGGGCCGAAATGTCGACTCGCTCCGATATCTCACCCCTTTGCTTCATCCGATGCCGATGATATCCCTCCGGTAAACGCTCAGTACTTCTACCTGTCTTCCGTCCCCATCGACGATCCTCTCTCTACCACTACCATTGCTGCCGCGACCGATCCGAAATCTGCTAGAAGCAGGCTCCGGCCCTTCTCGCCTGGAGACAATAATGAATTGGAGAAGGCTTGGTTGAGTTTGGCTTCGGATTCCTACCGCCAGAATCACGCACATGCCCTGTCGAACCGACCTCCGAGCCCCTCCCTCGCCAAGGCAAATGCCGACAAGCTGCGAGGCATCATACATCACTTAGCTGTCGAGCATGCAGAGAAGCACGCTCGGGAAGGCCCTTCAGAAAGGGTTCAACCTTCCCCTGAAGCTCTTCCGGAGCTAGAATCTGCCATACCATTGTGCTGCCCTGAGCTTCTCGTTGATGTTGGGGTTGCTCTACGGATATCCTTCTGTGCTGTCGCTAGGCGGAAGCAACATGAGCTTAACCGGGATCTGGTCGCCCAGGCTGTTATGAGTGAAATGGATACGCTGCAAACCGATTCCACAGCGACTGTCACGGAACGACGTGTACCACCCAATAGCACMCCTCCAAGCCAGTCGCAGATTGACTCCATAATGAGATCAAGTCAAAATGATGAGCGACCTAATAGCCAACACTCCGTAAAATCGCAACCGCAAGTATCAACTGACAAAAGTGCCAATGTACCCGTCCCTACCCCTACGAGATCCTCGTTTGTGGACGCCGGTATCTCGGGCAGGCCTTTTGTACGCGTAGGCACACCGGAAACCCCTGTTACGTCTCCACCGGCATCGCTTCCGAGGACTGCTACTTTTCAACCTAGCAGACTAGTGGAAGAGGTGAAGAGTGAAGGAGTTAGGTCTCGTCGGTCTTCGTCAGGAGCGGCTACGTCCTCACCAAAACCGGTGGTAGATGTCCCGAAAGAGGTTTCTCGTGAAGTGACAGTTGGTGTCTCCAGGCTACACGAAGTTTGCCTTCCTGCTCTGCAGATGAAACCTATCTACTGGTCTCCTGTTAACGATATCGCCGTTGTGCTTCGAGCGACCTGGTTCTATCGGTACCGTCATATTGTCCCCATTGCAATAAGACCATGATTACTAATCTAGTGCAGAGATGATATGAGGCCTATTGATCCTGCTGTAGCTAATCAGCTCGAAGCCGGATACCGGGAGCTTAAGCCGCATACTGAGACATGGAACGACGAGCTTAGATGTGCTGTAGATGTTGGTCCTTTGGGTGAGGAAAAGGTCTCACATCCTCTATGGCCGAAGGTACCCAACAAATCTTCCAAAAAGACTGATGAATTCGCGGAACCACCTATATCCAGTAATCCTTTCTGTGCAGCTCGCTGTTTCCGTGGCGAAGCAGCCGCGGAAGGTACCCTATTGCCAACCCCGAATGAGGACAATTCCACACCTGTTCCGCCAGCCCACAAGAAGTTTGAGCAGTACCATGTGATCTACAAGGACGCAACTACAGCGTATCTGCTCAAGCCAAGCTTGAAGCCCTCGGCATACTACGGTCGACGGCCAGTGGCAAAGATCATGAGAGGCCTTACTATTGGTATTCCAGTGGTGAGAGGCTTCGATTATGAGGCATGGACGAAAAAGCATGAGAAGAAACAGGATCAACAGATCATACACTCTATATCGACTCCTAGCAATTCTCAAGAAAATTCTAGGCGTGATGTCTGCTCAGCTTGCAAGGCTGACGAGGAGCGCGCGCAGGTAAAGGACCTCGTGCTCGTCGTTCATGGCATTGGTCAAAAGCTGGCAGAACGAGTAGAGAATTATCACTTTACTCATGCGGTTAATGCCTTCCGTCGAGCTATCAATATTGAACTTCGAAGTGACGCAGTCAGAGGGGCCTTGAGGCAGGGACTGAACGGTATTATGGTCCTTCCAATCAATTGGAGGCAAAATCTCTCGTTTGAAGACGGTGGGCCAATGAAGGAGGAGGACAAGGAGAACTATACTCCTGGTGGATTCACCTTGAAGGATATTGAACCCAAGACCATTCCTGCCGTTCGGAGCATGATCTCCGATGTCATGTTTGATATTCCTTTCTATATGTCTCACCATAAACCGAAGATGGTGGCCGCTATGGTCGGCGAAGCGAATCGAGTCTACAGGCTCTGGTGTCGAAATAACCCGGGGTTCGCAGAGAAGGGGAGGGTTCATCTTATCGGTCATTCACTTGGAAGCGTGATGTGTATAGAAGTGTTGTCGAGGCAGCCAACTGTCGTGCCGCCTCTACAGTTAACAAAGCCGCTCCAGTTGAAGCACTTCGAGTTCGATACCAAGAACCTGTTTCTTCTTGGTAGCCCAGCCGCCTTTTTCTTGTTACTCGAAAGGGGTGCGTTGCTACCAAGGAAAGGACGGCAGAAACCGGGAGCGAGCCCTAGCGACGTTATATCAAAAGACATCGTTGGGGAAGCGGGATTCTTCGGCTGTATCGCAGTGGACAACATCTACAACGTCATGGCCCGGGAAGACGCTGTCGCGTACTTACTCAATGGCACGATAGATCCAATGTACGCGGCCGGCTTGAAGACCGCGTACGTTCCAAGCACATCAACATCCTTCCTACAGTCCATGGGCAACGCGATGCTGAGCATTGTGCCTGGAGTTGGAGGCTCTTCGACGGCTAATGGAGCCAACGCTCCTGTTGCAAGGCCACCGACTATGCGTCTTCCGTCGCAACTCGAACTCGAAGTGCATGACTTTACGCGTGAGGAAGTTGCCGAGAAGAAGGCTTTCCTACTCAATGATAATGGGCAGATAGACTACTTCTTACGGTCGGGCGGTGGACCACTCGAATTGCAATATCTAAACATGTTAAGTGCCCACACGAGCTACTGGGTAAATCACGACCTCATCCGCATGCTATGTATGGAAATAGGGAGAAATCCTGGGAAGGCGAATACGTTGCCCGCCATGAGAGCAGTCAAGGCTACGAAGCGGGTTATTCCTCCGACTGTTTGATCAAAATAGAATGGGATGTCTAGTTCATGACAAATTTGCGCATATATTTTGCATTTATGGCCTGGCGTTACGGGATGGGACGACACGGGACCGAGTGATGATAGCATACATGATAGACATCGGATACCCATTACAAAACGATCTGAACAGATACATTCCCATCTTGTAACAGCTACAGCATCAGCAACAGCAACAGCATAGTAATACTATTCAATATCCTCGCATATCACATTATCGCGTCACATTTACAGGGGCATGCTAAATGCCTTCGGTCCCGAGACTGCCAACCCCTGAAGAGCTAACGGGCCGGAATGAGGCCCCGATGCAGAACCGGTGAAGACCCGTCCATTATTGGAGTCCACGGCCAGATGTATTCTTTGGAGATAGTCATAGCGCAATAGTTTACCGTAAACGTATTCTTGGCCGTTCTAGCCGCCATGAGGTTCAATATCCACGCGCGCATTTGGAAATTTAGCTTGGAGATCGGTCTCCGCCCTGCCCGACGTCGTCTAGACTTTCTGCTTGCCTAAATGGCTGAAACCTGCAGATTGGGTGTTAAAACCTCTCCTAGATCCTCATCGGCGTCGTCAGAATGACTCTTCCGACGGCCCTGGGCGTCCGTGGCGCGCCGGTGTCAAAAAAAACACCGCATAGTGTGAGATGACGCATCAACTATAGCTTCATATGAGATTGAAATGAATATCTCCTAGGCGTGTTGAGGCCTCCCGTCGAATCTGTCTCAAATGTCAGCATCTAGCCAGGCACTGCTCGCCACATGAGGCCCGGGCGAGCGGCAAGAGGACTTAGCAATTGGCTTCCCGCAAAGAGACCCCTTTCCGGAGTTATGCGTCTCACGGAAACATGCCTAGGCGGATCTTGAGGTTGACCGTCCCGTCGGTGGTGGCCAGACTTCGGGGATAGTCAGTGCTTCCCGTTATTCAAGCCTCGTAGTATAGGGCCCTCCAGTCGTCTTCGTAACTCCGGGGGCGGGTTCGACAAATCCGATTATCGTCAGCCTTGCGTGACGTATAACGTAAATGATATTCGTAATTCCAATGTCTTGGTACTGTGGCTTATCGTCGCACACCTCGGCGTGGTGGCGGCTGAGATATTGGTAACGCCATGAACCTAGCTGTGCTACCGATGCCGTTATGGTAGTTCCCCCCTTTAGCCCGAACTTCCTATTTCGCGATAGATTGCCTTACCTAAGATAATTTCCATTGTGTGACAGTACGACGTCGGAGTTTCGTTCGATGTCTTAACGATAGCTAGTTCTGGCAGCGAAAGGACAAAGCTTGCCGGGCCTCGATGACACTACTACGATAGGGCGAAGGCACGGATACTCGTCACCCGTGTCGAAGTCAGCTCGATTCCAAGAAGACGCGTTTGTTGAGGGCTGGCGAAGGCCATGCAGGCATTCCCTCGTCACCATCGTGACTGACGTCGAGTTTTACGTTGAGACAATGCAAGGAATACGGACGGCTGGTTTCCGGCACATGGTAGGTTCCAATGAGGCTTGATTGTGCTTCTAGATCGGATCTTCGAGGAAATCTTATGTGATATGGTTTCTCAAACATAAGCGCGAACCAACAGAGGTCTGAGGTCACCAACTGAGTCCCCAGGCTCTCCAGCAGAGGAAAGGGGCGCAGAAGGGGCACAGCAAATGGAGCGAGTAAAATTGCGATATCTACCTCGAAACAAGCCTGTTCGAGAATAATCAAGACACCAAGAAGGCGCTAGAAAGCTCACATTGTTCCCCAATAGGTCTTACCTCCCCAGTCGCGACGATACACAAACTTCACCTCAGTTAGTGTTACCAGAAACTGTACATCGTTACCTAACGCGATGCCTTGTATCAGGATGATGTAAACGGGTCGTTGGGAGAACTTCTCACGCCTCGGGACATCACCAACATCGCCGAGATCCTCCCAACAGGGCTGAACAAAGACTCTCTTACGATCTCAGTCCTGTCACACGCAAGCTTGTACCAGTACCGCAGCTACAAATCTTGCCCTTTAGGGCATAGTGATCAGCTTCAATATGCTAATTTACTTAGACTCTCCTCGTCCAACCGACGATAGGGAGCAGACCACCCAAGTAGGTAGCCATCCGGGAATAATTTGCCACGTTATCTTGATCATATGGCCCCAAATATCACGCAACCCCCTGTTTACGAAGAAGTATCGTATTAAGACAGCMCCTTTCCCAAGCCGGTGAACTCGGCCGGTTGTAATTCGGGTTAGACAGCAGCGACTACGGAGAAGGATGAGGTAGCGAAGAGTTTCTACTGGCGGAATTGTCTACTCTCGTCGTCGTCGCCGGCAACCGGGTGTGTTGTACCGACAGGATTTTACGTCCTAATGACGCTCCCCGACTCCTAACTTCGTATGACTAACCTTGCAGGGCCGTGTAGATCTCTCTACACCGGCCGTGTCTCAATGGATGTATCAGGAGATAACTAACACAGGTTGTAAGGGGGACTGTACATAGAGGCTTCGCCACTTCCAATATTAAGGGTTAAAATCCTTTCACCACGATGTCTCGAGAGTACAATCGACGCGAGCATCTCAAAGTCTGCTTTGCTCGATCCTGCTTCATCTTAAAGATTCCAAATGGCTTTTACCAAGTTGAGTGGGTGATACAGCACCAAGGAAAAAGTCGAACCATGAGTAGAATTGGCTCGGTTCTTCCCCTGAGTTCCACAAGATGGGAAGGTCGAACATCATTCTGTCGCGACGCGGCACGTAGCCTTCCAATAGGGCTAGATTTTGCTCCCACACCTTCACAGGCACTTCCTCCTTTGCGTTCTTGGCCCCCCCTGGCTATGTGCATAGCATGATTCGCCATCCTCGTCCCCAGGAGCCTCGAGACAGCCGCCTGTATCCACGCCCTGGAACTGGCGATTGGCGAGCAAGCTGGACGCCACTGTGGGCATACAGGAGTCCGGGATGCGGCGACAAAGACACAACTGCCGACTAACAGCATGCCCTTGTACGCATAGCATCTGTGGGCGCGCATTGTCCTCTCCCATTCCCAGGCGCTGGGGCCAAGATCATTGGTTGGTCGAGCAATGACGGGGTCCAACACGGTCTCTGCGGAGTGACGAAGCAGGCGCCGATAACGTATCGTTCCCTCCGTCGCAGCTCAAGTTTGGCGCGATTAAATTACCCATTTGCCACCTTCTGCTCTGTCTCTCTCTTTGCTGCCCCAAGTGGGATACGTGCCCCTGGCTATCGTCTGCGCCTCCATGGATACAGAATCCTACCTCATGTAATAACTAAGTGCTGACAGCTTTTGATCATCGTCGAGGAAGGATGCAAGAGAGCGAGACTCGAGCCATGGATGACCCTGTGTGAACACATCCAGGGACTCTGTTTTCGTCCCGCGGGATTCGGCACCATACGGTTTTTTGTTGTTTATGGGGGTTTTCAGGGGAAGGGGGGGTGTTTGCCGACGAGAACAAGAGCGGAATACAAGCTCAGTTAGGATACATGAGGCTAGCTTCGGCAGGCGGCCCTTAGGATTCTGTTCGAGATCCACGGATTGCAGATTAGGGACTAGGGCCGCTGGAAAGGCAGATTCGCGCGGAATGGGCACCGCGCTGCCCCTTGTCTATACTGTCTTCTTTTCGCTCTCGGCCACTATAGCCTACCCGCTCGTACCATTATTAAGCCCCATCCTATTATTCAGAATCTTCATCGTCGCCAGACCTAAGATGCCAAGCAGCCAAGGTGGTAAACTGGGTCCGTTAATAACTGAATAACTGGGTATTCCTATGACAGGTTGCATCTGCAACGTTGGACCAGGGGGGGCCGTTCTGTAATGTACGGTGCTTGTATGTAGATTCCGACGACCGCGCGCAAACGCAACGTGTGCATACATACATACATACATATCTCACCTCCTGCAGCATGTATGTAGGTAGGTAGGTATGTGGTATGTATGTATTGTACCTACAGCAGTCACCCCTCGAACCCAACCCAACCCCCCTGCGATCCACGAGCTGAAAAGCAGGGGAAGGCATAAGATAGGAAGGACGGTGAGCTTATTATTAATGTCAGGGTCGACAGGGCCGGCTACCCAACTCAGGACAGGACAGGACCAGGACCCGGAGCAAAAAACTCATGCCGACCAACGTTGCGTTTTGCTTCGGACGAAGGATCAATTCGCCTTGCCTGCGATCCTTCGCTCCCAGCTATGGTGACTACCTAGAACTATGTTTGCAATGCTGCTGGAGAATCGTTCTAGAAGGGAATTCTTAAACGAATGGATCACATTACCCACTCGGCAAAGAGTCACATAGTCGCAGAAACTTGGTATCGTTGTTATTGTTAGTTACGGTAGAGGCATTGATTCTCATTTCACTCATATCATTACCCACACCGAAACACGTCTTGCCGCGTCATCGACGTAACGGTTGGTGATTCCGTTAGTCGCTTAGCGCCAACCCCCTCCACTTGATACAGTATGGATGGTCTGCTGCCATTGAAATTTCTGAAAAAACTTGTGAAGAGAGAAGATATTCACGCTCCGGCCGTAAAACACTGGATAGGCCTGGATGGGCTTCCTGTTCTCCTCCTTGACAGGGTTAAGCGCGTACCCACTGGACTGGACCGGACCGAGTCCAGTAAATAAGGTAGACAAGTGGAGAGCTATGGAGCTGTTCACAGCGGCTCCGGAACTCCAGATATGTACCTGATACGTAGGTACTTACCCAAGGTATTCTGCAAATGGCTTACAGTGGGCTGGGTGGATCGAGGATCGCATTGATGCTTGATGCTATTCACAAAGTTTAATGCAACACCAACATACGTAAGCTATAGGTAGGAACTATACCTACCATAACTAACTAACCTCGAACCCCTGAAACAGCGGAATTGAGTTTCTCTTGGATCGACCAATGGCAATTCCAAGTTCCCGAGCCCATAGCCTATAGATAGAAAGTCTTCAACAAGACTTTTAGGTAGGAATACAGGTCTTGACGTTTCTCTGGCAGCTGACTTACGTCATGTTCATGTGCGTTTCTGCTGCTACCATAAGAGAATCTGACTGTAGTTCTCAGGGGATCGGCAATGGCTACACGTGCGCTACGTCGTAGACGGCATCCGGGAGCGGAGACTGTGCAGCAGTTTCGATATACCCTCTCCGTCGCTCTACGTGCGTAAGCTGAGAAGTTCTCCAGCCGTTGAGAAAAGTTGGGGGCTTTTAGGCTTCTGGAAGCTCTCTTGTCTTGGTTAGGTGATGCAGCGCGAGATAGGGCTCATCCTCTACTGCTACCTCTATAACCTCAGCGCCTACCTACATACATACCTCACACATACATACAGTAGCGGCATGTAAGAAGAGTATATTAAAAAAAACAGGGCCGAACGTCTGGACTGCTGTGCGTTCTATTCGCAGCTCCAACGTGGCGTGATTCGGACCACTTGCCACGCAGTGCGGTTGCATTACATGCAGCACTATAATCTAGTCACCCTCTCCCGTAGCGTTGGATCCGGAATTTCATGTTTCTTTATATGGCACACAGCATTCTGCATCATCACGAGACGGCAGTAATAGTAGTAGCAGGCGTCGCTGCAATTAGAAAGAGAACGAGAGCGAGCGAGTGAAATGTGTGTGTTAGTCAGTCCGACACTTTGGACCCCAACCCACTTCATGCGCAATAAACCCGACACACACACGCAGATTTTCATGTGGTGAGCTTACTTACCTATGTATGTACAGCAGCTTTCTATAGACACGGGACAACGAAACGATACACTAGCCCAGGTAGCGTGCTAGTGTGTCATGCTCACCACCTCGCAATCTACGACAATACGACGACAATGTCGGAATGTCCGACTTTTGCTATGCTTCGAATATTAAAAGCACCTCTCGTATTATTATAGACGTCAAGTGGTCCCCGTATAGGCGATACGGCGCGCAGATCGCCTAGACCGTCTACGTAGTGGGTACAGATAGGCAGGTAGGTAGATAGGTAGGTAGGTAACTGTCCATCGGTCACGACGAGAGGAAGCTATCGGGTCATGCTAATATCGCTAAACCGGTATCAGGAATCAAGGCAATCACACATCGCGGGGAAAGGCTGTATGTATCACCAAGGTGAGCCAGATGAAATCTCGGTAGAGTAGGTTGACGACGTCGTCATCGGGATTTCAGGGGGTGCGGATCTGCACTTGATAAGGTTAAAGTTGGCGTTGGTTCATTTCTCTATTGAGCGATGGAGGAAGCATGTAGGTTCATTTTAGTGAGACGTAAATCTGTAAATCAGCGTTCAGCTGGGATGTTAGTCGTAGTAGGGTATCTCTAAATTTATCAACGGTTGCTTGCTTGCTTGCTTGTTAAGGCGGCCTATAGCAACATGTGAAAACCGTACCTAAGCCTGCGAAATAACAGTAGGAATGTCGTTGGCGTAATTCTGCATTCACGATTTGCGTCGGGGTGTTGCACGATTGGAAAGCCTTATCTTAAGCATGCGGTTATAGGTAGAGCGTGCTGTTGCAATGGTAACCATCGGGCTGTTTCAGAGCTGGTTGAAACCTGAAGAGCCGGTGGCCAGCTGCAATACTAGGGACTCTCTAGGGCTACAGCAGTGGCAGCAGCCCAGCAGCCAGCAGCAGCGCTCGTCGACCAACGGGGGAAATTCCAGTGGTTTTGGTAGGTACACCGCAAGAACGGCTGGAACGACAGCGTCGCATGGGTGGTGGTTACACAACACCGGTCTGCAGGTTGGGATCCGCACGTCCAACAGGGGATCTGACTGGCCGCAGCGGTGCTGCAGGTTCAGCGGACTACCTCGGGTAACGAATTGGAGGGGCCCTGCAAGGCGCTTAAGAGGACCAAGACCCGAAAGTCTTAAGCTGACCGCTACTCCCGTACTGGAGAGTCGGCCGTAGCTCACGTCGTAGAGAGCTCTTGGTGAGTGGGATCGTGTGTTTGTATCCGGTAAAAGTTTGCGAGGGGCTGATCGGGGAATGGGGACGAAGTGCGATGGCGTCGAGGAGAAATTCATTTACAGGCACTGGCACTGATAAACCAAAGTAGCGGAATCTTGATGAGGCGGACCTGGGCCTGACGAAATCTAGCTAAGTCATGTAGTAAGCACTTAGGTGTGGTATGCTAGTCATCTTCGCTCCATACACAGATGGCGATTGAAGATGTTAACCTAGGCATTGCGATGCAAGGCTGATGGTCCCTGAGCTTCCTGTCAGCACTCTTTCGCTCTTCGTTCCTAATTAAGCCAATCTTGGTGAAGGGGCCAACTCGTGTGCGAAATATCCCGACATTCGTCCGGCGATGGTTTTGGCAGTGTAAGCACTTTGTTTCCTACCTTGCAGTTCCCGCACCATGTCGGCGGTCTCGTGGCAGGCGGGAATCGCTGGATGTAGCGTGGTACGGCTCCGTACGAGACGCTCAATTATTGGGTCCCGGGACTGTGATACTCGCGACTCTACAGTGCTGTATTGGGAGGTTCCTGCATCTCGTAAGGTTCCTCCCGCATGGCATGGCCATGTGGCCGTACTGTACAGTTTAGTCAGCTCTGTAGCAGTGCAGATCCGTATGCGCTATAGCACACCTCTGCTATACACTACTACATACATACATAGGTACACAAGTACAACACCGCACCGTATATTACCGGTCCTGTTCAACGCAGCGCGCTTATTAGTGCTTTCGCGAGGCCGGCTTCTATTGCACCGTGCTACGTGCTACGTAGTACGCATATACGTGAATGCCATAGCTGAAAGGTAAAAGATCAGCTTACGCGTGTTCTCTGTGTGATATTGGCTTTTCTTTCCTCTCCTTTTCTCTTGTTCTTTATGCCTCATCATTATACATAGAAGCCTGGCTGCATACGATTTGTACTACATGCCTAGTATAGCATATGGCCATTATTCCCATCAATTACAATGGCACGGCGGGATTTGAGATAAACGGGGATGGACGGGGGATCGACCGGGGGGGCTATCGTCGGCTACGTATCGAAGTCTTAGCTCATGTAAGGTTCTTCATTATCCGGCCAATCGTCTGCATCCCCGCGTCTGTTGGCGCTACATATTGGGTTAAGAGTGGGCGCGCCCCACAATCAAGGCCCCCATGCCGTATCTAGTTGTGCAGCTACAAAGATACTTGCTATACTTGGCAGCCCGTGGCCAAAACGGTGCTACCAGGTACGCGCCCGCCTGCCAGGCTGACCCAATCGGTATCCAATCCACGAATTCGGGTCCGTAAGTGGTAAACCTTCCCGAGCTTAATTCTCGACCCGAGAACCAGCGACTCGATCTGGACCTCTCTCTGATCGACTCACCCGACCTGACAAGAAATGGCTGCTGCCTGGCACGTATCTCTGCGTATCCCGCGTATCCTGCGGATTCCTCCTCCTCCTCCTCCATGTCCATGTCCACTTTGGCGGGTTGGTCAAATGACGAGAAATGTCTCGCTAGTGTCATTGCAGCAGCATGAGTAATATATTATCATGGGGTGCTCATCTTGAAACCACAGATCCCGGTTTGAGGCGATGCCGTCCATTGGGCACAGATTTGGACCCCTATCCAATTACGAACTCCCCACCATGTACTTTTTAAGGCAGGCTGTGTGGTACTTTGGATCCCATGTTGGGGTCCTGCAAGACGTATTATACGGCTCGTTGGCGTATCACTATTCCGGATCGCGGCAATCATCTTCGTGCCTCGATGATACCCACAACGCTGGTAGGCTCTGCATACGACCTACATACAGGCCTACCAGCTAGCGCGTGCCCACATGATGTAAGACCCTGCGTTGGTGACAATGCTATAATATTACATCGCCTGAGCTATTCTATTCACAGATCAACCAACCAACCAACTGCAGATACACAGAGATCTTTGTGAAGCAAACGCCACACCCGCCCAGATAAGAGACCCATTGGCAATTGACCGGTCTTGTGTGTCTAACAAGACCTTCGTTGCAATGTACAGTGGGTGCCAGATAATTTGAAACTAAATTTTGTACTTGTACAACTTGCTTAATGCATACTACCCTATACGCGAATAAGAACGCGATGGTAAACACCATAGCATATGGTATATACGGATGCGCTAATCACATATACCATTGCATGCACTAARKGGATTGTACGGGCACAAAATTTAGTTTCAAATTATCTGACACCCACTGTATGTAGTCACCCGTTGCCTTCGATGATACACAACATATTGTGTTCTTGATATGTGTTCCGAGATCTTACAATTTGCTTGTGCCTCGTTTCACAGACTGCACGTCAGAAGAGGGCGGACCTAGCCTTATTATTCGTTCCCGTTCATGCTGTGTCACCTGCTTCTTGGAACTTTTTTTTTTTTAATGTTAGGCAGCTCTTAGAATATGTCAACCTTAGGTTTAGCAGAGAAAAAAGATTAGGAAAAATAAAAATAGACGAATAAAATTTTTCTATCCAAAAAGGTTCGTAGGGGGTCGGGAAGACCCCTGGTGTGTATGTGTGTGTGTGTGTAGTTGTGCGCGCACTGGATGATTTGAGAATAGCTGAATTGGATGCTTGGAAATCGAAAATAATCATTGCTGCTGCTGCTGCTTCTTCGTTGAGAGCTCCTTTCCCAATCTAGGTAGCACGGTGCCCTAGAGAATTGCCTCAAAACGCCGAATCACTTCCCCCAAGCTTTGACGAGCCGAGGGGCAAGTGTCCTATACTAATAATACAAAATAGCAAGAAGAGAAAAAAAAAATCCCGTCCCTCAATACATTGATGCCCAATATGATAGATAAGATCCGCCCATTGTACAAGTTTCTATGGCCCGTTTTTCCCAATGAGAACCAACTCCAGAAGTCCCGGTGGTATGCGTACAAGTGGAATCAATAACAATGTGGAGCCGTTAGACAAAATGCCGCCTTTCCCATTCCTGCTTCCGCTGCCGCTTCTGCTTCTTCTTCTACTTCGTCGTCGTCATAGTCATATCGTAGTGGAATGAAATCATCTCTTCGTAAAAGGCATTGGTGCCAAAAGGCTGCTGCTACCGGCTTGAGACATGGTCATAGGCGGTAACTGAGCTGCGGGCGCGACTAGGTGCCCGGGGGTGCTGCCAAGAGTTCTTGTAGGCGCTGGGTAGGCATCGTAGCCCTCAGCACGTAAATCTAAAGTGCCCAGGTCGAAACGTTTAGAGCAGCCATCTTCCATGTGTCTGTAATAGTAATTCATATTAGCTAAGATTCTCTGGTTTGGGTGAAAGAAATAAGGGAAATTACCTTCGAAGAGTATCTTTGCGCGCAAACATTCGGCCACAATAATCGCATCTGTGGTTCTTCTCTTTCATGTGCACGCTCTGGTTGTGTCTTTGCAGATCCGTCTTTCGTACAAATTTCTTATTGCAGTCCGGAACAGTGCAGGGAAATGGGTATTCCCTCTTCTCATCATGCGTCTCCATATGCGCCTTGAAGTTGTAGCTCCTGCTGAATAGCTTGCCGCACCCCTTGACCTCGCATTGGAAGTTGGCCTCCTCTTTTGTAGTTAGCTTCCGGGGCTGTCTCCTCTGCGTCCTCGGCACGCGAAGCTGTCGCCTGTCGTGGGGGAAGGCGGCGCCGGCGCTGCTAGGTCCAGCGTAGTATTGGTCTGCTTCGAGCGTGGGGTACTCAGACTTGGGCCATGAGCCGGAGGGGACGTCTGAGAGATAACCCGAGCTACCGGGAGCTGAGCCGTAGCTACCGTGTTCCAGAGGTAAGGACTGAGCAGAGCGTGGTGAGGGATACTGAGTTAACTCGGATCCGTCGCCGTAGTTAGCAGCAGCGGTGTTCTCCATCTTGATCCGCGGTATTGGTGAGACGCTGTGGGAGTAGTTGAAAGCGTGCCTCGAGTTGGGATCTGGTGAACGAGAGGCAGCAGACATTGGGGGAGGAGTACTACTTGAGAGAATGGGAGCCTGGGCCGGGTGAGACGGATACAATTCGTGGCTGTACGAAGCATGCATGTTAGACTCGTAGTGTGCGAAGGAGTCATAGTCGGCCGAGAGGACATTCGGCGCGCCAGAGGTCGAGCTAGGATGTATGACGGGAGTCCCACTCCAGCCGGCCGAAGTCATGACATCCAGAGGCGGGAGCGAGTTTTCGGAACCCATGTTAGCAGGCATCGACGCGCAGGACTGCTCGAACATGGAGGCAATCTTGTAGATGGGGTCTACGAATTCCGGAGAGGGATAATCCAGAGTAGGGCTGTCGGAGCAATTTGTACTTGGAGGTGACGCCGGCGACCTGGTCAAGGATGGAGGTGAGAGATCCATCACGGGGCTGTATCAAACGCAAGATATGTTCCAACAGATAGTCGGGTTGGTTGGTATAAAAGGGCGAAAGGGGGGGGCCTGGGTGTTGTGCAACAAGGCGAATCCGATGAAGAGGCTAACAGCGTGACTTTGTTCCAACTGTGTGTCTGTCTGACGGGACTCTAAATTTGTGAGGCTTGATAGGTGTGTCGATACATAAAAGGCTATGGAGAACAAGGAGCGGGATGTAAGCAAGTTATACAAGCTGTTCCTGTACTACTCAAGGGCCTCGGCGCACACCCCTACGTATGATACTAGCCACCGTTGGTGTAAGAGCGGGATCTCAAGACAGAAGTACAGTAGGAGTGAAACCATACATGTGCTCCATAATATAACTGCAGCAAGATAAACATAGTGAGGCAGAAAGCAGGAGCGACAAGCGCGATGCATCCCAAGGCAGACTCCGGAAAATTATACATAGTACCGTACCGGGGGGTGGGATATGGGATATGGATGCTCGTAAGGCGGGACCCATTTTTCTGGCCTTCTTGTCATATTTGGTAAGGGTAGCAGTATATCAAAATTGAGGATACAAAACCACAAGGGTGTAGAGTCGGCGTGCTCGAATGAGGTGCTTCGCGGCAGTCTCGAGAAAGTTGGGTGTGTGTAGGGTGTAGGGGGGAGACATGGACACACAGCATAGTAGGGTACATAACGTCAGACTAGCTACATACCTAATGCATGGGTACGTACTGCTACCTGTAGGGATATTTCCATACTTAGAAAAGGTTCAATGGAACAAGAAAAAGTGCGATGATGGAGAGTGACTAATACCGTACGACGTCGGCCGTTGGAACCGGGGGGGCGCGCGAGCGGGGGAATTAATTGAACCAGACCGAAAGAAAAGCATTGTTGTGAGAACCAACCTGCCCGACGAGCACCTATGTACCTAAGGTAGGTAGCTTAGTACGAGTCTGTCCAACATGTCTTAACGAAGCACATCCGTGGAGATATCTCCATATCCGAGGACAGTTACACATCTTAGCGCTGCGTAAGTACTGTACGC
Source organism: Hypoxylon sp. E7406B (assembly GCA_000931505.1). Classification (NCBI taxonomy): domain Eukaryota; kingdom Fungi; phylum Ascomycota; class Sordariomycetes; order Xylariales; family Hypoxylaceae; genus Hypoxylon; species Hypoxylon sp. E7406B. Next base: position 531,382 of record JYCQ01000049.1, on the reverse strand, counting down.
AGAGGGTAGCGCAGCCTGGAGGTGAGACAGCACAGAGAGATCCAGCTTTCTCGCAGGGGAACCTGTTCCAAGTGCTGAAGAATGGTAGCCTTACAAACCCCCTGTCCCTTTTCCTTTTTGTCATCGACCCCTACGAATTAAAGTTCTTATCTGGCGAAAAGGGGACCGCGTGAAAGAATGACGTTGAAGAACAGTCATGTCCACCCTGTAGTCAGAATGTGTGAAGCTTCAATATCACCATAGACGTATACTTAGAAACTTCCTGCATAATACGGAATGCAGAGAGTTTGAGTCATTGCAGTTGTTTGAAGGAAAATGAGGAGAGCGAAAAAATACGGAGAAGGATATGCGCCGGTTTACAGCACTCGCCCTGTTGAGTCTAGCTCGGACGCGGCTTTTAGCATGAAAAGTAGCAGCATGGCGTGATGTGTTGTTGGTCCTTTGGGACCAGTCTGGGGACGCTTGGCTAACGTGAAATTTAGCGTTGGACTGTAGGGCAGAAGCCTATTGACCTGCTGTTCTTTTGCAATGGATTGGCAGCTAAGAACGACAGGCCCGGTATAGCATCTAGCGATAAGACACAGGGGACTACGGCAACTGCATTGAACGCTCTGGAGGCGGACAGGGGGTTCTGTTAGCCACATGAGCACGGACGACGGAAACTGTGGGAATTCAAGCCGGCGTTAGGAGAGGAGTTGAAGAAACTAGGTCCAGGGACACTCTCCTTACCAATCTTGGTCGGTATTATTGACGACAGTAACCGCGTTAACGGAGATAATGAGCCCGGCTGTCTGCTATCAAGGAATGAAACGACGTTGAGACCCATCGCTTCTCATACATAGAACACGTATAGGTTACAGCACCAGAGACCAAAGAGGCAAAATACTTCGATTCCTCCCATACTAGATTACCAAACATTTAATCTAGTTTAGAACGATGTAACTCTTTTCGTTCGGTTTGCGTTCCAAGGTGGGCAAATGCTAAATGATCGCTATTCCTACGAGGCAGACCGCGTGAGACMCCCCCGCCAAAGCGCGAGCTGGAGAATAACACACACCTAAAGTTGGTACAGCTAAGGCTGGGCTTGGCTGGTTGGCTGGGGTCTCTATTCAAGACGTAAATTCCGAGCAGCGAGGACTTGGATCGACTGCGCCACAGAACAGTGTCATCGAAGCAGCCTTTTCCATTGTCTCACAAGATCAGGCACTTAATTAACCCAAGATAAAATCCCCCAATCTTGAAAATTGCAGGGTTGCTCTCGATGAGCTGGATGTGACAAATGCAGGACGGCGATTATGGTCAAGCGTTATGAAGTCATATGAGTTCACACAAAGACGCTCTTGGGATGCACCGCCATTCGACGATCCTGAAATATACCTGAAATATACCTAGAGGTATGGATTGATGTCATTCGAGCGATGGTGTCCTGGTCGCTGCTACGTGAGAGTTTCACCCTTGACCTGACTGCAGGTACGGACTGCGCAATACACAAGAACATCGACGTGTCGTTGCTATCTTCCTGCTTTGCTACCCTTCTAGCCCATCTAGCAGCGCTATGATAGGCGCATGGGACGTTTGCCGAGCCCATTATCCACTGTCGATACCACGGCAAGGAGACAGACCCATTGGGACCCGTAGAATGATGACCCCACCGCCAGGGCATGGTGATCATGTATGTACTGCTACGTCTTGTTAGTTGAGCTGAGAAGTGAGAAGCCTTCTTTTCTCATCCAGCCCCCATCTTACGCGCCCTGAGCATGCTGCCGTATCCCACGTGTTTCGGCCGGGTCCCTCGGGTTCGGGTGGTGTGGGATAGGTAGTATATGTAAGCCCTTCACCACTTCTCACCCAATGGCCGGCTGTTATCCTCGTTCTCGCGAGACCTACTAGACGCGGTAGTCGAGCTTGCCCCGCCACGTTTCGGCACACATGGCGCTGAGAGGCTGAGCAGCTCGAAGGAACGAAGCTTATATAACCGTATGTTTCAAGAAAAAAAAAATCGTCAACGGAATAGCTCGCAGTTGGTTTCCCAAAACGTTTCTGAAAAATGTTTCCCCACATCACCACGCAAAATTTGAGCACGCCTGATGACCACTTTCCCATCTTAGTCAATCGCTGTTAGAGTCAACGTATCCCGTAATGCCTACACCAAAGACCCCAACTTCCTATAACTGGTATCATCTTTATGGACGGGGGGGCCAAGCACATACATTAGGCACGCGCAAAACATGTCCCTAATAACATAATCGGCCGAGGCGGGGGCAAGCCTCCACACAAAACGAGAAGGTCGAGGCGCAGAGCACTTTGCGCGCAGCGTATTCGGCGTCACTCGAGTTACGGAGATCAAGTTGCGAATTCATGGGGTTTGCCGTCTCATCGCTGTGGTAATTTCATATTATGCTATCAAAGAGAGACTGGTGTCTAAAAGGAGAAAGAGCCCGGCGCGTCCGTGATGATACCTAACATATCCTGAATATGTGTGTGTAAATCCCCTCGATTTGGGAGGTATTTGTCAGTTGGTAGGTCAAATTCTATGCAGGTAGGTAGTTGGGGTAGTACATACATACCTCATAGTTCTAAAGCACCAGGCGAACTACATCGGTACCTTTTCATTTCCTTATCCACACGTAGGGATTCAAGATGCGCAGGACTCCCCATTGTACCACAATTCTCTTACTGGGGATGCTCCAGCGTCTCCACATGCAGGGGTTGCTTTGGGAAGGTTTCCTTTAAACTCCTTACCAAAACGGTTCGCCTAGGAAGATCTGGCCGCCAGTCTGGTAATTTTAAGAGAGAATGGCCCTGAGTGGTTCAGCTCGGGGGCTGAAATTGGTTCTTGTACGAGAGGGGGCCTGGCCTGGCGAATCCTTCACCGTACATGCAACCGGATTGCATGCATAACACGGCAGATATCTACGTTAGATTGCTTATACCCTCCATAGACGACCTTGGAGGGCAATACGTTGCAAGACGTTCTATACTAGAAAGTATCGGGGGTCTGTCGCGAAATGTGTCCGAGCTTGTGCGAAGCGCGCAAGGGCCCCGCGGACCGCCGCGATATTGGGCTTGACACGATCTTATAAGTCACCCCACCATGCTAATCATGACTGGTTGAGAATATCGCATATATCGTATTTACATGGCGTTGAGATTCCCACTCTATACGGAAAACCGACAATATAGAGATGCTATTTCGTATTGCTCAGCAAATATAGCGTCCTCTAGGCCCGATAGCAATAACCCTGGTACACACCAAGCGTAGGCTGTGTTGGCTCTTCATCTATTACAAATAGCCCCCCCTGTTCTGTTAGAAGGGGATATCGATCTCGTGATGAATGACGATAAATCGGGGTACTAAAGCTTATGATAGGTATGATCTAAAGATAAACCCGACGAAATTTCAACACTCTACTAGAAACGCGAATAAGCCCGCTATCGGCAATGGAGCATAATGAATCAGATTGATATCAAATCAACGTGACCGCAGCTATCCCACATCATGTCTATATGATTAGTCAGTGATCAAGGAAGCGTGCCTTGCCATCGAGCAGCATGGCCTCGCAGGATTCACGGTATTCAGCATCACCTGAAACAAGAAATTGATTAAGCCCATTCTACCGAGTAACATTATCTGCAGCCAGGTGGTCAGCGATATATTCGGCGAGGTTGCATCCTGAACAGCGACGCCGTGTAACATCTCAAAATAGCAATGCAGGTAGGGTAAGGCTAAAGCTGAGAGCTGACGGGTACATCTCCAACTTTTCATCTCGCGTGTTATTCGGGCCAATTCGGTTGCGATTCGGACAAGGAAAATCGGACCTGTGTTCGTCGGACAGAATTCTCCGTCTCTGGTGTCCGTAGGCCGATAATTCCGCAGGCGGCTTTCGGACAAAATGTCGAAGCCGGGGTTCTCAGACGACTTGGCTCATTTTTACTTATATACAATGAAGAGGCAGGAATTAAAGTGTTGGTTGCTGTGTCGTGCCGTTTCCGGCAGTCTGGTTCTTGATCTGAGGACCCCAACCTAACCCAAGGCCATGGGCGAGGTAAACGTTATCGGGATGAACTGTCCGCGCCGTCGGGACACTTCTTCCTATGATAAACCAGCAAACCCGCCGGATTGACTCCCGTGCTATCAAACGTACGGCTCATCCCGGCGTCACAAGCTGTAGATCTTTGTTTCGGGAATAACACAAGCCCAAAAAAAGCTTATTGCGACTTCAATTCACCAAGATCGTGGAGTCGGGTGAATTAGTCGAAATAATACTAGTGTCGGTGATAGTCGTTACAATAGTTCGGCCCGCGTATCTAGGATGCTAGTAGCCGCCGGCAATGTGGTAGTCCTCAGTCGATCATCTCGCATTCTGATCTAATCTCGATGCGTTAATTGACGCCGAAGGCACCTGTCACTTACACAAGTCTCGATTGTTCACCGAGTTCCAACATGTTCAATCGCAGCTGACAGGTATTATGGGTCTTGACATATTAATGCCAGGTACCAACAGCCAACAAGAGGACATCGTTACGCCTAACCAACTGCAAGGGGGGTGAAGTCGGCGGCTTGTTAGAGGATATATTGGAGATATTGGAGTATGAGATTGGGAGTGTTTGAAGTAGAGTAAGAGATGAACAATGCATTGTTTTGCGAGATGTTCATTTATTTAGGTTTCTCAATTACCGATTGTAGCGATTGTAGCGTAGGTATATTACGTAACCCAATATTATACAAATGCCGGAAACGTGCATGAGCCAGCTGCTGCACAGCGCTACGATAAGATTCTAGTGGCTTATCTTATCCGGTAGCAAACCTTAGCTCAGCAACCCAGCAACCTAGCGTCCTCAACCGCGAGGCTGGTCTTCAACTTTTAAGGTGATCAATTCGCCGGACGGCATCAAATATACAGATACATTTTCACGTACTTTGTCTGATGCCTATTTGAGAGTATAGTGAAAGAAAACAAAGAGGCCAAGCTCTTGCTCTGCTTTGGGTGGTCCGAGCAAGTAGCCGCCACCTGACTCACCCGTGAAATTTCAACATTGCAATTGGAAAGACTGAAGAGAGCCGGCCTCTATTTACCAACAACCGCATCAAGTTTCTTCCTAAGTAGTTCTCGACATAAGGCCTATTGACTCCGAGCATCTCACCTTTACATCATCGCGCCCAACTAGAAATCAGCCAAAATGAAGTTCTTCATCGACGACCTCCCGGTTCTCTTTCCGTATCCGCGGATATATCCCGAGCAGTATGCGTATATGTGTGACCTAAAGAAGACTCTCGATGCCGGCGGCCATTGTGTGCTGGAGATGCCTTCAGGCACCGGCAAGACTGTGTCGCTGCTTTCACTCATTATCGCCTATCAGCAACACTACCCTGAGCACCGGAAGCTAATATACTGCTCGCGTACCATGTCCGAAATCGAAAAGGCGCTAGCCGAACTCAAGGCTCTGATGAAGTTCAGGGCAGAGGAGCTTGGTCACGTAGAAGACTTCCGTGGACTAGGCCTTACCAGTCGAAAGAACCTTTGTCTCCACCCTTCGGTCAAGAGAGAGAAGAGTGGTGCTGTCGTGGATGCTAGGTGTCGTAGCTTGACTGCCGGTTTCGTGAAGGAGAAGAAGGACAAGGGCGAGAGCGTCGAGACCTGCATCTACCATGACAACCTGGACCTTCTGGAGCCACATAATCTTGTTCCGAATGGTGTTTGGACGCTCGATGGCCTCCTACGATATGGCGAACAGCACAAGCAGTGCCCGTATTTCACTGCAAGACGGATGGTAAGGATCCTCCATGACTCACTCTTAAGATTTGCCCAACTAGGAACGTGAGGCTCACTATTGATTATAGATGCAATATTGCAATGTCATTATCTACTCTTACCATTACCTGCTAGACCCGAAAATCGCAGAGCGAGTGTCAAAGGAATTCTCCAAGGACTGCATTGTTGTGTTCGATGAAGCCCACAATATAGACAACGTCTGTATCGAGTCTCTAAGCACTGACATCACAGAAAAGTCATTAGAAAGAGCTACCAGGGGTGCTCAGAATTTGGAGAACAAGATCTCTCAGATGAAGGAGACGGACCGAGAGCAATTGGAGAACGAGTACCAGAAGCTGGTGGAGGGACTAAGAGATGCCGACGAAGCTCGCCAAGAGGATACCTTCATGGCTAACCCGGTTCTACCTGACGATTTACTCAAGGAGGCTGTTCCGGGAAATATCAGAAGGGCAGAGCATTTTACTGCTTTCTTGAAACGATTCATCGAATATCTCAAGACACGAATGAAAGTCCGCCAAGTCATCTCCGAAACACCACCGTCTTTCCTTGCACATCTAAAAGAGCATACCTTCATCGAGAAGAAGCCCTTACGATTCTGCGCCGAAAGGCTGACATCACTTGTGCGAACCCTCGAACTTACTAATATCGAGGACTATCAACCACTCCAGGAAGTGGCCACATTCGCGACCCTCGTCGCCACTTACGAGAAAGGATTCTTGCTTATTCTTGAGCCGTTTGAATCAGATACTGCCGAAGTACCGAATCCGGTCCTACATTTCACATGCTTAGATGCGGCAATTGCGATTAAGCCTGTCTTCGACAGATTCAGTTCCGTTATTATCACATCTGGTACCATCTCGCCCTTGGAGATGTACCCCAAAATGTTGGGCTTCTCTACAGTCGTCCAAGAATCTTACACGATGACCCTGGCGAGGAAGTCTTTCTTACCGATGATCGTCACCCGAGGAAGCGACCAAGCCACCATCTCTACCAGTTTTACGGTTAGAAATGAGCCAAGTGTGGTTCGCAACTATGGAAACCTCTTGACCGAATTTGCCAAAATTACACCCGATGGAATGGTCGTGTTCTTCCCCTCTTACCTGTACATGGAGTCGATCATCAGTATGTGGCAGGGTATGGGTATATTGGACGAAGTTTGGAAGTACAAACTGATCTTGGTCGAGACTCCTGATGCTCAAGAGACCTCGCTAGCACTGGAGACTTACCGTACAGCCTGCTGCAATGGAAGAGGGGCAGTTCTCCTTTGTGTCGCTCGAGGAAAGGTCTCGGAGGGTATCGATTTTGATCATCAGTACGGACGAACTGTGTTGTGTATTGGTGTTCCTTTCCAATACACAGAATCGCGTATCCTCAAGGCTAGGCTGGAATTCCTAAGAGAAACCTATCGCATCCGAGAGAACGACTTTCTATCTTTCGACGCCATGCGGCACGCCGCGCAGTGTCTCGGTCGCGTGCTCCGAGGGAAAGATGATTACGGGATCATGGTGTTGGCCGACCGTCGTTTCCAGAAGAAGAGGCTCCAACTACCGAAGTGGATCAACCAAGCTATGCAGGACGTCGATAGTAACCTCAGTACTGATATGGCTGTCATCACGGCGAAGCGATTTTTGCGAGACATGGCGAGACCCTTTAAGTCTAAAGATCAGGAAGGTATCAGCATGTGGAGTCTCGAAGACCTGAAAGAGCATCAGAAGAAGATGGACGAGGAGAGGATTAGGGAGTTGCAAGATGATAATGCGGCCGTAGAGGCCTTACAGAGAGCCCAGGCTATGCAGAGTTTTGATGATGATTATGATATGGATGACGATGACCTCGAGGAGGGCATGATGGAGCTAGATGGTGCTTGATAGCACCTGGATAATTACAGAGTCAGACTTGTGTATAACGGATAAGTAGGTAAATTGGGCATCTTCTTTGGGATTGCTAGGAGTTAAGGAAAAGCACCCATAGGAGTAATCTACGCCGCGAGGTGTCTAATTAATACAAATGCAACTGCATTCAACCAGGAATATTTCAGACTGGAATTCGCAAGTATCAAGTCATCGTAACCTGTATTATTACAATCTCCCTATCTCAAGCATGGTATCGAAGTAACTCAGTGCGTAGATTTTGCCAAATTCCAGAAGTTCTCCAACTTCGACTTGGACAGCACTTCCCTGGCCTCGCTATCCGTCTCGCAGACTTTACTTCCCCATTTCCTAAACGCGCGGGACTTTATCTCACCCTCGAATATGAGTTTGCACTGGTTCTCCGCTAAATCCTTCAGCCCGCCGTCCTCGTTCTCGGCCTTGAGCCATTGCTTCAAAGCCTCGTTCTGCGCGTCCTTCTCCCTCGACGGCAGGTTCTCCGTCCAGTTGATGCGGTTCAGCATCAGCTTCTTGTAGTGCTTGATGGACCACTCGCCGCCCTCGACGATGACGAGGTTCTGCTTGGGGTGCATGATGACGAGCCCCGTCAGAGCCAGCTGGTCCGCGTTGATGTTTATCTTGTAGCGGTGCTGGCCGTTCGCCAGGCTGTTGATCTTGAAGACCAGCATGTGCAGGCCCTTAGCCGCATCCTTCTCTTGGTTCGTGGCGAGCTTCTCGTGTTTTTGCTCCTTGGTCAACTTGCGCTCCTCGTTCGCCTGCACGTGCTTCGCGTGCCGGTCTGCGATCTCCTTGTTCACGCGCGCTTCGACGGCCGTCGGGTCCTTGACGGCTTCCTCGCCTAGCACACGCATTAGGTTGCCCTTCTTGACCTTCGGCGGCGGCGCGGGCACGAGGCCTAGCCTGATCTTGGCTTGTTCCTCCTTCAGGTCTGCCATTCGGCGCTGGCGGCGCAGCTTGGCTTGTTCTGTGGAGGTGAGGTACATAGGTTTCGGCGGAGGGACGTTCTTATCTTGCGGCGGTTCGATGGGGACCGGGTGTTGGATATATCTGGTGACTATGGTATCTTCCGTGTCGATTTTGAGGTATTTGGGGTTCTCGATATTATCGTAGTTCTTGCCATCTACTAGGCCTTCATCCCACCACTCAATATCGGGAGGCGCTTCGACTACGAAGTTCTTCTCGACGTCTTTGTCCTCGTCTATGCCGACCTTCCGCGTGCCCGCCGCAATCTTCTTCTTCAGAGCTTCGAGCGCCGCCTGCCGCCGTAGCGCGTTCGCCTGCTGGATGTATTTGCCCTTCTGGTTGAATATAAGGTGACGTGATTGTCGCGGCTTCACACTAGGGGCGCCTAGGTTCGCATCGAAATATGGGTTGCTCTTTATCTCTTCTTGCGACGGGCCGGAGAGGTCAAGGGCCTTTTTCGGCTGGGCCTTGCCCCCGTCGTTACGCGATCGCGAGCTCAAGCTAGATTTCGAGTCGTTGGCCTTACTACCGCCGGGCTTCCATTGCCCGATATCCTCCAATGCCGGGTGGAGACCGACGTTCAGCCCTCCTTTTGCCTTTGTCGTCCCTATAGCTGCCGACACGCGCGCCTTAAGGGCAGCAAGCTTTGCTGCTTTGTCGGCGGCGGAGTCGGGCTTTTGTATCCGAGATGCGTCATTGCGCGGCCCAAGGCCAGGCGAGCCGTGTCGGTCCATTATGAACGGCTATAAATCCAGCGCTATGATGCAAACAACGGGCAATTCGAGGAAGCGTATGAGTCGACTATCCAGATGATAGGGTATTATTGTAGGTTTGAGAGGATAAGATCCCAACGATCTACCCGCCTCGACTAGGTAAGCAGGTGATGAAAGGCGAATCCAACCTACGTCTGAGTTTGACTATATCGATCGCATGGGTTTGTCGGGTTCGTAGAGAACAAAAGGTGGAATTGCTGCCAGGCAGACTATGTACAGGGCTATCCTCTTTGCTTGTGTCACAATGCATAAGTCGTAGGTACCTGAGCAACTAAGGCGCGATAAAGAATTAGAGATAAGCAGAGTCACATGACCACCCGTTTCTGCCTCTCGCGACCGCTAAAAAGTTCGAGCTCCAAAATTTTGTAGCGTCCACCCAACCCCACTAAAAAACCGTTCAAAGCAGCTCTCGTCCAGCCGTCCGATATAACACCAGAAGAGCGCAAAGCCATGAATTGGTAGAGTTTGCCGGGAGCGCCTCGACTTTATATGGAACTCTAATAGATCCGATTCTTGGCTCGAACAAATCTGTAGAAATTGCGCTCGGCTGTGAGGCACAGCTCCATCAGCCATGAATATCTCACAGCCTATATGGTCGGCGATCGACAGCGTCGACTTCGACTTCCTCACTCCCGCCGAGATCAAGGCCATTTCGGTGAAAAGGATTGAGAACCCAACTACCTTTGACAGTCTCCTGAACCCGATACCCGGCGGTCTCTACGATCCTGCTCTTGGAGCTTGGGGCGACTCAGTGTAAGGAGGATAGAGACATGTGCTACCGTGTGTCGCATACTAATATAACGGTTATAGATGTACAACATGTAATCTTGCGCAACCGAATTGCCCTGGCCATGTTGGTCATATCGATCTGCCCGTCCCAGTATATCACCCGGTTTTCATGGACCAGATTCTAAGATTGCTTCGAGCGCAATGTCAGTATTGCTTCCGCTTTCGAATGCGACGAGCCGACCTCAGTCTTGTCGCATGCAAGCTGCGCCTTCTCCAATTCGGTCTTATAGATGCAGCCAATTACCTAGACGATATCACAGCCGAAACCACCGACATACAAGTGGAAGATGAAAATCTTTCCGAGGGCGAGGAAAGCTCGGCCCTTGACAGGGTGGTCCGCTTGAGAGAGGCATATACCCAGAAAACTCTGAAAAGACATAGACTGGGAACCGCCGATATCAGAAAAGGAAAGCATGAAGGCGCATCAGAAGCCAGAAGAGAAGTCCTCAAGAACTTCTTTAGAGATATGACCAAAGGCAGAGGGTGCGCGACTTGCAATGCCATATCCCCAAATTTCAGAAAAGACCGCTTTGTCAAGATCTTTGAGAAGCCACTCAGTGCCAAAGACCAGGCCAAGATGGCGCAGCGTAACATGGAGCACAGAGACGCCCTGGCCATCAAGAGGAGATCCAAGGCAGATGTGGCCAAGAAACGCAGTTACGAGACCGACGAAGGAATTGCTGATATTGACCTACCGTCGAGTGAAGGAGAGGTTGAACAGGAAAATGATGAAGATGAGGAAGGAGAGGGKGAAGAGCTTGATGAAAATGGCGACGTGATAATGTCAGGCGGCGACGCTCCCGTTAAAAAATCGAAGACGAAAACAGACACAGCCTCCAAGCCTCAGCAACGTTATGTCAACTCAATGGAAGTCCAGGCTCGACTACAACTCTTGTTTGAAAAAGAACAAGAGATAATGAGTCTAGTTTACAACTCGAGACCTCTCGGAAAGAAACTCCCTGCCGACAATTTCTTCATTCAAACCGTCCTTGTTCCACCAAACAGGTATCGCCCGGAAGCCAAGCAAGGCGACTCGATCGCAGAGGCTCAACAAAACTCMCTCTACAAGCAGATCCTTGCAGCGTGTGCTCGAATTGCCCAGATCCATAAGGACATCTCACAGCAAGGAAATGACCCTAACTCGGCAGCCCGAAGACGAGATATGTCTGAAATGCACGAGGCCTGCGTTCAGCTTCAGGATTGTGTAAACTCCCTAATTGATAGGGATAGGAATCCGATCCGTGGTGCTGCTGGAAAAAGAAATGAAGATGGTATCAAGCAAAAGCTCGAGAAAAAGGAAGGACTTTTTAGAAAGAACATGATGGGCAAGCGTGTCAACTACGCCGCTCGAAGTGTCATTTCTCCAGATCCGAACATTGAGACAAGCGAAATAGGAGTTCCGCCTGTCTTTGCTAAAAAGTTAACTTACCCAGAGCCAGTCACGAGCCATAACTTCAGAGAAATGCAGCAAGCAGTTATCAACGGTGTTGATAAGTGGCCTGGTGCCGCAGCGATCGAAAACGAGAATGGCCAAATCATCAATTTGAGAAACAAATCCGCCGACGACCGTGTTGCTTTAGCCAACCAGCTTCTCGCCCCAACAAGCCAGGAATATGCCGGAGTAAAAGGCAAGAAGGTCCATCGCCATCTCGGAAACGGTGATGTGGTGCTGATGAATCGTCAACCCACCCTTCACAAGCCCTCTATCATGGGCCACAGAGCCAGGGTCCTGCCAGGAGAAAAGACTATTCGTATGCATTACGCGAATTGTAACACATACAATGCGGATTTCGATGGTGACGAAATGAATATGCACTTCCCGCAGAATGAACTCGCTCGTGCAGAAGCTTTACAAATTGCTGACACGGACCATCAATACCTCTCTTACACTGCCGGGAAGCCCCTCCGAGGTCTGATTCAGGATCACTTGTCCGTCTCGGTAGCTCTTTGTAACAAAGATACTTTCTTCGATAAAGGTGCATATCACCAGCTTATATACAGCGCATTACGGCCTGAGAGTGGTCATATTGCTTCCGAGAGGCTCGAACTTGTGCCACCAGCCATCATAAAACCAGCTAGGCGCTGGACCGGAAAACAGGTTATTACAACCATATTGAAGAACATGAAGCCAGCCGGTGCTGGTGATCTCTGGCTCTCTGGGAAATCGCAAGTAAAGGGGACTGCTTGGGGAAAGTTTACCGAAGAAGGCGAAGTCTTCTTCAGCGACGGCGAATTCATTTCCGGCATTCTCGACAAGTCACAGCTAGGACCCAGCGGGGGCGGCTTTATACACTCGATCCATGAGATCTGGGGCCCTGAATTTGCCGCTAAACTGCTCAGCTGTCTAGGTCGTCTTCTTACTCGATACCTTAATATGCGCGCATTCAGCTGCGGTATGGACGATTTGAGGCTCACTCCTGAGGGTGAAAAGACACGCAAGGAGAAGTTGAAGGCTGCGGACCATATCGGTCTTGAGGCTGCCGCAAAGTACGTTAGTTTAGGCGACCGCCCTGATATTACCAGTACGGATCCCTTATTACTAGAACGGCTGGAGGAGGTTATGCGCGATGACTCCAAGCAAGAAGACCTGGATCACATTATGAATCAAAAATCTGGCGGCCTATCTAGCGAGATCACTGTCGCTTGTCTACCCGCAGGACTTGAGAAGCAGTTCCCCAAGAACCAGATGCAGTCGATGACCACGTCTGGTGCGAAGGGTTCCTCTGTCAACGCGAACCTGATTTCTTGCAATCTTGGACAACAAGTTCTTGAAGGAAGGAGGGTACCTCTAATGGTCAGCGGCAAATCGTTACCATGCTTCCGGCCCTTCGAAACCAGCGTACGAGCAGGTGGTTATATCGTCAATCGTTTCTTGACCGGTATTCGACCTCAAGAATATTATTTCCATCACATGGCTGGTCGTGAAGGTCTTATTGATACAGCCGTGAAAACATCCCGATCAGGCTATCTACAAAGATGTCTCATCAAGGGAATGGAAGGACTTAAGGTGTCCTACGATTCCTCAGTACGAGACGCTGATGGATCGATGATTCAATTCTTATACGGTGAAGACGGCTTGGATATCACCAAGCAGAAATACTTAACAGATTTCGGTTTTATCCTGCGTAACCAAACATCCCAAGTTGATCGGCTTGGAATTGCTGAGCGAGGATGGGAACAAGAGATCTATGAGTCCAAAGACTTTGCTCAGAAGTACCAAAAGAAAGCCGTCAAGCACGCCAAGATGAACGACCCGAAGGGACCCGACCCTATTCATACGGAGCTTAATCCCAACCGCCATGCGTTCGCCACCTCAGAGAAGTTTTACGAAAAGGTATCCGACTACATCAAGAGCAACAAAGACGGTCTAATCAAGGAGAAAGGTGACAAGGGCGATAAGAAGTCGGGTGCCTTACTCATTCCTCGCAAATATGCGGAGAAGCTCTTCTATTCCAAATACCTCAGCTCGCTGATGGAGCCTGGCGAAGCAGTGGGCATCGTTGCTGGCCAGTCTGTCGGTGAACCCTCAACCCAAATGACATTGAACACTTTCCATTTGGCTGGTCACTCCGCGAAGAACGTTACTCTCGGTATCCCTCGTTTACGAGAAATTCTTATGACAGCTAGCGATCATATTTCCACACCATCCATGACTCTACTACTGAACGAAGAGCTGTCGGAGGAAGACGGCGAGACATTTGCGAAGGCGATTAGTATTCTCCCTCTCTCGCACGTCCTCGACAAGGCGACAGTAAAGGAACGTGTTGGCAAAGGCATCGGCTACCGCCTAGCCAAGATGTTCGATATTCATCTTGAGTTCTTCCCCTCTGAGGAATACACGAAAACGTACGCGATTAGCATTCCCGACGTTCTGGATACCTTGGAGGTCAAATTCCTACCTGTGCTGGAGAGGTTGATCAAGAAGGAAATCAAGGCGAAGACCGCCCAAGATGGTGGCGCAGTCCCCGAAGTTGGTGTTAAAGCCGGAGTGGTGGAGATGGCTTCAGGCAACCCCGATGCCGTGGCTCGTGATGAAGATGATGACGATGACGACGGCGACGACGATGACGCGACAAATGCCAAGCAACGCGCGAACCGAGCACAGGCAGTCTCTTATGGCGCGAATGACGACGAAGACGACGAAATTCAGAGGCGGCTGGAGCGCGAGGCGTCACCTGAGGATGAAGACGAGCCCGAGGACGAAGGATTTGGCGGTAGTCCACCTCCACCAAGCGACGATGAGGATGAGGAGGGCTCGAGTCGCAGAAAGGAGGCAGGCTCACGCGAAAATCGTGTCAAGGAGAGGACTCCCGTCGTATCCCGTTATGAATGTGACGAGAAGAAGGGAGAGTGGTGTGACTTCACGCTCGAATACGATTCTAACATACCCAAACTCCTCATGTTGAGCATCGTCCAAGATGCGGTCCGGAAGACACTCATCCAACAAATCGACGGCATTCGCACGTGTACCTTTGTGGCCAAAGAGAAGATCGTCGACCCGCAGACCGGAAAGGAAGAAGAGAGGCCAGTAGTCCATACAAACGGTGTCAATCTCCGCGCTATGCAGAAGTACGGCGACTTCATCAACCCCAACAGGATCCAGACGAACGATATCGCAGCGGTGCTCCAAGTCTACGGCGTGGAAGCGGCGCGCAGCAGCATCATTCGAGAACTCGCTGGTGTTTTCGATGGTCACGGCATTAGCGTCGACAAACGCCATCTCAACCTCATCGGAGATTACATGACGAGAAATGGAGGATTTACTCCATTCAACCGCAACGGTCTGAAGGGCAACGTTAGTCCGTTCACCAAGATGAGTTTCGAGACCACCCTGGCTTTCTTGAAGGACGCAGTCCTCGATGGAGACTGGGACGATCTGAGCACGCCCAGTAGCCGAATCGTCATGGGACGGCTGGGCAAGATCGGTACTGGTGCCTTCGATGTCCTGACCAAGGCGCATCCGAAGAACGGGAAGAACTACTTGAGCTGAGGAGAGAGGGAGTGACTGCAAGGAGCTTAAAATAGGTGCATGGGAGTTCATCAAGTTCGGGTTGGAGTTTGACGTGTCGCACTTGTTATATTAGGTTGTAGAAACGAGTTGTACGTTGGCTAATTGAAAAGCGCTTTCTTCGACTTGAAGCCGTGATGCGTGCGAGCTGTGAATTCTACAGTGGTATTTCAATCCACTACAAGCTACTGCTTCACAGTTCTACAGGTGCCGAAGTAACAAAGTAAATTATTCCAAGGTTAGAAGAAATGACAATTATTATAACACATCTATATATAGCTATCCGTTGTAAGTTTAAAGTAAGTAACTTCGATTAAGTTAATCATTCATAACCACGACGTTTCCTTAATAGCCTTGCTTCTGTGAAGGGACGCATACAGCGTCAACCAAGGGACTCGCAAGAATGGATGGAATGCATATCCTCAATCCGAAATGGTATATCATACATCCAAGATATCTACAAGTTTAACTGGCTCTCTATTTCCAAAAGTGTGCTTCCGAAAATATGAGACGAATTCCCGGCATTGCCGTAGGTGGCCTCTCTCATCACCCATACGCTTATGAGTAATTGTAGATGGGAGGCGACAGGAGCAAACGGGATGCGGGATGCCCTGTATCAACATAAAATTCCAGGTACGTAGGAGTCCGCCGGCCGGCGGTATCAGTTCGCCACAGCTAAAATCTACTCCAAATCCCACATTCCATCCAGCAGACTCCGATCAATGTCCGGCTTAATGTGGCCAAGGCCGATTCTGCGAACCTTGATTCCCGACCTTTAGGTAGGATTCGCGTTGAGCCCGAAGAGCCATATTCGTTTTCTGGCAGGATCGCGAGGTCATTTTTCCTTCATGTATTATTCAGTGCTGCAGCGCAGCGGACAGAGGCCTAAAAGAGAAGTCCCGGGGCGCACCGCACGTAACAGTTTCATGGGGGCGTTGAGGTAACCACCGAGGACGATCGCCAGTCGAAAAAAAAATCATTACCGAGCCAGAGGCGTATTTAGATCTTTGTACAGAAGCCAGAATATATGCATCGCTACTTTATTCGATGGGCTGAGATTGTCGCCAACATCAATACAGAACACCATGTAAGCTTACACGAACTTCTGTTGAAGAATGAATGCAATAGTCATACATCACTTGGTACCCACAAGAGCTATCGAAAGGCTCAAGACGGCAAATATAAAGCATAAACATCAAGTGGTATCACTACAAGTTCAAGTTAATACTACTTGGGCTCGGGATATAGGCCATGACACATCAACTACTAGTGCGGTTCGGCGCTCATGGGACAGTATAGTGGATCACCAGGCATCAATGCCATGCAAGATTACGGTGGCATGCTACAGGTTGAGTCACTACGGAAGACGGGCTATCAGGTATTTTAAAAGTTCAGAATTCATTGTGTTCAGTATCGCAGCGCAAAAAGCGGTCTGCTTATCACTGATGTACAACCCATGTTCGTCGTGCAAAAGGCAACGCAATCTCTCAAACGCCGTAATGATTACCCTTTCCCTTGTAAAACCGAGTCATCATGCCATCCCTGTGGAATCATAAAGAGGGCGACAACAGCCCACCAAAACCCCTTCATCCGCCAAAAGTCACTAGAGAACACGAAGCATTGCTATGCTTAGTTGCGCTCACCGCGGAGACGACGGGCGAGCTGGATGTCCTTCTATAGGAGTTGTTAGCATGTGGATCAATGAAAGGTATTGTATTGTAGGTACTGACCGATTGGATTGTGACACGCTTGGCGTGGATGGCGCACAGGTTGGTGTCCTCGAAGAGAGAGACGAGGTAAGACTCGACGGACTCCTGGAGAGCACCGATGGCGGAAGATTGGAAGCGCAGGTCAGACTTGAAGTCCTGGGCAATCTCACGAACCTATTACATGTTGCGTTAGTCTAATGTTGATGGTCGCGTTGCGGGGAAGCCGCGTAAAGTAGAAGGTTGCGACCGTGGCGACAACGCGTCAAATGACACGAATGCGCGGCGACAGCGAGGCTAAATAGGATAATGACTTACCAGACGCTGGAAGGGGAGCTTGCGGATCAGGAGCTCAGTCGACTTCTGGTAGCGACGAATCTCACGGAGAGCGACGGTACCGGGCTTGTAGCGGTGAGGCTTCTTGACACCTCCGGTGGAGGGCGCGGACTTGCGAGCGGCCTTGGAGGCGAGCTGCTTACGGGGAGCCTTGCCACCAGTGGACTTACGGGCGGTCTGCTTGGTACGAGCCATTGCTGATGATGTTGAGTGGTTGTTTGGTGATGGAGTTGATGAAAGTTGATGGATTGATGGTTGTTTGTTGATAGATGAGAAGGCGGATGAGGATTGTTGTGGGTTGTAGATGTAGAAAGAAAATGGATTGGAGGAGGGGKGGGGGACCTGGGTTAAATATGTGAGAGAGTGGGTTCTGGTGCTGGCTGATTAGGTGCGCGGGTAGCGGTCGCCTGGGGCATCGATTAATCAGATGGCCAGTGCGTCAGTGCAGAATCAGAAAATTCAAAAACGCGCCTGCTTTTGGTTGTGTGTTGTTGATTATTTTTTCGGGGGGAGACAGGGGTGCGTTTTGCTGTCGAAAAGTGCAGAGCATTTAGGTGGGAATTTCGAAGGCTTGGTCGCCTTCCAAGGCCCAGCTAATTTCTGATTGGGTGCAGCCTAACGCACGGGTCCAGTATTACAGGAGCTTTACTGCTTTCGTACACGTTCGGTAGTCCAAATCAAGAAACAGGCACTTACCACTGCACTTACCACTGTAGGTACGTACACGTTCGATTAATTGCAGCCGATAGATATTGGCAATTGCAACAGCTTTTGGTGCAATCCAGCCTCCACAGTATGAGCTCACATGGAAGTTGCATTTCATGCACCTACCTACATTACCTATTACACATATTCCTATGCACAGACCTCCTTATGCCAAAATTACGCCGTGTCATGAAAGAATATGGATTACAGCAATTATGATTATGTAAGTCATAGTACAGTATGTACAGCAAGTGGCAAGTTGAATGTGTTCTGTCCATTGGTCACATTGTAATAGTTTGCACCTAGGTATCTTAAGGGAGCCAGTCATGTGTCTGTTTAAGGGATTAAAGCAGGTACGGCATTGTAGGCATGGCAACTTAGAAACCATCATAACAGGTTACATGTGCAATAAATCCCCAGACAAAGGCTAGATGAGGCTTCTCGAAGCCATTGTCAGCCCTAGTAGTGCATTAAATTAGCATTAGCCTCAGCTATTAAAATGCATAGTGGTATGTGTTTGCCCATACTTGCAAAGTATGTGCAGTGACTATTCCAACTTTAAGTGTAAAATGCCAAAAACGGCGCGAGTGCGAATTAATGATTGGCTGATATTAAGTTAAGGTTCTACCTGAAATAGTCTTAATTGGGACTAGMTCTGCAACTGTGGGTGAACTGTAACTGCTGCGGAGCGCTTATCTTCTCTTTTTTCCATTGGTCGGCGAGGTGCTTATTTTTTAAAACTGGGGCTGATCAGGCACGAGTTCGCGTTAATCCCGGGCTGATCTGATTTCGAGCTACTTGCACCGCGCCGTACCTTTCATATTTAAAGCCGGTCTCTTTTCCCCACGTCTCAACCTTTCCAACTTCCAAACATCCCGCCTGCATATCAGCCTCATCCGCACAGCTCGCATCAACCATCAACGCAGCAAGCAAAACAACTTCATCTACCCAACCACACTTCACTAAACCTCATTCAAGATGACTGGACGTAAGTATCCCCTTGCATCGCATGCTCAGCTGCATCTCGCATCACGCTGCTTCATCTCAGCTTCAGCCTCGTCGCATCAGCATTGCTAACGCATCTCGAATAGGCGGAAAAGGTGGCAAGGGCCTCGGCAAGGGTGGCGCCAAGCGTCACCGCAAGATCTTGCGTGACAACATCCAGGGTATCACCAAGCCCGCTATCCGACGTCTCGCCCGTCGTGGTGGTGTCAAGCGTATCTCAGCCAGTAAGTTCTGCCGATCTAGTCGCGTCCGGCGCGTCCATCCACTAACGCGTCTATTCTACAGTGATCTACGAAGAGACTCGTGGTGTCTTAAAGTCCTTCCTCGAGGGTGTCATCCGTGATGCCGTCACCTACACTGAGCACGCCAAGCGCAAGACTGTTACCTCTCTAGACGTCGTCTATGCTCTCAAGCGACAAGGCCGCACCCTGTACGGTTTCGGTGGTTAAGTCAGCAGTCTTCGGTTCTGGGTGGGGTTTTCACGTTGTTATGAGGTCATTTTTCTCGATTGCCGCAAATACTACTTGCACTGCGGTTGGCACGAAGGTCACGGAATTGGGTTCTGCGTTTAAGGGTGTTCACTGTACCATAAGGGTTAAAGGGGTCTGCTATATGGATTGGTCCATCGAGACATAATCAATTGACGAACACATCAAAGCATTTTGTCTTGTCTCCATTGCCGCTGATAATCGTGAATGCCTATTGTATCCTGGACTTGGTAGTGAATTTCATCGCCTTGCAAATCGATTCTAATTTGCCCATCTACCGACGTCGTGTGTTCCAGATGACTCMCTCTGGCCCACTTGCATGCTGTCTATTAATTAATTTTAAAAAAAAATGCGCGACTCACGCCGCTATGTTCGTCAATTTGGTCGGAGTATCGACCCTTTGTTGTTCACGTAGCCACCTCTCCCGTCCCGTTCTTTCAAGGGCCAATGGTAGAATATCGTAAAATATGATTACCCATAGGATCACATCCATAGAGCGCTACATAGCCTGCCGCCATAATTTATCACTTCGGCATATATCCTACCTATTCCATTTACCTGTCACCCCAGATGTGAGTGCAGGACGCAGGGAACAGACACATGTTCTGTTCTATCCACGGTGGTGAGGTTGCCTAGTGACGCGTGTGTAGGATTCAGTTGGATCCATGTGCTGATTCGGCAGTCTGCTGTGTGAGGACAAATTGAGACTGGCCCATTTCATATGTCATTGTATTAGCATTTGCAACCTATCGTGTACTTCTATCTGTGGAATTCAATCGATCCCGTGTGATAACAAATGAGACTGGATCAACAATTACTTCAATATGGCAACAGAGTGTAAATTTCTGGTGTCGGGTTACTAAAATGGCATATCCCATAGCTGTGTTTCGTACAAGTACAGTAAAAATTTAACCTAGCCATACGATACTATCTATCCTTGTGAGTCAAATGGAGTTGGGCATACTTGTCAATATTATCGAACATCTCCTTTGTTTTATCCTGTTTCTCTCACTCTCCATACACATGTATCGAGCCGGAGTAGTCGACATTACCTTTTTCATAATAAAATACAGCCTCATCCATTGATGTTTTAACTACACGTATAACAGTAAAATACTCCCACGAATACTACTTGGCATTTGAAGCTTGTATATGAGACAAAGGTAATGCTCTTGACAATATAATATAATAAGTTACTATAGGTAAAGTGTGTACATTCGTAGGTTATTTAATGTGTCACACATCGATATATGCTTTAAGGGTTGAATTTACACTACCAGCTAGCTTAAAGTGGCCATTAGCACAAGGGCTGCTACCTCCCATGACTGTACGACGGCTCTAGTACAAACGAGCAAAAGACAAGGATACTATGTCAACAAGCCTATCGCCTACTTCAAGGGGCTAAGTTAGCTGTAGTATTCCCTTGCAGCCTTCTTTTCATCTTCATTCTATTTGGAGGTTCCCTGCTCTGGTCACGGGCTATTTCCTAACTCTATTCCATGTCATGCGTTCTACTTGATTTGTCTTGTCTCTCATTTTACTTTAAATACAATAGTCCTCTTTGGCCTTCTGTGTTTTCCTTGGTTAGTAAATCCAAGTGTGACTACACGTACCACCACGAGTAAATATTATGACCATACGAGCGATCAAGTTATATTGAACAACTACAACGTTCTCTGATTGTGTATATCTTAACTATAATTATTACCATACTAATTTCTACTTCTCTGTTAGAACCTGTAGTCACAATAGTGGATATAAAAAGATACTACTAAAATAAGCTATACCATGTTACACATAGTAATAATTGATACTTCAACGTAGGTTGATATATAGAATAGCTTGAGTCAACTAGTTCGAGCCAACACAGTTCGATCTCCTTGGGATCCGTGTGATACAATCAATATAATACAGGCGCACAATAAAGAACACGCGTAAGAGGTATACCAAGGTACTCCACTGGTTGTATATTATATTCTTATGTAGCTACATTTATGGTATATAATTTTACCATAATACTTAGTCTTGTCTTAGACGACTGACAAATTATATGTTGATATTACACATAACGGACGGTATAATTTTACTATACACATGGTAATGAAAAGCAAGTACTTTATTAGAGGAGTAAAAAGTCCGGTTAGCTTAATATTTAACACCCTAATCGGCGGGKGTGCCATAAAGTTGAGACTATGAAGTTTAATGATAGACAATTATGACACAACCACAACGATGGTAAAACGAACATCCTAGCGAGTCAAGATACTCCCCTCAATGTGCTAAGTGACTCGCCTGGTTAACTGCATAGCATGCCGGCGATTCGTGAATACTAGATACCACGGACTCACCCACCTGTGACTTGACACGCCTGAACTACCCCAATGTTAACAAGCGTTCTAAACCATCCACCTTGAATCCTAAGCTAAGCTATACGCTAGCTATACGTCTATGACTCACGTCGTGCCTGACCTAGCGCCGTATTCCTGTGAATGTGTATGCCCCGGCTCACCCGCAACGACCTGGATGTGTCACACACCGGAGCAACGTAGAGCCGTGACACTAAGTACGGTATATGTTTATTCCTAGGGCATGACATAGATTCTAGTTACTACATTAGTCACACTCAATACCACACTCTGGTTATCACCCGTTTATGCTTTTATAGCGGAGTGCTAGTATGCTAGTCTTGGATAAGGGGTCTGGCTAAGCTAAGTCAAACATCTCACCTTCGGCCCTATAAGTGTGGCGACATTACGACCACGACAATAATACGATATCCCATTCCAAGATATTACAAAGCGGGCAGGTCGCATACACGTATCTTGCAGTGCTCATATGTAAGGCACTGAATACACACTAACCCATGTCTTGACTAAGAGGTCAGCTGATAGGTTGCATGGGCAAGCCATTTTCCGAAGGGACCGAGGACTGGAGTTTTGGTCGAAAGACCCGGAAATGTTACGCATAGCAAAGGCAGAGATCGAGTCACGGAGTACCTGAACGAATAGTGCACCTGCTGCCTGGGCATATCATTCACGATCACGGGTCTGATTTTGGCAAGGCAACAGCAAGTAGACGCCCACTACGGACGTAACTCAACAGCCTTCGTTCATGCACAAGGGGCTTGCCACGTTCACCTCTAAATGACCTGTCTGTAGTGACTACTGCAGCTGCGACTCAAGTGCTTAAATGCGAGACTCCTCGGAGGTTGGCCTGATTAAAATGGCTTGCTCACCGTGGCGGCCGACGAGCTGCCGACTTTCACCGGCTACGTAGGTCGAGCCGGTAAGTCCGGATCAACAACCCTGGTGTCGCATCTGCATCACCAAGCAAGCAATTCGATACTTAGCTCGATGGCGACTACCATGTTATCCTCGGCCGTAGACGTTGTGGCGTATATTGGGGTCAGCACCCATGAAGGTCATGAGTTCATCTGACGAGGGGACCGGAACGTATCCAAACTGGATCTCGATGATGATTTCTGTCGAACACTTCCCCCGATCTTTCCGTCAGACGTTGCATAGAAGCGTGACTGTCACTTATCCGTCCCTGGTGCATGGAACCACGCCGAGCCGCGAACACCAACCACACAGTGCAAGACTTCTTGCTCCACAAAGAAAGAAAGAAAGAGAAAGAGAAAATAAAAATGTGAAAGAAAGGGGAAAAGAAAGGTCAAAAMAAAAGAGAAAGAGAAAGAAAGAAAGAAATGCCGGAGGACAGGGCACGGTTGATATGGACGGCGACATGTGGAGATGAGGGKGCGGCTGATTAGACACTTGGACGCGAAAATACGCGTGCGATACCCATTTATAGTTAGATTGGTCGCGTTTTGTATGAGATAGAGACCAGTTTCATCCACATTTGGATTAGCATACATCTAATCACTTATTTCGATTCTGTGAACATATAAAACTTAAATCTAGTTCCCTTCTTATTTTCTTGCTGACCTGTATCACCATCGCACCACTGGCTGGTAGCTAGTTGGGTCGACTACAATGGTTGGTAACATGAAATGTCTGATTGATCCCTACACAGCTGCAATATGCCGAACATGCGCGCCGAGGAGGCTTTGAAATCAGAACTGCAATCATCCGAGAAGCAGCTTGCCATGGATCTATCATGTTAACACGAGCAACGGCCTTACACGGCTCCCCCGTAACCTGCGGGTCTGGTTAGCGTAGACCAGCGCGTTGATGCTTGAAGCAAACAGTAAAAACGGAGATACGATGTAACGTTCCGCGGCAATCTGACTCATCCGATGCCGGTACTGTCTCTGAAAAGCAAATACCAGTACCGACGCGATGGGATCTCTGTCTTGAATCTGGGACGCCGGGTAGAGTTACACGATCTCGTTGGTGATCAAGGGGCGAGCCCATTTCGTAGGTAACCTGGCGGGTCGATGCAGCCTTCTAGAATATTTCACACGTATGCGCCTGAGTGTAACAGCCTCATTCAGCAGGCATTGTCTGCTTTGGGGAGCCTGATTGCGCTCGGCAATGCTACCTTGGTGGAAATTCGGGGCTGTGGTAGCAGGACTAGCCTCATTGCGGCAGATTTCTGTGCACAAGTCTTGAGGCGTCTATGAGGTTAAGCAAGGTGTTGAATTACGTGTCGCAAGTGTTACCCTCAATGGTCTTGTCGATGCTTTGCAGATCTGAAAACGCCATTGGGCCTGTGGCAGTGAAGGCGTCGGCATTGCGGGCGGGTGCGTGCGCACTGACAACGTGGTCGCCATTGCGGGGAAGCGCTGAAAAGGAGAAATGGTGGCTGCTTAGGTACCTAGGTACCTCAAAAGAGGGAGCCAGACCGGCGCCGACCGACGCTGTGGTACCGCAGAATAACACTTCTTGTTGCAGTTTGCAGTACGAAGGAAAAACAAGTCTCGGTGTAACGTAATTCTGTCTTGGACTTCGTGTTCTTCAACTAGTTGGGATATCTTGATTCTAGAAGCATTGGGCATCTATTTCCGGTCGAGAGCGAGTACCCAGGTAACAGTCCCACGTGGAGACTTGGGCAGTTCGCAGACAGCTGAATGTCACCTCAGCCGCAGATCCAGCAGTAGAAGACCAGACGCACAACATGAACCATGGGATTGCAGAATCGTATTGTCGACTTTCCCATGTTCCAGAATAGTGTCTCGTCAGCACTATCGGTCGGCACGGAAAGGCTGTGCGCGCTTATGGCCCCTGCACCGTGACTGCCGGTGACCTTCTTTGGTACCCGAGTTCGCTTGATAGTAGCCTGAAGAGGCATTACATGATACATACCTCCATCCGAGACATGGGTGACCAAAAGGTCGGGAGCGAGTATAGCCGATGTCAATAATGAATCATCGCCGAGTGTATGCGCGATTGAGTTTTGCTCTTATGTGGCTTTGGGCTGCCTCCTGATGCCCATGATACGTGTACGTATGGTCTTCTTATGCAGCCAACCAGGCGACCCCGAACCGGTTGTAGGTATAGGAAACAGTACGTCCAATTAATTGTTGGGTGGCTGCATCTCGGACTCATTTTTTTTTCTTTGCGATCTCGGCATGGTGGAAAGGAAACTACCTAAAGGAGAGCCTCATTGTGAAGGGAACGAGACCGGAATAACCGACATGTAAGGTACCTGCGCGCGTATGCAAATGGCATAGCCACTTTTGAACCATGCGTCGATCCCTGCCCAGATGCGCCGTAAGGCCACGCACCAAGTAGAATGTTCCACGGCATTTTGATTCGCTTGGTAAGAAGCGAGGGCAATTGTTTCTCATCTGCCGGTTCCAGATCTCCGGGTCTTCATTCTCCCAACAAGAAGCATGAAAATGCTGCGAGCGACCATGGACCTTTGGATGGACGCATGGATGGAGTAAAATGTGGAAAAGATTTAGTACTCCAATAGACGGCGAAGCCCGTCAGTGCATAACTTTATTTTGTGCAGGTCGGCCATTCAAAGAATCACGAACGGGCTTTGCGTGTCACGTGTGCTGTGAGGTCTGCACATCCCCCGGGTTCGGGGTCTGCGTGTAGCCGACGATACGTTGCAATTCTGCATACTACCCTTGGAAAATTTGTCAGTCATCCTCCGCCATCCTCAGCATTATGCGCGAAGTGTTAACTGCAGCGAAGGTGTCAGGGCGTCCGGACTCATCGGGATTATTGCGCTGAGACTGCAGATGTCTGGACCGAGTCCACGCCGATACTTCCATTCATCCATGTAGGGCTGAATAAGTGCCAGCGCCTAATGCCGAGCACATTTCGAATACGATAATCCCGTCTTCGTTTTCCAAGGACCATCAATTGCCCGTAGGAGAGCTTCTTGTAATCCGAAGTAGTACAATCAGTAGCAAGCCAAAGGAAACAGAGCGAATTATTTCGTTAGGCTATATTGCCCTAAAGCCAACATTGCTATCGCCGTGCGCTTGGCGCATCAGCACGAGTTGATGTTCCCATTGTCGTATTGCCAACTCCGCCAGCTCCATTAGTCCCCAAGTGCATGAGCTCCGAGAGAGATCGGGATGATGGGCCGAGATATACTCGTCGCAATCGCATTACTAACTACGCCTCCATTCACAGTTGCCGTAGACGCCTTCGCGTCGTTCATGATTAGTGTTGTGTGAGAATATGACTGTGGGACGATAATGACCCGACCACCACGAGAGATGATCTGACAGGTACCTGACATGTGACTAGATCTCACACGTGTTAATGGATGGATCTCTCATGCCAGTCATCGGCCTAGTCTCGTATCTGTGTAAGAATTATCTATAGTATAATATTCACTATTGGGTTGTTCCGTGTCGGTGTCGCTGCTGACTTGTGTGCATAACTGAACTTTTTCTTTTTGTCGGGAGCAACTACCCAGACCGGAAATGCCCTATTCAGGGCCACGGTCTCGAACTCTGCGCCTGCTGATTAATTGTGGCTTGCAAAGTATTCTAGAAGTGGCAGTGCAGGGGKCTCCGCGGATAGCCGGATTTACATCGGAATCCGGGGAAAAGGTATACCTAGTACTTGACCTAGGTATGAAAAATAATAAATCATACCGAATAGGGAATGACTAATGGATCCTTCGGGCAGGAATTGGACTAGGCAGGCCCAGGTAGGCCTAAATGGGGAATTATGATGCAAGGTTATAGCGGGAGATAAACGAAAAGCAGAGGAAAAAGGACTGAAAATCTCAGCGACGTTGTACGACCCTCCCAATTACATACGATCGACCCACACGTGCATCTGAATCAGAACAAGACCAACTATCCCTGTCGAGCTAGCATGCCAAACTGCATACCCATCTACGTCATTTTTTTAAGGCTAAGACCAGGGCATCCCATGCAAAGCACCGCAATTACACATCATGTATGCACCACTTACACAAATTTTCTTGACAATTCTCCCTGCAGCTCTCTAAGCACTCATCTCTCCAGTTGATTACCTAACTGTGCGTCCACAGTGATGCTTGGGATGTCGAACTGGCATCAACGTAACATTACGCATCTGAGTACTGAGGATGAATAATTACACCCTCCTACTATGAACACTGCCTCGGTGTACTGCGTCCGTTACCTCTCTTCGAACAAATAAATATCCTCTTCAAACACCGTTGTATTCTAGATAAGACACAACAAGCAGATATTCAATACACACCGACCAAACTCCGACGCATACATCTCGTAGTCGACGGGTCGGAATTAACGCTGCCTGCAACAACAGGCCAAAGGCCGATTCGGACAAGCAGGTTGAAGACAAAGACGCGCGCATCGAGTTAATAGCCCGGCTGAGGTACCACATGACCTAGCGCTTCATTATCAAACCATTATCATCATTATTCATCTCTGGCACCTGACTATTACTCATTCGATCTTTGAGGAGAGAAAGAGTCGAAACGGGACGGCTTGTTATTACTGATTCACCAAAGAACAGTCGCCTCTCTTAATTGGTTACTGGAGCGGTGGAATCCGGTTCCGAGTCGTTCCAGTCCAAATAAGGTTACTTGGAGGTCCTGTGTTGAGGTTTACTTTGTCAAAGATCCTCGGCGTAGGATAAGAAAGGAATAGGGAGAAAGTTCCGTTGTACCCCTCGTACCCTTGTACCCACCCATATCCTGGTCGGTTCCCATCCCACCCCTGTCCCCCCGAATCGTCCTCAATTGGACCCTCAAACCTATTTAATCATCGTTCGCCACTTCCTCTACTTTCCACCCCACACTCTACTATCTTTGACTATTTACGATTCTACCGAACTAATACACATTTACCTGACATTTATCTACATTAACTCTTTCTTAATTTCTTCTTACCACAAACATAAACTCAACTGCGAACAATACTCGACCTATACGTCCGCTCGCTCAACCACATCGCATCTCCACACAATATGATGCAGATGCTTGATCACAACAACTATACATCGAGAAATCATCAACCTTACCAGTTCTTTACGCAACAGTCCCTCGACGGCACCCCGAGTACGAATATTCTCGCCGACAGGACAGGCGCCTTCAACCCCTCGACGTCGCTTTCGAATCTGGATACTGCGGCCGCCGCCATCGCCGCCACTCAGCGATATAGAACGCCTGCGACGCCGTCGCAAGCTGGGTTTGACGGGGGAAACAACAGCCAGAGTTTAAGCCAGGTCCCTGACTTAATGCCGTCGGACTCGTGGATGCTTCACAGCAGCCAGCACACTCCGAGAGCACCACATCGCTTTAGCCATCAGCGCGAATCCTCTCTGTCGTCGCTAGGATCCAATGGCCCAGCGTCGCCCTACAATGCCAATACGTCGAACCCGCATGTCGCGGTGACCGATTCGAACAGCGATGGGTATCACGACATAAGTGGTGGCGACAACAACTACGCGTATAACCTGGGAAAGTCGCTGCCTATATCCGACAGCTTCTATGCGAACGCCTTAGGCAATTACAACACCAACAACCGCGACAGTAACATTACTAATAGCAACCACCGTGATGCTATCAATGGTCAGCATATGTCGTTTGATGTACCCTCGGCTGAAAGCTTACATGATCTAGCGAATCAACGGCAACACGGGCTAAGGGGCGACCGAGGCTTAGCACCGGCCCCTGATCTGTCGATTGGTGGTGGTGGATCTACCAGATCTCATCCAGTGTCGGTGGCGAGTTCAGTCGCTGGCGGTGACTCACCAGCTACTCCCTCGTTCCACGAGACTGAAGATGACCTTCGGAGACCAAGAAATGGTGAGGCCTCCATTCTTACGAAGCATTTCTTATGCGACGATGACTTTGATGACTACGAAGACTACTTACACTTCTTCGATGACGCAGTTTTTAACAACCACAACATCCCAAAGCTCGACCGCACTATGACAGATATTTATAACGACGAGCTTTACAATCCTAATTTCACTATCACGTCAGCTTCTCCACCGCCCCAGACGCAAATAGCCATGTCACCAAGCAACGAGCTATTTGCCCAGAGACTTCAGGCAGCCAACAGCCAACATCTCAGTGCGGTCCAGTCGCCCGTCTCAAACCCATCGCGAGATGATCACTCTCCATTCCGCCAGGGTTCTCCATACGCTTCTACCATGAATGACTTTCCCCAAGTGGGCATGGAGCAAATACGACTTGGATCCGCTCGACAAATGCACCAGCAGAGGAAAGCGGAACGAGACCAGAGGGAACTAGAGCAACAGTTGGCGCGCAACGCTACGCAGCAGCAAGGCACACCCAATACGATTTCGCCAAAGGACGCTATGCTTGACTTCAACGAGTCAGACGAAGGTTCTAGTATACCTCTGTTTCCGCAGCAGGAGTCGCATAGCTTCAATATGGAGCCGACAACCAACGGCGCTGCGAATGTTGGCTCTAGAAATATCTCGCAACATTCGAGCCCTTCTTTCCAGTCGGTATCCTCGACGCCGATACAAAGCGGATTCAACTTCTCCATGCCAAGCAACGTCCAACTACCGCAGCAATACCCTTTCATCMCCCACCGACAGCAACAGCAGCAGCGGTCGACACCCACCACTTCAACGTATTCAAGAGTGAGCTCGGCCGATGCGAGCAACTCAGAAGGCGGCGAGGTGCCAAACCAAAAGCCAGCGGGGGCTAGCGCGGATGGAGGCACTTACACATGCACGTATCACGGATGCACTCTACGGTTTGAGACGCCAGCATTATTACAAAAGCACAAGCGCGAGGGACATCGGCAGGCCAACGCTCTGAGCCACGTCAGATCGCCAACGACAGCGGGTGGAATGCCAGGCAGCCTGCTCAACAGCCAAGCCGGGCCACACAAGTGCGAGAGGATAAACCCAAGCACAGGCAAGCCGTGTAACACGATCTTCTCTAGGCCCTACGACCTTACGCGACATGAAGACACGATTCACAACGCACGCAAGCAGAAGGTTCGTTGCGACCTATGCACGGAGGAGAAGACATTTAGCCGGGCAGATGCCCTGACGAGGCACTACCGCGTCTGCCACCCAGACGTCGAGTTTCCCGGCAAGCACCGGCGACGGGGTGGTGTTGGCGTATGAGCTGGCGCACGATGAAGTCTGAGCTGTGCAACGTATCCATTTGCCTTGGCATTGCAGGTTGCGGGCTGCGGGCTCGAATGTTCCTGGTGGAGACGCTGCTCGAATGGTCTGGAAGCCCAGCCAGGCGCCAATGCATGCAAAAAGCCGAGGTGTGTGCAGGTGGGGGTTCCGTTGACGTTGGAAGAAAGGATCGAGCATCAGGGTCCAACGTCAATCTGCAGGGTCCTGCGGGCTAATCATGCAGCTGGCTATTTGCGGCATGGCTGAATTAGCTTTTTAGCGGTGGTCCGGCCTTCGAACCCTGGGGTCGCGACCGCGCTGATCAATCACGACCCTTGGGTACGAACCCGACCGTGTCCCCGCAGCACCCACGACTGGGCTTTGGCTGTTATGACGTCTCCCCATGACGTAATTCCAGAGCTTTTGGGCGTGGGCCGCCGAGTGTAACGGCATCACCATCTACATCATATTCCATATCGCTTATCATCGTTTTGCATCATCGACACACCCTCTTCTGGTGCATTCTACCGGAACAGCGCATCCACGGTTCCGTTTCTGACGAGCTCATGTAACCGCATCATGGGCCTTGTCAGATCACCCCTCCGGCTCCCGTGGGAACGCATTATGATGTTTCGCATCTGTCATCACTTTGCATCGATTCGGGCTCTTTGGGGAGAAGCCAACGACGGAGCTAAGGCGTCATTTACAGAAGCAGACTTTTCGATAAAGGATGTAATTAGGAGTTCCCTTGTCTGTTTCTCCTTTTTTCGTCTCCTTACGTCATATCTGTATTCTTTTTTTTTTCTTCATGCGCTACCACGGTACGGATTTGGGCACGGTAACGGTACCTATAGACATGGGGGGGAACTTAAAAATTGCCGGGATCGGATCAGCGACTACACTCTATTGCTTTTTCACGTCTTTTTATCATTTAATTTTTTTTCTATATTTTTCCATCTGTATATTTTTCAATCTGTACCACCCTACCGGGCAGTGTCTATTACCAATTCTGTTGCACTTTGTTCGGTGCTGTACGATTCCGGCGGGGCAAAAGAAAAAGAATTTAGCAGGCGCTGATGATTGGATTGGAAAGAGATGGCATGACGAGATGAGAATATTCTTAATAACGACTTGTACGATCAGCGGGCTATACTATTTTGAGATTTTGATCCTTTTTTTTTATTTTCCGATTTTTATCTACATACTCGGTATTTGTCATCATCAAGCACAGCACTACTGGGTGGCACGCAGGGTTGAGCAACCAAAAGTATTATTTGACGTCGGCAAAAAAGAGATTGTAACTGTATATGGTATGGGATGATGGATGATGGGCCTGTGGCGGCTGGGCCCCCCAAAGAGACGAGCCGACGAGAGAGAAAGAGCTCAACTTCACGATAGATTATGATCCTGCGAAGGTACCTTAATAATACTACCACCTACCTCACCTCTTATATCTATCTTGCGTTATATGTTGTCTTGGGTGCCTAATTGTGTTTGGGGATAGCTAGTGCAATTGAAATTGATGCCCGCGTGTAATGCGTGATGTCTTCCTGTGCATACGTGTCTGATTCTAACAGCGTGCAGAGTACAGGTTAAGCTTATATCCATCTGAGACGTGACCCAACGTAGGAGCTTGAAGCTCTATCCATGCTATTTTTGACAGAAGTGATTGGCTCCTCGGCTTAATACGCTTGCCCAAGGGAGCGGGTGGGTGCGAGGCTGGGCTTGTTTGCTTGGGAAATAGGGGTCTATGGGGTAAAAGCCAAGCTTGTTGGGTCTGGTTACTTGCTTGCTTGCTTTTTCTTTTCTTGATGCTTGTGATGATTTGGTGATTTGTTTATTGGTGATATTGTACGTGCATGGGCCCCATAACTACTACCTGCAGACCGCCCTGCTTGGGTCTCACCTACGTATCGTCCCTACGTGCATCTACTTGCTCCGTGACAAGCTTGAAAGCTTGCAGTAATTATTACCGCATGACTGCCCGCATTGCGGTCGAATTTGGGGGCAGAGAAAGCAAGTACGTGATTAATTAGGCTGGTGACTTTGACGAGTGGCGTCTGGCGTCTCCACGTATTTCGCGACATCGTCGAATGGATGGGATGTGCGGATGTCGTCGTTGGCGCGCGCGCACATTGACGATGCAGCGAATTTCGCGCGCCGTATGTAGGTAGGTAGGTATGTAAGATAAGGTAGCTTGCCCTGCCCTGCTGTTAGGTATCATCTTACCCTACCACCTGTCCCACACATACCGACATCGCCAACCTACCTACGCAGATGTACTACACAGAAACAGGTTACCAGACATGGGATGTTACCATCCATCTACAATACAGGACCTAATGCAAAAAGGGCGCAGAAATGCTCGTGATAATTCATTTAATTTTCATTTATTTTTACCTTTCGATATATTAGCCTTCGTATACTCCCCCTCACAGCTGTTGGTAAACATAGTAGCAGTGAGGCCGGGGGTAATGTACCTCATATGTGGGCTCGTTCGTATAAGTGGACAACAGCAGGGATTTTTGTTGATTTTTTTGGGGTTGGACTACTGCACGACATGCATACCCCAAGGTACGAGTGATGTCATGGAGCATGAAGAGAGAAACAGCACTTTGGGATGCTAACTTCGACGGTGCCCGTATTTCGTTCGTCTATTCGCCTGTATACTTGCTTGCGGTAGGTTGATGGACTGTCTATCGCTAGGCGGTACGAAGGCCGGTTCCCCTACCCATGCCTTGTCGTTGTATGGATTCCGTTCGAGTGAAGCTGGTCGAGTGGTGTAACCCCTGTCGAGTTTCCTTGATTTTCGTCGTTCGTTCTCGAATCTACTCGGCACTAGCCGAAGCCACCCGAGGAAATGCGAACCCGTGCCGACGTGACCCTCCCTCCGCCACAGATCGTCATAAGGTACGTACCTAACAGCTCTATTTGTGTGGCTTGCGTGTAAATATGTGGCTGTACACCCTATTAACTTGAAGATCAACACGTATCATCACCAAGAGATATCGCGTTCCTGGCGCCAAGATGCTGCCTCCTTCCGCCTCACCATGTTTATTTTTAGGCCACTTGTAACCGGCGATACGTGTATGTACTCCTTAGTGTACGCGTCTTCCGCCTCATACCATATACCGTAAAAGTATGCCGAATATACTTCGCCTCCGGACTACGCGAATCCCATTTGACCTAGTCAGTGGCGGTTAGTCACAAACATCCATGTGTTAACTCCTGAGCATTCGGAGGAACGGGCAGTAAGTATAGGTTATCGCCGATATTAACATGCAAAAAAATTTCAGGTGAGGCGAAAGTCACATTAGGCATCCAGATATCACGAAGACTATAGCCTCTGCACTCCCTATCCACCTAGGCATCGCCCCTGTTCCAGGGACTAACTCTATAGACTCCTAAAGCAGTAAGATTTATTTGTCAATGATATCACAGAAATTTTAGATATCACATCATGTGCCAATGCAACGTTGCTTTGTATATGAACTAGATAAAGCAAACTCGCTTTGTAATAGATCTTCGCATTATTATATGCACGTGACTACTACCTAGTTTAACCTAGTCACAGTGATACTCGAAGTAGATATCCGGTGATGTATGCAGGATCATCTTAGTGATACTAGCGGTGACAAGTCCCACGAGCCAGCCCTTCGGTAACGGAGCACGACCGCCTACTCGCCCAGTACAGCGGTTCGTACGTCAGAGAATAGGGGCACAATGCCCGTCCAGAGTTGGAACTGCAACCAAACATGTTAGTAGAGCGAACACGACATTTGTCTAACCGAATACCACCTACCTGGTAGTAGCCTTGTGATGCAAGGACTTCTAGCCCTGGGATAGTTGCCCACCCCGAATTCTCAGCCAACTCCATCAGCGGCGTGCGGCGAGGCTTATAAGCCATCTCCAATAGAACCCGTAGGCCTTCATTGTGCTTGGGCTGCCTCACGACAGATCCAATCAGATCCAATATCGACCTCTCAATCGGCTTGTCCGCAGGCACCGTGCTAATGATGACGTTTGGCAAGTGATGGACCTGACTGGCCTCCTCTACTTGCTCTATATTGAAGTCGCCTGGGAAGGATGAGCGGAGAGTGCTGGCTGCATTGGGGTTACGTGCCACAACATAAATAGGGCTGTAGCCAAGGCTGTGTAATGCGTAGATAGCCGCCCTGCTAGTACCACCCGAACCTACCACCATCGCACCGCTTGGTGCTGTCCCAGCCGGAGCTACCAGTCCAGCCGAGCGCAGGGAATAGACCATGCCTCGCCAGTCGGTATTATCACCCAGCAGGCGTGTCTTCGACCCATCCTCGGATAGTACTGGTATGATCGTGTTGACAGCGCCAATAACCTTTGCTGCTTCCGAGATGTCATCAAGGAGTTGCATAACATCAAGCTTCAGCGGGATTGTAACTGATGCACCACCGAAATCGGGTGACCGAATCAGATCTCGCACATCAGCCGCATTGTCAGTCTCAAACAAGGAGTACTGGTGAGGTAGCCCTGTTTGGCGGAACAGGGTATTATGTAGGGCTGGTGACCTCGATGCTGAAATGGGCTTGCCAAAGAGGTAGAACTGCTTGGCCTCAAGTTCTCCAATCAAAGCAAGCCCACTACGGATTTCTGCTGCCGACAACTGACCAGGAGCTGCCTTAAACGGTAAGTCGGGATGTGAGACAGGGGTTAGGAACCCATTTAGCACACGGGAGAGTTTGCCAATTGTGCCCATGTTCAGAGCTATGATGGGTCTCCCGTGCGCAGCAAACATTCTATCCTTGAACGTAGCCAGCGAGAAGTTATCGTCCATTTTCTTCGCAACGCCTACCAGCTTGATAATGTCACCGTACTGCAATGCACGGTTGTACCATGCCTGCCAGCCACCGTTCCTCCAGGACAGCTTTCCTTCTGGGTCATGGTGCGACGCGATTATACGCGTGGAACTGCCTCGAGACTGGATAATTGTATCTAATGTCTCGTCCGAAAGTGTCATTTCTAGGTCCACGTATTCGACGCCTGTGCGCATCGCCGTCCGGTATAGGGGAAGCAACTCCTTTTCGGAGGCGTACTTAAAACGACCACCCTGGGACGCAGACCGAACCGTGAAAATAATGGGTATTTTAGCGGTGGAGCGTAGAAGTGAAATCTGCTTCCCTACCGATTCTGGGGAAATGTCATCAAGTAAATCGACGCGAAGTTCAACAGCGTCCGCGCCAACTACAACCCGTGGGATCACCTCGACTGCTGATGAGACACTAGGCAAGGTGAGCGACACGAAGAAGGAATGGCGTTTCTTCTTGGCGTCTTCTAAATGTGTGCCTTTTCCGGTAATCGCCTGGACAAATCGAGCAAAGTCGGTGGGAGGGTCACTAATACCCCCAGGTGGATCAAGGTAAGGACTATGGTACTCGTAGTTACTGCATTCCTGGAAGAGAGGTTTGCGACGCTCGTAGACTCCTCGTATATCCTCGGAATAAGCAGGTCGGGTTTTGTCTCGCGTCAGATATTCCACCATTTGCTCAGCGTCGCGATCCACAAGAAGGACTACGCCGCCGTTGCGGTGGTATGAAACAAGTAGCTCCCGCGCCTCGGGCGTCTCGACGATACCACCACCACATGAGAAGACATGTCCTTTGCCTTGATTCTTCATGACATCTTTCAGAAGCTCGAGCTCGTCGCTCCTGAAGCCTTCCCAATTCCGACCGCTTTCCTTTATGATTTGGGGGATCGTCATGCCAGCCCGTCGTTCTAATTCATGGTCAAGATCAATGAATGGGCGTCCAAGAATGGTAGCCATCCAACGACCTGTTGTGGTTTTTCCGGCACCTCGCATGCCAACGATGAAGATCGATGACCCAACTTCAGCTTGCTTTGCTTTCTTAGGGGTGTGTGGTGTTACGTCCTCGCCTGTTAAGCTGACCTTGAACGACTGAGACATCACATCCCACCATCCTGGCCATGTCTTACCGGTACATTCACGTTCTAGGATGAGAACAGGACCTGGTGCTACAACGGATAGGACGCTGAAGCTCATTGCTACACGATGGTCATCGTAGCAGTAAATGCCTTCGCTTGGCTGCGAAAGTTCGGTGAGCTTTTTGCCTGCCACGATAATGCCATCGTCAAGTTCTCTGCAATGAACACCGAATTTTGCGAGCTGCTCCCTCATTGCCGCAATGCGATTGCMCTCTTTGACACGCTGGTTGGCAATTCCTGTGATTTTAGTTTCGCCCGACGCTACAGCAGCGAGGACGGAGGCTGTTAAGAAGGCATCAGTCATTGGTTCCATGTCAACTTCGATGCCCTTTAATCCGCCTGGTCTAGGACCGGTCACCGTAGTCGACGTAGCGGTTTGTTCCACAGTGCATCCCATCGGGCGCAGCACATCTGTCGCGAAACGAGCATCTCCTTGCAGGGAGCTTGCGCCAATGTTGGGGATCGTGCAAGTAGTGCCTGTGATAGCAGCAACCGCAAGAGGGTAGGTCGCGGAACTAGCGTCGCTTTCCACGACATACTCCTCAGGATTCTTGTACACGCCTTGGGGAATGTGGTAGGTATGCGGCTCGTCTGCAGATTTCGTGACGGAAATGCCAAATGACTCCATCATGGCGATGGTCATGTCGATGTAAAGCTGCGAAATTGGTTTGCCACCCACCAAGCGGAGAGTTACAGGCTTCTTGGCATACGGCGCGCACATCAAGAGAGATGACACATATTGAGATGAAATCGTGGCAGCCAACTCAATGACGCCTCCATCGAGACCACCAGCTGCATCAACCTGGACTGGAAGACTATTCTCCTTTTCAAGGTATTTGATATTGATACCATTTGATCGAAGGGCATCGACGAGCGGACCAATAGGTCTGAGTTTCATCCTGGCATTTCCGGTTAAGACAGTTGAGGTCGCACTAGAAGATGAGCACAAAGCCACCACAGTTGTCAGGAAACGAGAGGCTGTGCCCGCATTCCCAATGTAGATTGGTTCTCCGCTCGCTTCAAGCTTACCGCCTTTGCCTGAGACTACGAGGACCTCGCCAGCATCTTCCCACGAGTACGAAGCCCCGTTGAGCCTTGCAATGGCCGACAGCATGTACTCGGTATCATCGGAATGAAGAAGGTTCTTGACCCGGCAAGTCCCTTGGCCAAGCGCAGCAAGTACCAGGGCGCGGTTGGAGATGCTTTTGGACCCAGGGGGGGTCACCTGCACGTTAAGGCCCTCGGGTACCCCCGGCGTGACACGGGTGGCAGGGGAAAGGACGACTCTGATAGCGCTGTCATCGACCACGCTAGCTTTGGGCTCGTACGTTTGGCCTACGGCTGAGAGTAGCACAATCTTTTTATTCTTCCCCTCGTTCTTCTTGTCTACAGCCATCTTCTGAAGCAGCACGTCTACGGGACATTGCCTCCCAGCCGTCAACTTTATGATGCGCTTATCATGAAGGGAAGTAGGCAAGTCGTAACTGGCAATACACTTAACCAGCCGAGCTACCGCGCCGGGCCGTAAAACCCCCAGGTAGCGGGCCAGCTCGGCTTCTTTGACCATCCCAATAGCTACACATTCGCCATGCAAAACTTGGGGAGTGAGAATGGCTTCAATGGCATGCCCAATGGAATGGCCAAAGTTGAGAAGATTCCGCAAGCCGCCCTCCTTTTCATCCTTGGAGACGACCTCAGCTTTGACGCGGGCCGAGGCGAGAACGATGCGCTTGAGTATAGCACGAATCGGTAGCAGTCTATCGCTGGGGTCGGAAGTCTTGGACCGAATCGCGCTCAATATCAAAGCGGCATTTTCTTCTAGAGCAGTGAACTCAGACTCGTCCCATATAGCAGCGGTCTTGATCACTTCGGCCATGCCATTAATAAACTCGCGCACCGGCAGGGTTTCGAGGAAGGCGAGATCTATATAGATGCGTCGGGGCTGCCAGAACGCCCCGACAAGGTTCTTGCCCATGGGGGTATCGATAGCGGTTTTGCCGCCGATGGACGAGTCGACCATGGAGAGCAGAGTTGTAGGGACCTGGACAAAGCGGACGCCGCGCATGAAAGTAGCAGCAACATAACCGATCATGTCACCAATAACACCACCACCCAAAGCAATGATGACGGTATCCCTCGTGCATTGCTGAGCTAACATCCAGTCCTCGATCTCCGCCTTTGTTTCGCGACTTTTAGAAGTCTCGCCAGGAGGAATGGTATAGGTGAGGAGTCGAGTTTGGAGATTTCGGGACTCGACGGCCTTGTTGAAGAGGGATACGAAGGTTGGAACATAGTGGTCGTGGAGATTAGTATCGGTAATAAGGATATAGGTAGACGATTTGAGATTTTCAAGGAGATCGTCAGGAACGAAAGATCTCCAGATGCCATGGTCGACGATGATGGAATCAGACTCGAGAATGGAAATGCGGGTTGGGCCCGGCGCGCCGTTGGCTTGGCTAGCCATTATGCTGTTGTTGTAGTAACAATTCTATTCAGTTGTATTTCGAAATTGGAAGAGTGCCTGGATATAGATAGATAGAAATTACGTATATACGCAACGATGTAACGATGAGGGGTCCTGGATACCCAGGCTAGAATTAGCTTGCTAGATGTGAGTGAGTTCTAGCAGGTCTGGATCATTCACTCCATAGGTAGTACGTGATGATAGCCTCGCTCTCCTTTGGCCCTACGAAGCCTTTGAGGCAATATTGACACCTACGTTGGATGTAGTCGATATACCAGTGCTTAGTTGGGCGTGAACAATGAAGTTCCGCTGTGGTATGAGTCGACTCTTTGAGCTAGGGTCCGAAGCGGTCGCTCCGCCAAAATTTTCCGGCTGTTCCTGCAGTATCTTTGTAGCTCAGTGGCTAATTGACCAATAGGAATCACAACCTGAGGCTGTCCTGGTTCTATAGTGGCTCCGATACGCGGGGCAGGTAGTACCTAGGTACTACATTAGGTAGCGGGGTTAAAGAGCTTGATAAATACATATATTCATTTAATCAGCACGTAATTCTGTAAGCAAAATACTTACCTAAGCATAATAGGAGATACGTTTTGTTGCTCCGTCATCTGCGAGGACATCATTTGTGGAAGTGCACTTTTCTGCAATATGCCTACCTATTGGATCAGTAATCAACTGAAAATTCTAGACGAGATCGTCAGCAGGATTTGGTGGACTTTTATGAGAGCTCAATAATTTAAGTGGATAAGGCGAGTACCATTGAAAAATTGCCTGGTCGTTTGTCCTATATATCCACATAACGCCGTCGGCGATAGATCTGAGAGCGCGGATTTATCTCCTTGACCGATCCCGCGAGACAGCGTTAAACTCGGCATCCCGGCATTGCTGCTTACCTTACTCGGTAGAATACGGCGCTGTGTATCATGAAATCAACCAACGACAATGTCCGACAGCGCGTACAGACGATGGGAAAACGCATTCGATATGACATGACTGCATGCAATTATCCACAGCTAAGGCTATTCAACAATCAAATGTGACGACGGGAGCTTATTAATAAGTATACCAGGACCCCGGCCTGCCTTGTTGACCCACAGGGGAATCTTTTGGCCTAGTCAAAACCGGTTACCAATATGGACCCGCAACTTCTTCGCGCGCTCGCGCTTTGCTGCCTCTTCCATCGGCTATGAGCCCTGTATGGGTGCAGGTGGGGCCATGAAATGACTAAATAATGATACCGTAGTAATCAGAGAGCCTCCAATATATATTCTAACCTCGCCTGTCGTTGTTGTTTCATCATGTGCCTTTTGCTGGGTTACTTACAGCGACTTGCAAAGGATTCGTATACGACCAACAGACGGTAGTCGTTCTCGGGAACCTAACCTAAAGCAGCAACCGTTACATTCGACATCCCGTAAGGCTAGACATACGGCACCGGTTTGCTCCGTAGTGGAGAAGATAAACGACATGGCATCCGCCGTGGATAGAGCCGATTCAGAGAAGTTCGACGTCGAATCAAGATCCGGTACGGGCCATGAAAGTAGAAATGAGTCCTATGAGGAGCGTAGCGTGCCCCGGATACGCTCTTCATCCATTGCCCGCATACGGTCAAACAATGGGCATGGCTGTGCCGACTTAGAGGAAGGCGACTCAACTGACGACACACTCACCTCTTCTCAACCCCAAGCCGAAAAGGATCCGTTCGAGGTAGCATGGGACGGTGACGATGATCCGTTCTGTCCTCGGAGGATAAGTGATGTTCGAAAATGGCTCATGGTGATAACTGTGGGTATGGGCAGTCTTTGCGTGTAAGTTTGGGTTGACTTCTTCTATAGGGGTGGACATTCATATTTGAACATGCTCTAATGAACAACACAGGACATGTACAAGTTCCATCTACGCATCGACGTACGGCCAGATGAACCCCGAGTTTCATCTATCTAGCGAGGTCGGCACATTGGGTTTATCCCTCTTCGTTCTAGGCAGTATGTTTCCTAGATCCTTTGTTTAGGAAGGTTTTTGTTGCTAAATCGCCAATCTAGTTGCTCTGGGTCCATTACTCATGAGCCCCCTGAGCGAATTCGTTGGTCGACGACCGATTTATCTCACGTCCTGGGCTATGTTCTTGATCTGGCTAATACCAAGTGCGGTCGCTAAGAATGGTGCGACAATGTTGGTGGTATGTCTGTTTCTTCCAAGCTATCAGTGGCAACTTGTCTTTGGTAGTGTGGCTGCGGAGATGACTAACGTGAATCAAAGACGCGGTTCATCGATGGCTTCGCCGGGAGCTCATTTCTCAGCGTCGCCGGCGGCACTGTGAGTGATGTGTTCAGGCGAGAGCATATTCAGGCTCCGATGGTTATAATAGCGTTGAGTCCCTTTATCGGTATGTCACCGTTAACAAATGTTGACCTGACGTTGGATTAACAGACTATAGGTCCTAGTCTAGGTCCCTTACTCGGTGGATTCATCAATTATTACACGACCTGGAGATGGACGTATTATGTAGGTGCCCTTCGATGTTGGCATAGATTTGAAATGCTAACCCTTATCTCTCGGCAGGCAATGCTCATCTGGGCTTTTCTCGAGTTGGTTATGATTGTCCTTTTTGCCCCTGAGACGTATCGTGAGTGAATATGAGCCGCATAACGTTAAGAGTAAGCACTAACCAACATTTCAGACCCAATCAAGCTCCGCGAGAAAGCCAGACATCTAAGGAAGGAAACCGGAGACGAGCGATGGAAGGCACCGATGGAAAAGTCAACCAAGTCCGTCGCCAGGTCTGTCGGCTACTCTCTTCTGCGGCCATTCCAGCTGCTCATCTTTGAGCCAATGTGTCTGCTACTGTGTCTCTTTTCCGCCGTATTGCTCGGTGTTCTCTACCTGTTCTTTGGGGCTTTCGGCTTAGTCTTCGGCAATACGTACGGTTTTAACCTCTGGCAAACCGGCTTGTGCTTTCTCGGTATCTTCGTCGGAATGATCGTCTCCTCTGCTTCGGACCCTATATGGCGTCGCATCAATCACCGGATCCTGGAACGAAACAATGGGGTCCACGAGCCCGAGTTCCGATTGCCACCTGCAATCGCAGGTGCCCTCCTGTCTCCTATCGGGCTTTTCATTTTCGCGTGGGGCGCATATCCATGGGTTCACTGGATAGTGCCAATCATTGGGTCCGCCATATTCGGTTGTGGTACACTCCTGGTGTTTACCGGGGTATTTACCTTCCTTGGTAAGTTTTAAGACGATATGAGTTCCTCGATTTATGATATGCTAATGTGCTGTCGCAACAGTGGATGCGTACCCCCTCTATGCGGCATCTGCCCTCGCAGCTAACAGCTTCGCGAGGTGTACGTTTGCTGGTAAGTATTAGATTCAGCAATTATCTTTTAGGACTTGGCATCGGCTAACCAGACATCGTAATAGCTGCTTTCCCTCTCTTTGGCATTCAGATGTATGAGAAGCTCGGTTACCAATGGGGATCGAGTTTGCTAGCTTTTCTTACGGTGGCGATGATGCCTTTTCCTTACCTGTTCTTCCGATACGGAAAGCAAATTCGAAAGAAGAGTAGATATGCGACGTAGAGATAGATAAATTTGGCTTCTTTAATGTAATCTAATACCTTGCCTTGTAAGGCCTCATTTTTGATGCCTTTCGCTAAAATAGATTGATACCTGTTGTTGGAGTAAGATACATGATCCATATTGGTTCTTTCGTGAGAAGAAATCGGTGATGAAGACAAGTCGAAAATGCACCTACCCACCTACTATGAAAGAAGGAATTGTGATACTTATTGTTTGGAGGTATATATATGTACGTAGCCAGCTAAGAAATAAATTAAGCACTGGTTACATGTCAGCTCTGCTGAAGGACTACTTACGTTCCCTCTCACACACTGAATACATAGAGGACAGATACGTGAAACTACTTAAAGGGTGGTAACCTTAACTCAAGTATACCAGCAGCACATCCAGTTATCAAGCTAGTCGGTGGCACAGCTGTCTATGACCGAGAATTCCAGTTTGTGCAAACATATACACTTGTCTTACGGCTAGGKGGTATAACCAAGACTAATGCTGTTGTTATGAGTTGTGAGTCTGTCAACGTCTATTTGACCGCGGCTTGAGAATCATAGCCGTGATCAAACTAAGCCGGGATGTTCGTGGAAGCCCTTTGGTTGGCCGAAATTGAATGTTATCTCAGGATGTTTCTTTAGCCGACTGCCAAACTGGTTAGCGATTCGGATGGTAGTTGCAAGCAAAGACGTCGTCTAATAGTATCTAGCCGAAAACCAACTTATTCGACCGCCAGCCATTGGAAATTGTCTCCTGATAACAGGTCCTTGATAGTGTCCATGTCGAGAGGTAATGCACTTTGCTATCACTAGGCGACTGATGATAACTCCGTATTAACCACCTTAGTCTCTATCCGTCTTGAACGAAGGTGCCTTTTCTACTACCAGCACACGACAAGCCATAGTCGAGGAGTGCTCTAAAGAGATAACCACTGTGTAATAGTTCCTGCTGGAAGTAACTCGCTCAATTGGTAGCAAGGCAACTTCACAATAGCTTCGCATAAGTAACAATTGTCTCAGCATCCTGACTCATACATAATACAACTTCCGGCTGGTGGTACTCGAAGTCAAGGTTGCCCATAGCTTTAGAGCAATACCTCCCGCCCGATCTGATTTATACAAACATGCTCGCTTGAATTGTTTCTTAATAGTAGCATAGCTTGATTTCCTTAAGTAGTCGTGTCTACTTCTGATCTCTTTTATTAGAGTAGCTATAGCGTATGCCTCGTCTCATCTCTTACGGTGATTCTCACCCCATTGATTTCTTTCGTCTTCAAGGAATAGAGGCTCTTGCCTGGTTTATAA
The DNA here is from genome assembly GCA_000931505.1 of Hypoxylon sp. E7406B. Classification (NCBI taxonomy): domain Eukaryota; kingdom Fungi; phylum Ascomycota; class Sordariomycetes; order Xylariales; family Hypoxylaceae; genus Hypoxylon; species Hypoxylon sp. E7406B. The sequence continues at coordinate 488,131 of JYCQ01000049.1, read as the reverse complement.
CGACAATACCGACTCCATCCCCATCCGACTTTCTATAGTAGTGACCCTCATCTGACTTAGTGTTTTCGAGCAATAGCAGTACCAGCCCCATTCGATATCCTTTATGAACACAAGTCGTCGCCTAGTCGGATTGTGAGAGCAACAACAGCAACCCGATCCCCTGGCATCTCTGATCGCCAATAGTCCTTGCTCGACTTGGCTGATCAAGGTAACTAAGGATTGATCCCAACACATCCTCGATACTAGGACCCCTTTTATCCGATCGCCATGGCTAGTTGGAGAAACCGCCGGATGGACTCTGACGGCGTCGAAGACTTGGGCTCGGGTATTACCAGCAGACCTCCCCAAGTCGGCCTGTCCATCGAGTGTTTATGTGGTAGGGCATGTATTATACCGGCCGCAGTTTTTGGACGAGGAAATAGAAATTAACATCGTGCTTCGTAGGTCCGCGGCCTTATCAACGGCCCCATTCCCCAACATGTAAGTTGAACCGTTATGGCTTCATGTTCCTTCACCAGCTCTGAAACTGACTGGATCAGCAAATATGCCACTGTCGTCATTGTAAAAAGGTCACCGGTGGTACGCACGGAGACTTCTTGATCGTTCAAGACCGCCATCTGACCTTTACCCGGGGTAAGTTTCTGTCTTGGGCAGGCCCCTTCCATCCATTTCAATATTAGTTACCTACATATAATAGACTCCAACTCATAGCCACATAGGAACACCGATTATGTATTCGTACAGAGGAAGCAGCCCGTTCGACCTCCTCAAGCTCGTCTTCCGCTGCAGCGAGTGTAGCACACCGATCTACACCAAGCAGGGCTCGCTCCAGTCCAACCAAGCTTTCGTCTTCGTCGGCTGTCTCGTTAACACCGAGTGGCTGGACCAGAACAAGCCGGACGATGAGATCAACGTAGACAAGAAGTGCGCGTGGCTCCCGAGGCTCCTGCGAACTCGGACTCCGTCCCCGGAACCGGATATGGAACTGGTTCCTGCGGAACCTGACATCGACGTGGTAGGACATTTTCGCTTGAGTGGTTCGGAGGAGGAAAAGTCGGACTCGGACGACTCATTTTAAGGAGAATGGCCTCTGGATTCGTGGTCCTTTCCTGCCATGTCTTCGCTTGGCTTGGTCGCGAGCGTGACCGAAGGGGACAGGCGAAGTGCCGATGATGCTGATGATAGTGTAAATAGGCACAGTAGCCTAGATTCATAATGCATGGCACACCATGGCCCATCGTCACCTTGACGGGAGGATCTTCCTCGCATATTCACGTCCCAGTCTTAGTATCGCTCTGACTTGATCCTCGAGCCGCCTATCTTTCCGCTTCCGCATCCATAATAACACGATACCTAGGATCACCACGTCTATTGCCAGATGCTTCGTGACAATCCATAGTATCCAACTCGCCCACGCCGTAAGGCTTCTCTCTTTCTTGGCCCTCCACTCTCGTCCTGCTGTGATTTGTTCCCGTAGAGCCGCAACCTCGGCGGATAACCTAACTAGTGCGCGTTCCACCTTACGTGACCACCTATCGCCCTTCTTCACGTATTCTCCATCGTCATCGTCGCCCTGTGTCTCGCGATACTGCTCTGCTGCGTCGTCCTCGCTCATGGGACTGAGTACCTTCATCGGACCTTCCGTCCCAGTCAAAGGTCGTTGAAACCGTCGAGGCTCGACGAAGGTCGCGTCTTTCGGTGATGCACTCGACGAGGAGGCACTGTTATTCTTAATTTGATCCCAGACAAACTCGAGCTCTGCAACGAGTGCTTTCCCGTCACTAAACAAGGCCCCCTGTTAGTTATCAATTATATAGAGTTCCACCAACCGCCTCCTCACTTAGGCTCCTGGTGCTAAAAATCCTAGGTACCTAATCTACTGGGAAGTAGCTGTCGTGTAACCATGTAGGAGATGTTGGACGGAAAGACTCACGGCGTGGTGGCGTAGCGATGCATAGTCTCAATCAGCGCTTCGATATACCGCCTCTTGGCTTCGGTACGGCTTAGTCCGCTCTGTGCGTTCCACGCATCCCATTTGTCGCGTTCTCGCTGCAACTCGTCGGCGTCGACGCCCGGCCGCGGTTCGGGACGCTCCATGACGCCGTCCACGTCCCCCTCCATCGCTTGCTTGTAAAGGCCATAGAGGCGCAGCCGGTCGTTTGACGGGGGACGCGATGCACCTGTCTTCGGGATCTTCTTGACTGTGTTCAGGGCGTGTACGAACACGCGGTCTATTTGAAGTGGGGTTACTATCAGCGAGGGAGTGCTCGGTCGAGGGCTAGAAAATAAGGTAGTGGCAGAGGCAGGAATGGAACGATTGACAGTTGGAGTGGTTGATTGGTCTTGTGGGCCTTGATCCTCAGGGGACGTACCAACTGAGTCGGCCATGATGAGCCTCTCATCTGTGTTGTGCACCCGCTATAGTGTCTCTCTTCCCTTCTCTTTTCTCTACGCTGGCTATCTATATACCCCTATCTGCACATTGACCGACGAATCTCGTATGTCGGGGGAGTGGCGAACTGGAGATCATGCGCATGCGTATCCGTCGAGAGCTCGCTACCACTGGCTGGAGGGCACGTCGACGCGCGGGTCGGAGCTGATGATGGATCACCGCCAAATGCGTTGGTTTTAAGGCTACCAATGGGAGCTCAAGCCCGGGAACACGTCATCCGTATAGCGCGAGGAAGATCAATATGTTATTAGTCTCAGCTAGCCAATTTCGAGTGGGTTCGATTAAAAAAACGATTAAATAGAAGATGGGAGCAGGTATTTCTACAATTATCAGCTTATATGGAGTCCAAGAGACTCCCCCATGATCTGGGGGACGTCGAGCTGATTCGGGTGTTGGGGGAATTGGAATTGCCTCGGCGTAAGGAATTGGAGCCGTGCCTTTACTGGGAGGTAGGGGTTAGCTGTCGCGTCTGTAAGGGACATTTTTCGGCGCTGGCCGCTTGCGTCCCGCCTGCGTCACTGCGCTGCTAACCCCTGAAGATTGTGGGGACGAGCTTAAATTAGTAGGAAATTTACCATCCGCCTGCGTTCCGAGGAAAGCACGTGAAGGAGACGACTTCAACTAAAATGGTATATATAGTGCAACTTTTTCTGTCTTACTATTACCTCTTCTCTATGATAATATGATAATACTCATTGGTTTATCCTGTGAAATGCTACACCCCAGTCAACTATGAGGTAGGCAACAGCCCTAGCGGCTGTCTTGACATTATTGAGTTATAGTGGAGGGGACACTGCAGACGGATCCATATTGTAAACCGCAGGGAGGGTCTTCATAAATTGACCCAGAATGCTTTCAAGAGTGAATCTCGAGCAGCTCAGCTGGTACCGCCAGAGAGAATTTCTAATTCTACTTAAACACAGATAGGTACTTGTTATTCCAAGCATGTACCTGGTAAAAGTAAATTAGGACCAGTTGTCGTACTCTTGCTGAGCTGACTCGGCCAATTGTGCCGATTTCATGGACTCTTCCTTTTTCTTTTGCAAGCGCTTAATCAAGCTCTTGTTTTCCAGCGCCGCACGCGCCGCATTTGCTCCAGCCTCTTTTTTCGAAAACGCACTTCCGAGACCTAGCTGAAGGTTTCTTTCCCCAAATCCATCGAAGAACACGCCAACGGTATACCAGGGAAGCTTGCCCGTATGCTTGTCCTTCTTCGGTTCACCCACGTCATTATACAAGATCTTGACTCCCTTAGCACCGATGACCTGACTAAGAAGAACTTTGGGATTCAAGTCTTGTTTCGCAGATTTCTGGTTATCGTCGCCATTGCCTTCCTTATTCGAGTAATCGTGTAGAAGACTTGGCTGAACTCTGGATTCTGCTCGGATCTCCTGTGCGAGAGTTATACTCCAGAGGGACTTCAACCAGGGTGACACGCGCGCTAAGCCCTCCGGGTCTCCCAAAATCGCAGCTGCGACATAAGATTCGAAAACGTCACCCAGTACCTTTTTCTTTGCATTCTGGGACGCCTGGCTTCCCCCTATTCTGCCATGCAGGTCAAACTCAGCGGGAAACCTCGTGCGTTTGTTGATCCCGTATTGCATGGTATAGTTAGATAGAGTTTCGTTCCTGACAAGTCTCTCCCGTAACTGGGAACATCGCCCAGCGCCCAGATTGGTGAAAGTTTGGTAAATGAAAGATGTAGAAATGAGATATAGATAGGCGTCACCGATCCACTCGAGGCGCTCGTAGCTCATATCTGTTGGTTTAGTCGTCATCCCGGAGTGAGTGAGTGCCGCCTGTTCGAGAACAGGATTCAGGACTGGAGGTAATGGTGGTAGGCCCGATTTTGGTATATCATCGGTTGTCCATTTAGTAAGTGACACTGGAGGCGGTATAAGAAGCGCTGGTGGTGCATCCCCAGAACTTTTGCCATTACTGAGCTTCTGAATCTTTTGAGATCCAGATTCATACTGGCCAACGGCACTTGTCTTTCATATGAATTAGTAGTGAAACGGGATCGGGTTAACATTTCGCATTTACCTCATCTTGAGTAAGCAATTCAACAGCAGGCAGTATCTTTTTGTTGTGGCGTTTTAGAACTGAGGCGATCTGGTCGTTTATCTCGGGAGTATCGCGGAAAGTTTCAAGCTCCTTCTTCAGGGCTTTCGCGGCTTCAAGTAGACCCTCGGCATGGTCTAATATTTGCGATACTGATGTCGCGTCTTTTGAAATGAACTCTGAGAAAGGACGTTTCGACATATTCGTTCGTATATGCCAATTAGAATAATATAGGTCCCTAGCATATAATTCGGATGACTGTTCGCGGTATGTGAGGTCGCGAAGATCGATGTAGTAGGCAACTCGCTAGCTACCTAGCTTGTTTTCTTGTAATGGATAGTTGAATAACGTTTTTAGTTAATGAAAAAATATTCATTAAACAAGGCTATACGTTAAAGCCAATTTGCCGAACTTTTTCCAAGATAAGCGCAGCATGATCGAACAACTACACACCCAGCTCTGCGATAATAACTTCTCTGTTGCGCGAACAAGCAAAACTGCTGCATAGAAAGCCAAAATGGCAGCAGTCCCTCGTGCGAGGTTGTTGAACCTCATGAAGGTATGGCCATAAATTCCAGTTGTTTCATTATGCTCAAAGCTAACGTCTTAGGCTCAATGCGAAATCTTCTCGACGGCATACAACCCCGATGGGATACGGATGGGCAACAAGATTCTGCGACAACGATTAAAAGGACCGTCGCTCGCCAAGTACTATCCTCCGAGAGGACCAACGGTCAATACACTAGAGAGGGCGTTCAAGAGCTTGCAACTGGAGACCATCAATGAGGAGAAGGAAGATAGATTGGAGCATTTGGCAGGGTAAGCTATACTTGTCGCAATTGTTGGATAGGAGAGAAGCTAAACGAAATACAGGGTGAGGTCGCGTGGAAAAGGTGCACCGAGGAAGAAGAGGACTCCCCCTACATCTGGTATGGATCCCCACCTGTTCTATTGAGAATAATACTAACTTGCTATGCAGGTAAAAAGAAATAGAGATGAGTGTGGCGTGGATTGTACTTGTACATATATATACAACAACAATAACGGCGTTCACATGGATATAGGACATCGATTCATAAATACAAGACCAGAGATTTCGACAGCTGTAATTGGCGTCTCCGAAATATGCTGAAACCGGCATGCCTCCGACGTCCTTATCCAGTTTCTCGTATCAGGAGCTTGAGAGCTTCTGTGGGATGGCCGGCTTGGATTTGCAGTAAGGATCGATCAATTAAGGAATTGGAGCCCAGTTTGTTCGAATCTCCCAGCCCTGGAGGTTACACATGCGTAGTTCAGACTACCTGCCTGGTCATCCCGTAGCCATCATTTCCACAGGCCGCTACCATTCACGACTACGTGTACCTACATGTGTGCAGGATCGTTGCGTAGGGACTATTGTTGGCTCCTCAACAAATAGACAGTGGAAATATGGAATCATTAGTTACCTGGCAACAGGCTGGCCTCGACATGTGATACATTTGGGAAGGTTCTTCATATCTGGGTACCTGAGTCTTCAGGGGTAACGATCTCTAGGGTCCATGTAAGTGTTGTGTTATTCCCTTGGATAGGAGATGATATTTCCATGAACTTCTATTGCCAATAGCTGAAGCTCCAATAGAAATGACTTGGATCATTGGCACTGTAGCAAATAGCATCGACACCTGGTGCCTGCAATGTAGGCATGATGCACTGACTAAGGAGGCCTCGTCGTTCGAGGCAACGCCAAAGAAAGCCAGGAGGAAACACTGTGTGAATGCGAGCAGAACACACCAAAAAGGGAAACAAGGACGTTGTTGCCAGGTGTGTGTGTGTACGTATCTACCTGAATATGCCTCTGGGCGGGCAGTTGCACTGGATATCCTTTGAACAAGCAACGCGTAACTTCCTCCTCTGGAAGGACGCGCCGCACTGGGAAACCCAATTCTATTTAACTCCGGGCTTGATGTGAATCTCTCTTCGCTCTTGTCCAAAACATCCTCGACCATCTCCAGGATTTTAATTGTTGTCGGTTCTGAATCTCTTCCCATCAACTCTCTACTGACACCAACATTTGTCATCCTGACTCCCACACCTTTCACATCTCTACATCTTCATTCACTTGGACCGATCCCTACACCTCACCAAAGCACTTACTGATTGCAGTCTCTTTGCTCTACAGTCGACGTTGCTCCAATACTAGATACCTCCCGTTGTGTACTAGTAAACCTTAGCATTCAGGTAAGCACCATGCCCTCGGGGGTAATTCTTCCTCTTCAACGCGTCTCGCCCGACTCCTCTGCTCTTCCTGTTTTCGCGCACCTGCCCAAATTCTGTTTTCTGTGGACATCGCCTGGATACCACAATATTCACCCGCGTTTTATTTCATCTTTCCTATTTCCCCAATCTCATCCATTCTTCCAACTCCACCACCTCACATCCTCTCTCTCACAACCCATCCATTCTTCCTCTTCCATCTCTCTGTCATACCATCTAGTCCTTTTTTGCAATCAAGGCATATCTGCCATTTGTCTTCTTTTGTTTGAGCACCTAGCGGTTCAACGGAAAACAATTCCTTTCGCAGTCGGCTACGTCATTCTGCTTGATTGCTGATCAAGACAGAAGCAATGTCTACTCCAGTTGCCTCGGCTGGGTCTCCCACGCCTCGTCGCGGACAGGCTACCAAGACTGTTGTGAAGGAGGAGAACATCAAGGTTGGCAAAGGAGATATCTCAACTGCCAATGTAAGTGACATTTGCACGCGTCTTCTTCAACGTGTAAGTGATTGCTACCTATTGATACATTTTCAAGAGTCGTGGTTCGATGTACAATTTCTTCTATTGGCTGGKCTCATTCATCCCGTCTACCCATTTATCGGGCAAACTGTCCTTGTTACCTATGACATGATTTTGTTCGGATGGCTCAGACATAACTAATTGGCTATTTACAGGGCGCGGACGGCCCCGTGTCTCAGAAGAAGTCGATTTCTGCTCTATCCACCTCTTCTTTGGTTAACCAGAGCTGTCCTAAGGTTAGCGCTCATCCTCCGACTTTCCTTAGCTGTATCCTATTAGCTAACCGCAACAGAAGATGAAGCTTAGTCACGAGCAATCGGGTCGTTCTGGCTCCCCTGAGCCGAGCCCCATGGATCACCTCTTGGAGACGCTCTCTCACCAGCAGACCGTGCTTCATAAGCAAGGTGATGCTCTCAAGGCCACCGACGAGAACAGCGTGTACCCTCCTACCCTCGAACACGCTTCCTCGAGCAACTCGGTGCCCATTACACCCGCCACTGAGACTTTCAGTAGCGTAACCCCGACCACTCGTCCGGCCAGCGCAACTTTGAACGACGGAAACGTCGGCGCTGAGGAAGTTCTCCGCTTGAAGATAGAGCTTGCTCGAGCCCAGAACAAGATCGATCACCTCGACACCCAGCTTGCGCAAAGTCGCCAGTCTCAACCTGGATCGGACCATCCCATGGGTGGCTCTCCTGTGGATGCCGGGTTCCCTCCTGCCTTTCAGGCTACTTCGAACCCATCACGACCTCTAGGCCCTACGACTCTTAACATTGGCGGTCAGCAGGCAGTCAGCAGAGAGGGTAGCCATTTCTGGTCTTCTTTTGACGATGCTCGCTCTGACACTAGTGACGCTACGTCGGCCACTGGTTTCAACCGTTCTCGCAACCTCTGGGGACCGGGCAAGAGTAGCCAAGGAGGCTTCCAGGGCGGTTTCCCGGGACCTGAGCTACCGCAGAGCAGCCAATGGGGTGGCCGTGCTGCCCATCAGGCATACATGGATCAGACTATGTCCTACGAACCCTCGGTTTCCAGCAACTATCGCGGAGATCGCTTGACGCCGGATTACGACTTGACGATTAGACCTTCTGGGAACCGTCGAAACAACCGATTCGATAGTCGCCTCGGAACTCCCTCTTTTGGAGGACAGTCGGGATTCGGAGGTGGCTACAGCTACGGCAATAGCCAGTATGGATCGGATCTTGGTTTGCCTGGAGTTCCTCCGGCGTCAGCTGGTTCGGGAATGTATTCCAACTACCAGCCGACACCTGTCGGCACACCGCTGTCTCCCCTTGCCAGCGAGTTCACTTCGGCTGCGGGTGGTACGCCCTGGAAGTCTGAGGTAAGTATCAATCGCCTCACTATCTAAGTTTATAACTAACGCAGATTGTACCACAGCCCTCGACCTCCGAAGGTCAGACGTACCTACCACCCACTGAGCCTCTGAACTACCGTCGTCTACTCGATCGCACTGTCAGCTGCAATTGGAAGTATATCGTCGACAAGATCGTCTGCAACAACGACCAGCAAGCTAGCATTTTCCTGCAGCAAAAGCTCAAGGTTGGAACTCCGGAGCAGAAGTATGAGATTGTAGAAGCAATCGTCGCCCAAGCCTACCCCCTTATGGTTAATCGCTTTGGTAACTTCCTGGTCCAACGATGCTTCGAGCACGGAACCCCGGAACAGGTGATCAAGATCGCCGAGGCTATCAGAGGATGCACGCTGAATCTCTCAATGGATCCATTTGGCTGTCACGTGGTCCAGAAGGCTTTCGACTCCGTGCCGGAAGACTACAAGGCCATTATGGTCCATGAGCTGCTCCGACGCATCCCTGAGACCGTTATTCATCGATACGCGTGCCACGTCTGGCAGAAGCTCTTCGAGCTGCGATGGACCGAGTCTCCACCTCAGATCATGAAGTATGTGAATGATGCCCTGAGCGGAATGTGGCATGAAGTCGCACTTGGGGAGACGGGAAGTCTAGTTGTCCAGAATATCTTCGAGAACTGCTTGGAAGAGGACAAGGTACGTTAAATCGAAACATAGATAACGGGCGAGACATGAAGCTAACTACTCTTTAGCGCCCTTGCATCGAGGAAGTCCTTGCCAACATTGACATTGTGGCTCATGGCCAATTCGGAAACTGGTGTATCCAGCACATCTGCGAGCATGGAGCTCCCGCTGACCGAAGCAGAGCAATCGACCACGTCATTCGGTACGCAGCAGAGTACAGCATGGATCAGTATGCCTCCAAGGTAGTTGAGAAGTGCCTCAAGATCGGTGGAACCGAGTTCCTAGCCCGTTACCTTGATCGAGTCTGCGAGGGCCGTGTGGATCGACCCAGAATTCCGCTGATCGACATTGCCAGCGACCAGTATGGCAACTACTTGATCCAGTGGATTCTCACGAACGCTTCTGCTCAACATCGCGAGATCGTTGCTTCGCACATTAGAAAGCACATGGTGTCTCTCCGTGGATCGAAGTTTGGATCCCGTGTTGGAATGCTCTGCACTAACCCAGCTGTTGCCACTCGACCTGGACCTGGTGTTGGTTCTGGCCTCGGACGCTTACCCGCAGGTCCTCGTTACAACGGCCGTGCTTACCAATAGTGGCACTCGCTCGTTTGGTTCCAGGAGGATCTGGACTTGTTGGACATCTCATGATTATTGTGGAATGCCCCCCTCCTTCACCAACACGCGACAATTCCGTGCCTGTTGACTTCTCGTGGTTTCTTTTCTTTTCAGTGTGTTTTTCATTTCTATGTTTTGTTTCCGTGCACTCGTGAGACTATTGACAGATTTCAACTCGGTTTTCGGACGAACCGATTCACATATGGCAAGTCTCGCAGAAAGCATCATCTCCAGTAGAGGATTTACGAAATCATACGTCTACGACATCCTACACCCAGCAGGCTACTGCCTCGTTGGGTGCCTTGGACACATCATGGTTATGGATTTTGCGATATGAGATCAAAATATCCTACTCCATTCACCATCCTTTCCTGATCCCAACTCGGTTCACTCTTTCACCCCCGGGAATTGGATGACGGACAACCCCCCGATCGATCAAAGGAAAACAAGATAATGTGTCTCACCTTACCTTCTATTATAGTTGCGTGGATGGTTTCCCGATCTCAGCTAAAGTGGACATTCTACAGAGGATAATACTTTGTGTTGGGAAGCAGTATTCAGGTTCGTACGGGTCACCAAGACTGATACAAAAATCGTTAGGCGGAGGGTTAATGAGGCGCAGGGAAAATCAACAATGTTACTTCTCTTTTTGTGCTATCAAGAGCTTTACATATGCTCCTCCTTGTATTACGAAGAGTTTACTTATTTAACCTCCTCGTTTCATATGCATGGAATTCGATGCTTTTACCTCAGTGAAATGCCTCAAGAATCCTGCGAAACGATGAGTGAGATCGTTCCTATGTCCCACCACCATCTATATGAAGAGGCATCATTCCGAGGTGTTCTTTCCGGATCGTTTTTTTGTCTTCATAGTTCCGACTAGATACGAAGACGGGTGGCTTGACTATAGTCTTGCACCACTGTACACTAGACACTCCTTAATAGTTAATGCGTTGCCTTTACTTAATAAAGTTACTCATCTTCATTTGCTAGTGATATGGACGTCTAGTATGCTGATATTTGCGGGCAGGCCATGACCACAAGCGTCAACTACGCCGGCTACTGCAAACCTGTTATCTGTGACCAGACAGACTCTACTAGGTTGATAGAACCCTGAACTTGGCACTTATACAAGGACACAGGGAATATCTGGGCACTTTATGTACTTTCATCTCTACCCCGTGAACCAGTGCTAGCTTAGCTATATGTACATTATGATGCCATGTCTGCGCCCAGTTGCGACAAAGAAAAATTAACTGAAGAACTGATTCCCGGCCCTCTAGCAAGCAGCACTGCACTAGACTCGGTCCGACTCGACTCGACTCGAAGCCGGCCTTTTTAGAAGCTCATCCTCTATTTATCTCGTTACACTTGATATAGATAGCCACACGTGTTTCATGCGCCATATGCTACCTGTCCCATCGGCCTGTCCTCAGTCATGCCCGGAGCCATCAGGTTGTTGTCCGGGTTTCCCGTCTTCTTGGCAACTGAACATCTTGCCATTGTTGGCGAGCTAGATGATGTGTTAGTGAGGTTCGAAAGGAGGAAAAAAAGGGGGGGCGGATATGGAATGAGTGCTAACCTTCTAGAGATAACGTCTGTGAAATAGAAATCTTCAATGACCTTCTTCAGGGGTTCGTTTGTCGGCTTAGCGCCCTTGTTTTGGTCTACTAATTGCATCCTGCTTAGCTGCTGTACTGATGTGGGCTCGACGATGTCGTATGAGGCAAGAGCTGGGCTGATCTCGACCATCCTGTCTCTTAGCTGGGCAACATCGTCGTATGGTAGAGGAGCTCCGAGGAACTCGCTGATGGCTCGGATGATCTTCCAGTCTGTTCGGGCAGCACCGGGTAATGAGGTAGCGGCACGAGTCATCTGAGGACGACCCTCAGTGTTGACGTAGGTGCCGGCCTTCTCTGTGTAGGCAGCGCCAGGCAGGACGACGTCAGCGATCTGAGCACCACGGTCACCGTGGTGGCCTTGGTAGACGACGAAGGCGTCCTTAGGGATGTCGGCGTCGGAGAATTCATCAGCGCCGAGGAGCCAGATGAACTTGGGCTTGGTCTCAGCGACTTCAGGGGAAGGTACGGTGAATCCAACCTCGAAAGCACCCGCTCTTGATGCTGCTCTTTGCAGAATGTTGAATCCGTTGTGCTCTGGAGTCAGGAAGTTGGCGGCGTTCTTCTCGACGAAGGAGAAGATAAGCTCATAGAAAGCCTTGGCGTCAGGGTGATCCGTGACGCCAGAGCCGACTATGATCATGGGCTTCTTGGCTGACTGAAGCTTCTTGCCGAAGGGACCGGCGAGTGCTTTCTTCAGGGCGGCGAAGTCGGTACCGAAGTGCTCAAATTCGAAAGTTGACTCCCACGGCTCGCCCACAACACCAATCTCTAGGTCTGATCTCAGCCATTGCTTTCGGATACGGGCGTTTAGACCAGCAGCCTCGTGTCTTGTGTTGGTGCCAACAAGGAGTAGGGCGTCGACATCTTCAACGGCGGAGATCTTGGAGTTGAAGAGATAATTAGATCGAATATCAATACCATGGGCAAGAGGTTGGCTTCCAGAGGGCATATCGAGGGCGAGGTTGTCAGATCCGAGTTTGTTGGCTAGGTCTTTCATGGCGACCAGCGACTCAACCTCGGTGAGCTCACCAGCAATAGCTTTGAATTCATTGCCAACGGGCTGTAACTGTCGGTAGGCGGCGGCAATCTCCGTCAACGCCTGCTCCCACGAGGCCGGCTCGAATTTTCCCTCCCGTCGTACTAGCGGCATAGTCAGACGCTGAGTCTTCAGACCGTCGCACGCGAATCGAGTCTTGTCGTTGATCCATTCCTCGTTAATGTCGTCATTGAGTCTGGGGAGAATCCGCATGACCTCAAGACCCCGCGAGTCAACACGAATAGCAGATCCTAGACCGTCAAGCACATCAATGGACTCGGTCTTCTTTAATTCCCAGGGACGAGCTCGGAAGGCGTAGGGCTTTGATGTGAGGGCTCCGACGGGGCAGAGATCGATGACGTTGGCCGACATCTCGGAGTCTAGGTTCTTTTCTAAGTAGGTGCCGATTTGGATGTCGTTTCCTCGTCCGAAAGAACCCATCTCGGGGGCACCGGCGATATCGTTCGCGAATCGGATACATCTCGTGCAGTGGATACATCGGTTCATCGACGTCTTGATTAAGGGTCCAATATTCTTGTCCTCCACCGCACGCTTGCCGCCGATCTCGTGGAATCGGCCTCTGTCGGCACCGTATCGCATCGATTGGTCCTGAAGATCACACTCACCACCCTGATCGCAGATAGGGCAGTCTAGCGGGTGGTTCGCTAGCAGGAATTCCATCACACCCTCGCGGGCTTTATGTGTAAGCGGGGAGTTCGTCTTCACCACCATTCCGGGTTGTACCGGCCATGCGCAGGAGGCTACTGGTTTCGGTGCTCGCTCGACTTCGACTAAGCACATACGACAGTTTCCGGCAATCATTAACTTCCTATTCCATTCTGTTAGCGACGGAGATCGATGCGGGGGTGGCCGGGACGGGTTCGATCGTACTCATGGTAGCAATATCTGTAATTAGTTAGCAACGGATTCCTGAACCCTTCTCAGATTTCTTCATCTACTGACCTAGGGACAGTAACTCCGGCTTTCTCACAGGCCTGAATTAAAGCTGATCCAGCTGCGGGCTTAATTAGTAAAGGTGCTCGGTTGTCCAGAGAAGACGGAATATGGCTCTATACCTTCAATAGACACCTTCTTTCCATCTATAAAACGTCAGTGACCGTCACCCATGCATCGCCCGTAGTCGTATAGCAAAGTGCTCACCAATTGTAAGCTCCMCCTCGGCCGGCCGCCGAGGTGTCGCAGAAAAAGCTCTCGAGGATCTGGCGACATGACTGCCCGTCCGCCAAGCCGAACGAGCTAGAGATTGTCGGAGCATCGTGTCGTCTCGACGGGAATCAGGTGATGTGGGAGGAAGAGTAGGACTCGAGGCAGGTAGCGGGTCAATTGGGAGGTCCTCAAAATGTCGACGTCTCTGGAGAATTGCTTGTCGGGAATTATTGGACCGTCATCGAGTGGCGCTATTCCATTAATCGCGATTATTTCAGCCTCACTTTGATTGGCCATAGCTATGGATATTTTATGCCTGATTAATAAGGCAGGCACAAAAAGATACGTACATGTGTTTTCGGCTGTGAAAGCTTCGATAACCAGTCAGCGGGGCAGAGTGGCTAGCTCAGGGAGCATTGGCCAGGTGAAGTTCCCCACAATTCGGAGCTCAGTGTCGCTTAATTGGAAATTTTCTGCGAACGAATCTTCCTCTTCTTTTTTTCTTTTCCTCATCAATTGTACATGGGCACACTTTATTGTAGGTGAGCTTGAGCAAGCTCCTGGTCTTCCGGGTTGTTTGCTATAGTCGAGTCTTCCTCTATCTTGTGCTCTAGAGCAACTTATTATACGCCGATTATGGAAGCATGTGAGAGCTTCTTGGAATCTCGAGGATCTCTGCCTCTTACCGCCGGTCGTTACATCTGCATATTATATTAGACGTACACAATTCATAGACTGAAGTCCAGCTCCGTGGAAAGCTCCTCGCTTGCGGACTCTCCTTGAATATTACTAGATACCTATATTATTTTCTATATTCCCCTCTGTTGACGCGTATTATGTACTACGATGTCTTAGTATTACACAAAGGTGAAAACGACAGGTCGTAGTCAGCCAGGGTACTTCGGTCTTTGACCAAACTGAGAGCCCTGTCAGATGCGAACCATGGGAACGCATGCAGGGAGAAGGCCATAGCGTCCAGTATAATTTTATGAACAATCCGTCGCATGATTGTCGTTTGCCCTGCTCAATTCTGTCGTTTTTCTGGCTTCTGTCATTTCTCGATAATATATATCCTCCCTTCGACTTTTACATAGTCCTAGACACTATCCAAGGTGCTCCCAGGCGCGATTCCCATTAAACGAAATGGACGGTGAGAATGATCGATATATTAATTACCGGGCGCCTCCCACTTGCCAACAGCTACGAATCGACCTGTCCCGAGTTACCGTCAGAGATCTGCTCTGCCATATTGCCGATTCTATCACGAGCCTCCGCAATGAGTTTCCCAACCGGTTGGGACACCTTGAAGACGTCGTCCAAGGCGAGTCGAACGACTGGAAGGAGATCTTGGAAGACATCGGGAAGCACCTCGAATCGCTACAACAATACGGGGACGATATCCAGCAAGGCCAGGAGGGCAAAGACGGGGTCAAGGCGATTCTGAGCAATTTAGAGGAGCAGATCGCCGATCTGCAAGCTGGACAAGATCGCGTCGCGAATGAAGTCAGAAGTGAGGGGTCAACCATCCGTTCTCAAATCGAACTTCTACGGAAAACCATCGATGACGGACTTCGCGCCCAATCCAACGCATACATGGCCAAGACGAAATCCCTCAGCAACGAGATTCAGTTGTTGCGGAGGTGCATGGATATGACACCTCGGTTCCCCCAATTCATGAGGCTCCCGCCGGAAATCCGGTTCATGATCTGGGAGTGGGCTCTGCCCCGAAAGATCCTTTGCCTCGAGGAGATTGACCGAGATACTGAGGACCATAATTTCGCCTCGTACCAGTTTGCGACGAGCTCACCACCTCCGTCGGTAGCCCAGGTCTGTCGAGAATCTCGGGCTGTGGCTTGTCGCACGGGGAGGCTTATGCCAATAAGGAATGCCGTCGTATATCCACCTGATATCACGCCAGGAAAGATGCCTTCTTGGTGCAGGACGCAATGGGCTTGGTACGATCCGAGCTTGGATAGCCTCTACCTCCGGCCTCTCACGGACCATTTACGCAGTCTTGAGGCCATATTAGAACTAACCACATGTACCCAGCACGTCACGTTGGATGGTGGCTCAACTAACACAAGATGGACCCATCTCTTCCATCGTCTATTTAGCCCTTATTACTTTCCGCAATTGAAGGCCGTTGGTCTTGTCGGAGGGCTGCATGTCGTTCCGAGGCGTAGCGACCCCGTACTCGAGACCCGGTTGTTCGGATGCGGTCGCAACTATCCCTTTTCGATCGATATTGACGATGAGCCTGCTAGGAATGCTCTTATGAAAGGGGTAAAGACGAGTTACGTGTCTGATGGTCTTGGAAACTTCCTAGCCAATGTTCATCGCGTTACATGGTCTAATAGTCCCCACCACAGAGGTGTAGAATGGAACCGTTATATGGCATCCTTCGCCGACGAGTGGTTTCTTGTCCAATATCATTGGAGTCCCTTGGGAGGAGGTGGTGATGTTAAATACGTAGTAAAGCGCGAGAAACTGCCAGGGCTGTCGGAAGATTGGTTCCAAAGGACGTTAACGAGATTCCCTGTTGTCCGACGTGTGGCTCTGCTTCGCCTAGGCACTTGGGACTAACTAGCAAAGAGGACATGCTCGGACGCATATTCCTCTATCTAATAGGGCCGTATTGGCCGGGAACCCGAACGATTTCATGCTCGGCTCCTGTAACGAATAATGGAACTACGATGTTAATATTAGATGACGTGTAAGATTATGAAGATCTAAGTCGCCAGGCATATGGATGCAACAATCAACGAAGCTAAATATACGCAGTTCTTCGGCCAAATACTCAGAAGCTGTTTGATCGCCGCTACAACTATGTGCCGTGTTATTTAGATGGGGTTACTGCTTACACCCGCTTTAGTCGTATTGATTTCGCTCCATCACTCTTCTAATTACTCCCTCTATCATTCTCGAGAACAATAAGAACCATGGACGATTTGATGTCGCCAAAAAGCTGTCTCGGGAAGAGGCTGCATAAAGACGACGACTGCATATAAGAATCTCAAGCTCTCTTTGAACTATCTAGTATAACCTCGTTTTAGATTTCGGCAAAGGGTCATTACAAGTAGCTCCTCGCCGTGTTCATAGTACGTACTAGCTAATAATTATAGGATGCAGCTTCGAGGGTACGAGGCGCACACACCTATATGTTCGACGTAGAGTTAATAATATTAGCACTACTAATGCACCAACTACCTGATATACATAGATCTAACTTGCCACTAATTTCATCATATCTATTACTTAGCTAATTAGTATGTGGGCCGGGGTTTAGCAACCTCGGGCGCCCCGTAATCGCATGGATGCTATAGCATACTTCAACCAATCAAACGAGTCGAGTTAGCTGGTTCCCGTCGACTTAGGATATGATACACGGACACACCAAGCCTAACTGGCCCCTAGGAGCCCCATTTCTGCCCTTTATCCGCAACCTCACCCCGGTGAGTCACCGAACGCCGCGTAGTAGCAAAAAAATTTATCAGTGCCAACAACAACTCTCGTCGTCCAACAGACACGAGCCAACGGTTCTCAGCGAATCAGCTCAGTCTAATCACCGGTTTGATGGTCTAGTGGTATGATTCTCGCTTAGGGAGCACCCTATAGCATATATGCGAGAGGTCCCGGGTTCAATCCCCGGTCAAACCCCAAACTTTTTCTACCTTCGTAGATGTCTTTTTGCTCTTGTGCTCATATGTGGAGATCCGAGTCAGAATAGGCGCAGAGCAAATAGGATAGGGGTTAGGTAGTACCTCAAGCATCACTATAGGTAGTTCCAAGATTTAAATTTTGACGCAGACTCAAGTTCTCGCTTCAATGTTCACATCTAGATGTACTTTATTAACATTATTTGGGAATTCAGACGACTTTAGGCTAATATGCTATGTGACATCCTAGTTGAAAGGTTAACTTGAGCCACTCATTCTGAACTGGAACTTATATATAGTAGGGATAATCATCATCGGGAAAACTGGGTTCTTACTGCTTGATAATACTGGAGTTAGTATAATCTGGTATTCCTTCAAGTAATATGCAATCTGAAGGATTTGTCCCGCATTCTATGAAGGTTGACCATACGGTAGGTACCACGTGGCTCGTCCCTTAATCATACTCTCCCGGCTTAGTTCCCTATATACTACGGTATGGAACGCCTACGGTTATAAGACCTTCTAATCTCTCGTGAGAATAGTGTGTCATTGCGTCCCTAAATTGTCTCGTATATCTCTATGCGCCGCGCACGACGACAGTTAGTGTTACCATACTACCCATAAAGTTGCCCTTCATGAGTTCATTGACAGCTACGATGTGCTCTATATCGGAACGGTCCAGAATCTTAGTGCTGATATGACTAAGTATATGGCCAAATTCGGAAAGGAATAACGAAACTGTAGTCTCAACAAACATCCCAGGAGAAAAAAAAGCGTACGAAGAGTTTCTGAAAGTCCTACCTTCCTACCCGGTATCTACCTACATAGGTACCTTGTCATAGACTGGTGTTTTAGCGAAGTAATGTCCACGTCGATAGGTAGGTTCAACGATAGACCTATACACACCCAGCATTACCTAGGTCTGACCTACGTAGCACCTATAGGATCTGACCTGATTATTACTAAATAGTTTGCTGGTTTCCAGCAACTTGGCAGTGTATGCACCTCTCACACCGAATGAGACCATGAGCCACGATCCGCACAAACTCGCCGTTATTCTACCAGCCTGTGTCACTTCTAAAATGGCAAGGTTGGGTATAAATAACGAAGGTAGAGATCCTACCACGGCGCATAGACTTGGTGCTCATTCAGCAATATCGACGGCAACGAAACACCAAGAACTACATATGCAGCTCCTTTCCGCCTATTTCACCTATTTACACTCCTAAAAAGCAATTATTTTGACAGTAGTCATGAAGAAACTGTCTGTTTTTGCCACGATGTTAGGCCTAGCTATTGCGGTCAGCATCAATAGTCCTTGCAGCGGAGCTGGTTTCGACTGCACCGATGATAACAGCGCCATCGCCTCCTGCAATGGGTCACGATGGGTCTACGCCGCTCAATGCGGACAAGACTGCTGTATATGGCCGCAGGGCGATCCGACGCCACAGTGCCGTTGTTAAGGAGCTGTTTGTGATCTTTCATTTCTCTCGAATTTATCCTAGCCGAGCTGATACGGCCGACAGATCCGTCCTCCGAAAATATGAAACTCCTTGCTGCTATAATAACTTACGACATTTCACGGTCTGGTTGGGACGGAGCGAGGGTTCCAGTTATGGGATGCTATGGACGAGATGGCATTAAAGGATATGAGAGTATAAGCCTGTTATGTCGTGGGCTGAAAAAGATACTTTAGGGGGTACCTCTTTCTGTACAGCTCAATTTTGATAAAGGTACTTCTTGTACCTTGGGTAGTACAACTCAGACATCACGGTTGGCATACACCCGACTGATACATAACGTAATCAATATAGGTACCAACGAATGTCATAAAACTCAGCCGCCACGGGGATGATCGAAGTAGGTTACATAAGGATTAGTGATTCCGGTGTGTACAGGTGATTCGGCAGGCTGAATTAAGTACTCCATGCAACGGTGTTACCCGTAGGACACCCGCCAGACTTATCAAGGCTCTCACTGGTTGGGTCCGACGCCCGTGGTAAGCCCCTTAGGAACAGGTTTTATGCAACTCGGACAACCGAATGGGAGAGGAATGGCTCAGCCACACTGGGCTAGGCGATTCCTACCTCTTATGGATTGCCACAGCCCAGCACGAAGACACCTAGGAATGTACCTTAGAGGTACCTACCTCTTACACGTATGTCAGGGCAACGCCTGAAACGGACGTACCGTTGTATCACGCAGCGCGCTACCTATTCTCACTCCACGACTCATTACGAGCGAAATTAGGCATTGACTGCGATTATCGTAGCCTACACGCTTGGGCTACCATAATACTCGGCAGTCTTATACTGGTCCTGTTGAAGCCCGCCGCGCCGAGCATTTTATATCCAGAGAGGATGCATCCGACCACGTTGAGAAATGACATTGGTCAAAACTCATCCACGGGCAATTCGAGGCAGAACAATGTGATCGTTAATAATCATGTTGAAAACCAGAATAATTATTTTTCATCACCTCGGCAAAAGGAACTAGAAGTAAAATCGTTCTTAGCTCTGCCAGAAAACGAAAACCTGCGAATGGAACCAGGTTCGTACATATTGGATTAATGGCCATGCTCTTGCTGACTTGGAAATAGTCGAAGATTACTTGCGCAATGTCACGACAACCGCTGGGGCACAGAGGACGATCAGGGAAAGGGAACCCTCCTTGCAAAGCGGTGGCGAATGCTTACCGGGCTGCAATAAATTCAAAGATGAGATTGAAGCCTATAAAAAAAAGCATATGGATCGGCAGTCTGTTCTGGGTCAACTGAGTGATGAGAATTTTCATATCATCAACGAATGGATGGAGGGGACATGCTATGAGGTCCTGCTAGTAGTTGGGGAGCAGGGCAATTGGACGACTAATCTCCTGCTGGAACTTATGGATTTGGAGAGACAACAGACGGCCTTTGCGGCTCATCTATGCGGCCAAAATTTTGACGGCAAAAAAGGACATCGAGAAGCATCCTTAATAAATGACCTCTTTGGCCAATTGGCCGAATCATACCAAGACAAGTCAAATGACATACAAGCATGTCTACGAACCGAGCCTACGACGTGGGAACCGAACGCCGTGGATACTGAGGTTAAGAAGCTCTGGGATCTATTCACCAAGTGCATGAAGAGGGTTGGGATAAGGAAAATCCTAATCGTTCTCGACCGGATCGACTACATATTTTCAGATTATAGCGATGAGGCCTTCCGCAAATTTGTTAATACTTTGGATACATTTTGCAGAACCCTTTGGGACGATGGTGTCACGGTAAAGATGGTGGTCATTGGTGGGGATTTTGCTGTGGTGGACTTCTTTAAAGACATCGAGGCTCTGAAAATGATCAAATTACCGGTTCCACCTTGTTGAGGCCCTGTTATCTTTTTATGTGTTATGTCTGCGATTGACGGAGAATAATATAAAGGGTCGCATAGATTATATTCCGTATCTTCCGTGGGAATGTGATTGACATCCCCTAAACCAAGATAATATGATAGATATCGAGGTTCGAGGAAATATCCAGCGTTCATGTCGTTACTATGATACTTAAGCCATTCATAGATGCTTTTCTAACGACAACTTCCTGGACCTTTCTTGCAAGTGTAGCTTGACATTAGGTCCGTCTCCTCGGCTTGTATACTCCGCAAAGTCTTTTCCTAGCCTAAGTATCTTCTTGACATCAAGGTCTTTCAGACTACCTAGAAGCTCATGGGTTAATTATCTCGATATTCCGGGGCAGGCTCTAAGATAGAGGATGGAGGGKGGAGGTATAAAGAATCTATGCGGTACAGGCTTATAAACACGGCGGGAAGTCAACTTACCGTCATTTCTGTTCTTTCGGGCCAATGCTGAAGCCGCACTGATGCAGTTCCTAATCTCTCTGCCGTTCATATAGACGTATCTTCCTTCGTCTAGCTTCTCCAGTTCGGCTCCTACCCAGTAATCCAGTGCCTCTTTGTCGTTTGCGTTGACACCCTGGAGGCGACGGATCACATCTCTCCAAATCTCCTTCTGGGCTTTGAAATTGAAGTCGGGGAATGTCAGTGGCATGTGAACCCTGGACGTAAGTGCCGTATCAAATATTTTGACTCGGTTGGTGGCCATGAAGACCACTGCTCGTGAATAGTCTAGCTTGCTCAGAAAACTTGACACGATTGCGCAACGCCGGAGATCGTCCTCACGGCTTCGAACAAAGACATCGGCCTCTTCGAGCAATAAGATGGCACCCCAGTTTGCAGCACGGAGAAAGGCCATCTGGAGACGGTCCTCGAAAGCATCAGTGTCATTTCCTAGGTCCCCACATGTTAACATGTAAAGGGGGATTCGATACTTTTCACACAGGGACTCTGCATAGAGTAGAAAATTAGACCTGTCAGCTTGGGGCTAGGTATACCATCATAATAATGACAAGAAAATGAAACCTACCAACAGTTAATGTCTTCCCCGTTCCAGGGTTGCCATGCAAGAGAATATTAAGGCCTTGCCCCTTTCCCTTGATGAGATCGAGACTGCCATTTGCTTGTCTATTTTCAAGCCACCCACATAGCAGCTGTTCAAGAGACTTTTTCTTATCCTCGTCCATCTGTAGCTTCTTGAACGGCTCGGCCTGGGCTTCGATCCTACTTAACTCTTGCAATGGAATCATCTTCCATGATTTATGCCGGAGGGAGAATGCCCACAAACGAGACGGACAGAACATCAGTAATGTATCGTCGCGAGTGGAGTTTCCTGCCTGTATTGTTCCGCATATCTCACCGTCATGCGGAGCACCGGTAGGGTAAGATTCAAGCCGAACGGCTTTCCCTTGGCAAATAGAACACACGATCCTAGTGCAATGAGATTGATCTAGACCGTCGTCTTGCTGACGCCTACTGGACGTCACATAATCGATTATGACATTGACCGGGTCCTTGGAAAACAGTTAGCACGAAGCGAAGATAGTATCTCAGATAGTTTTATCACCTCTTGTGACGTCTTTGGCCAGGCATTTCCATCATACTGTCTATGGAATACTTTACGTCCGTAGCTCCAATACGCCTGCCCCCGCTCAATCAGGGACTTGCTGAGCTCAATACAGCACCAGTCAGGTATGACATCTAGATTTCTGATCGGCCGTTCTGAGGAGTACGAGGGCACGTGGAACACCTTCAGCTGTGGCACTAGCCACTTCCCAGTCTTGTCGAAATCAAGAAAGCAACAGTGGATCAATATCTTCTCAGAATCAGACTCAGGATAGATCTCGACCTTATCGACCTTATATGCCCGCCATGTGCCGTCATCCTTGTTGAAAACAGTAGATCCAGGTGGGTATATGAGCCAAAGATCTTTGAAAGCAATTTCGTAGCATGTTCTCTCCTCTATCTCATCGAGCTTCTCCCAGGCAAGGGGACGCGTTTTCTGGATGAAGCTGAAGAGGGCTTGTACGTGCTCTCTGATATGTCCGTCGGCATAGTCATGCTCGATTTCTAAAAGCTTTCTCCTGTTATGAAAGATCAGTTCATATGGTTCATGAACGCTAAATCTTGACAATCGACCATCTCCTTGGCACGTCATCGGCAAGCCAGTGAGATTCCTGAGGAACTCGTTTAAGTCGGGACATATGATCTCCAGGCTAGGTTTACTAAGATGCCTCCGGAAGGCATGCCCGCCGTGAATGAGGCATGGGCTCTCAGTCAACTCGTCTTCTCGGGTGAAACACGGGACATTGGGGATGTTGATGGGCTGTGGATAAAATATAGGTGTTAGTCTGTGTTAGACTTCCAAGCGATCGTATAGTAGAGAGAGTTGAAACTGACTGGCAACCTCCTAGTAGAATTGTGCTTGTAACTCAAGGGCGACCCATCGGTGTCCACCACTGTGCTTGTATTATAGTCAGCACTTGAAGGAGCTATATTTGAACCTCCCCTCGGCTCCTGTGATAAAGAAGCCCGCTCGTATATCTCGACTTGATTCTGGGGCGTTGAAGGAGGTGGGGGGGCGTCCATAGTGGCGGAAATCGACCGGCGAGGGACAATGTCTCGAACTGGAGCCCCTGTTCGATTATTTACCACATTTTGTGTCCCTGATCTTGCTGTTGATTTTGAAAAAATGTTCCCCATTTTAGGCACGCAAGAGTGTATGCTGTGTGAAGATCTCAGAATGCGGAAAGATGGACTAGGTGCTGAGCTCGGGTTGCTAAAGCTTTTAGCCAAGGACAGATGCCGTCTAGTACTGTACTTCATGCAACTAGTCGATTTGCCGCACAGTAGTAACGTTTCCCGACAAGAATGACCGCGTACTGAAAATTTCAGCTCCCCCTCTCATACTCCCCCTTTTCAAACTCCCCTTTTCAAACTCCCCTTTTCAAACTCCCCTTTTCAAACTCCCTTTCAACTAATCATCGGTGAGGCTCGCCTGGACTCTATGCAACCCATTAAGATTTCCTCTCGCTGAATTTCGCCTCCACCGAAATTTCCGCGGGAATCACTAGCATGGTAGCATTGTTGAGCTGCGGTCATCGGCTGCTTTCTTGCTCATCGGATCAGCACACCTAAAAAGTGACTACAAGCTCCAAAACTGGTATAGGTCGGTGCAACAGAGCAGTGTCATATCCAATAAGGGGCGGATATGGGTATCGTGGCTTCCATATTCCTACGCACATATGCCCGTATCTGCCGGAATTTCTGCAGGCTGAGTTGTTGCTGCAGAAGTTACCCTATCTGACCAGAGGAAGGCGGGCAAATATGCAGTGTGGCGAGGAGATGCAGCTCTCATGGCGCTACTAGGAGAATCGGTGAGCGATTTCACCCAGTATTATCCTTTCTAGCAGGTTCCCTGTGCGGCAGATGCAGCACAACCAAATGGAAAGGACCGTCAACTCCATCCAACGCCGCTTGCCGATCGCGGATGGCGGTAGCATTATGCTATTTGGGGCAACACACCCTTTGAAGGTGCGTAAAGGGCCAGATCCCGAAGCCGACTCATCGACGATCCCACACGTCTAATGTCTAGATGATCGCTACCCCCAAGGGGGCGTCGACTTCATTACCATAGCTGGCGCTATGCATATGTACCAACTCATGGTTTTGTGCCGAAGTTTTCCTCCATGGCTGGGGCTATTTCGAATACCTTGACCCTATCATCATGTACGTAGAGCTGCCTGATAGAAGTTAGCCGCTAGCCTTCGGGCTTCACTACGTTGGTGCGTCAATATACCTATGTACCTAGATACCTATGCAGGTGATTAATTTTGAACTGACATCTAGACCTCAACGGCAGTTGTACGTCAGGGTCAGGCTGTATCACAGAGAATAAAGGCAGATTTAAGTCCAGGATTACTCGGGGCAAATGCTTATTAAACGGGGTGACATTAGGGCTTAGGCTCAGCAGCTTCTTACAACATCTTTCGCCCCCATTGATGACTGTCATATTCACTTGAAAAGAGCGTAAATCTCGCCGTCAAGTGA
This sequence comes from Hypoxylon sp. E7406B, assembly GCA_000931505.1. NCBI lineage: Eukaryota > Fungi > Ascomycota > Sordariomycetes > Xylariales > Hypoxylaceae > Hypoxylon > Hypoxylon sp. E7406B. The sequence goes on along the minus strand of JYCQ01000049.1, from coordinate 463,294 downwards.
AGCAGTTTACTTGAACTCCACTGCATCAGCTTACGATATGGATAATTCATTATCCGAATTAGGGGTTCCGGGCCAGTTAATTGACCAGTACCTGATGTCCGACAGGAGATCGTAAGCGAAGGCGACTTGCACATTTTCAAATGAGATTTGAGCATCGCACACCCTTATTTTGAACTACTCGCTGTGGTCTATTCACTTTTTATGGACTGCCATCATCTTCTGCCAATTAGTAGTGGAACATTTCAATGATTCTTAGGTAGGACCGTCGCCACGACAGCAGAGCCACCGAACCAACCAAACAAGCCTTGCCAGCAAATCTGCCTAGGTACATGCTCATCATCGATGCCCGCGCCCCTCTATTTCTTCCTCAAACCTACTAAGGCTAACACCTTCAACTTTACAGTGAAGTCTGTCCAGCAACCGTTCCTCCCTGGGGTATTACGGCTTCCATCACCGATGGTGAGTAGTAACTTATCTTCTCTCTTCTAGTGTCGTAGTATACTTACGGATTCCTTGGTACATCAGGATGGTGTCAGTTCGGCTGCGGCCATTGTACAGTTGGTTGCGCAAGTTATCGAGCTATGGCAGCACATCGATATGGCACGCGAAAGCGTCAGATCAGCCCCCAAAGTGTTTGAAGATACCAAAACGCAAGCCCGCAGCCTATTCGAGATTTTAGAAGAAGTCAAACGTAGGACCGAATTACATACCGCAGAAATCCGCGCTCAGGTGGAGCGAATCAATGCCATCGCATTCGAACTTCATGAGATGCTGGAGGTCATGGCCATACAACAACGCAAGAGCCCGCTGCGACAGGGTTTACATGCCTTGGTCCGGGCAGAGAAGGACGATGCGAAGCTCCATGATGTGTTGAAGCGACTGGATATGGCGAAGGGAGATCTGATGCTACACATTGGCATGGTCAACACTGTTATGACGGGGGAAGTTAGGGACAGCTTAATAAACCGGGCACCGGAGATAAGTAATCGTCTGTTTCTCGAAAAGAATGGATCTTGGGGGAACGCAAAACAGATCAACGGGGTTATCGGTCTAGAAACTTCGAGGGTTTCGACGATGGCTAGGGTTATGGAGAATGAGGCTCATGGGAACAGTCAGCAGAAGAATCTCATACTATCGGGGCCGGGATTGGTGAAATTACTTGAAGTTTAGCAGGTTATGACTTGGGAGAGTACGTGGTTCGAGGCCTATATCATACTATTCTTATCTAGCAATCTCGTCCTAACCGTCTCACTGACTTTGCGATATTTCTTCACTACGAAGGTAGATAGAAATGAGGCTTCTTGTGCTACCTGATTGTACTATGTACTATGCTCACATAATCACATATGGTCCCATCGCGCGTCGGATCAATGCAAGTGCTCTTGTGAATGCGGTAAGATGTACGACTCGGTTGTTGCGTATACGCACCTCAGCTGCCTCGGAGCCATTCACATCCATCGTGCTATGTTCAAACGGACCGGGGTGGGAGTGCCAGAATCTCCGCACCAATAGCGAATACATTTCGACACCATACATGTTCGACTTGTTGCTGATGGCGTCCGTGCAGCGGCAGGGTTCTCGTAGTTAAGTATCCGATAAGTATCTGGCCACATGAGGCGTTATGGCTGAATACCTAGTCCCAGGCTTGAACGAGTGACATCTTCGCTATGGGAACGACGCCGACCTGTAGGCAGGCTACAGCCCGAGATCTCCCGAACGAAATTATGCCTTGCTATCCCCGTCGAGAGATGAGGCTCTGTCTTGCTCTATATAATGACCCCAAATTCGGACTCGGGGTGTAAGGCTGTGTGCGTTCAGCGTCCAAGCCATTCTATCTCGTTACCTCTCAACACAGCCCCCACAATGGCTATGTACACAATCATAACTGGTAAGCCTCGCGACGTGCCAAGGGAGAAATAAAATCTCAGGAAATTCTCGTTTAGGATACTTCATGATACTCTACTGACTAATACTGAAGACACTGAGGTCACGGGCCAGCAGATCACCCTTGAGGAACACAACCTAACTATAGGCGTTCTTAAAGCCAGCATCTGCAAACACTACGCCGTGGAGGACCAGAGAAACATTGTGATTCACGGCGTATGTGAAGAAGTGTCCGACTATGAGCTCCTACGAGAGCACATTTCCGGAACCGAGATCCGTTGGTCTACCAAGGTAGACGATGACGGGGCGGCAAGCCAGGGAACTCCGGAAGAGGACAAACTCAATATCGGTGAGCTATATTATGCCTACTACGTTAATGTTCATCCAATAGACGTTGCTAATAGAAGGCTTCTTCCTACGTAGATCGGAACTTCACCATTGACAAAGCCACGCAGCTCAACATCATCAAGCCTTCAGTAGAGTGCGACAGAAGCATGGAAGCGAACATTACCGAGAACAAAGCAGGCGGTGATTCCACCCAGAAGAATATGATCGCTTACGATGTAGTGATCACCGTGAACTTTTGAATGTTTTGCGATATTATGCTCTGTATGAAGCTTTTGATTGGTTTGTGGTCTAGCCTGGTCGTTTGGAGCTGGTTACTTGTTCTAGGTTTTGGGACATCTAAGTCATACGAGAAATATTATGATTTCCTACCTGATATTCAGATTCCCGAAAGCCTTCAAATACTTAGTTTTAAAATAAATAACGTGACAAGGAGTCCAGATAACCCTCAGTTGGGAGTATATGATATCGTGACATTTTCCTAATCGCAAACACCCGGGGCTAAATCCACCTATCTGTGAGGTAGGTACCTTGGTGGACAAGTAGGCAGGCTAGGGACCTAAAGAGGTAGGTAGATTATTGCCTGGGAGCCTTGGACATTGCCCTACCCGCCACTGCCGTAGGCGTTTTTTATATGACAGCAGACAAGGCTTGAGCTAACTGATGTAAAAACTAATATTCTGGGTACACCAGGTACCTACATAGGCAAAGAGCCTTTCTGCCCAATAGTACAGGCTCTAGCTATATACTAGTATAATTCATTATACCTCAATATACACCTAGTAGCTATGTACTCACCGAAGACCTGACGGTTACTACGTCTTATAACTTATTTTAGGTCAATATTCCCTGCCGCTTGGTACGATTTCGGTTGACATCCCATTGAAATCCATTGGCAGTGAATGTTCAAGTAAGGTCTGAGGCTCCCCATATGTAGTGGTGGGCGGGGCTGTGGGGTAACTGCCAAACCAGTCAGCCATAGGGCAGGCGATACGTAGTACCTCGTTATTCCCGCCGGGGGCTTCGATCACAACCTTTCTGTGCTGCAGCGTACCGTCCCCCCAAATCATACCCTTTCGAACGGTTACTCTCAGCCTCAGAGAATTAGGGTCAGGGACACTGAAAAGGAAGAAAGAGACCCCTTCATAGAGCCCGAGACATGAGCAGAATGGAGGAGCGCATCGGGATCCCGCGGAGGAACAACACCTAGGTAATAGTGGTTCTTAGGTGTAGGTACCTTATGTATGTACTATATTAGGGCACTCCTACGGCTCCATATACGCAAAGAGACCCTAGCTTGTACCAGAGAACTAGTGTATAAGTTGCTAGCAATGTGGGTTCAATGCGGCGTGATAATTGTTCGTGAAAGCCGACATTGTTTGGGGGGATATCTATGATTTGATCATTCCATTACGAATGCTGGAGTATAGGAAAAGGTATATTATTCGTTTGTGGAAGGGACTGATGAAAAGGGACGATAGAAATACATTCTTAGTGAGGTGTTCGGCACATAAAACTTTTTTTTTCAGTGGAAGAATAGCTGTTATGTTATCGCCGCACCACCGGGATTTGAAACCAATCTGATGCAAGAAAATTTGATGGCGATATTCCTGCCGCACACATTACACATGGCTCTAGGAGGGTCATCGCATCCGTACGGTTGTGACGGTAATTAGGTGGTTTCGCTCAAGTCCTAAGCCGATGCTATAATGAAATGATATTTCCGTGCCACACAAAACCCCTGTCTTGAAATTTGCTTGCAGAAGTTTGTCAACACTTGGACCGTTAGGAGTCGTGAACTCCGCTTTCGACACGACAAGTTGTCGTCAATATTAGAAAGACAAATAAATTGAAAGCAGTGAAATATCATACTTAGAGAGCTAAGTATCTGATGAGGGTCTATTTTCATCGACGTCGATATATAGTAGATTAGGTACCTAACATAATTAAAGAAATTTCCGGGGATCCTGCCCTACAGAGAACACCTAACCCAGCTTCCACTCTTTTACACCTGGTATGACTGACAAGTCCTCGGAACGGTGACTTTCCCCGATATTCCGAACAGAATATACCTAGTATCATATCCATTAAGGCATCGCTTGCGACGTTGCATGAGTCGGACTCGCTTGGGTTGGTAAACGATCTCGCGGTGAAGATTCAACTTGGTCTCTCTCATTTCGGCGTTGCTGGTTTCGTGACCCCAGAAGTGGGCCGCCTGCCTCGCAACTACCGGGGTCGACTCGCCCGAGAACATTTGACAATGCGAACCTGCTTATCAATATCCGGAGGATGAAAATTTTCAAACTCACCAAGTCGAAGCCGGCCTAAAATAAAAGAATGAATTGCCATTCAGTTGGCACTTTCCGATCCTGTAGCAACACCGAGCTGGGTACGGCGTAAATCTATACAAATGAGTACCTCTAACCTTTAATATGTAGGAGCAGTCATTGGATTGATACATCCTGATGAGGGAGGTACCTAATCTTAGGTACCTACTGCGCCGTAATAAAAGCTTAAAAAGTCCTACCGCCAAGCCAAAAGGACTTGCCTGGTTCCTGCAGACCGGAGCTAGCGATGTTACAACCTTGGCACTCGAAGGCAACCGCGAGTAAGGCCATGAGACCATGTCCCAAAGCATCATAGCGCTTCCATTGCAGGAAATATTAAGGGGCCTTCACTTGTCGAAGCCTGTCTTATAAAATGGACCGTCAGCCCTCGAGGATCTCACGAGTTGCGATGTGCTGATTTTCTCGATACGTGCGCGCAAGTCAAGACAACGGTGCATACCTCATTCACTTTTTTCCCCGGATCAGCATTCCCACGATCGGCTTTTTGCTGATCACCACATTCGTTTAATTACACCACCAAAACAATTACATCATAATGTATTCTAAGGCTGTTATCGTCGCGGCGCTTACCGCGTCCGCGTCCGCACAGATGCCGGCTCTCCTTCCGCGCCAGACCGAAACCCTCGATCCCGACTTCCCCTCTCCGACTGAGACCACTTCGCCCGAGTGCGAGTCTCGCATCGAGTCGTGGACCAGCGCCTTCCCCMCCCCGCCTCCATCGCTGGCCGACGCGCTGGACTCCAACCCCGATGCTGGTTTGGCAGCAGAAGGCGTGACCGGACTATGCTATTTCGCTGCCGGCCTCGCAAAGAATGAAGCCTCTGCCTTCAGCTCATTCAACCTTGACATGTACTCGTACTTATCCGGCCAGAGCTCCAACCTGGTCACCATCGCCACCAGCTGCTCTGCCGCTATGGGCGCCCCACCCTCCGTCATCACTAGCCAGCTGGACGAGCTGCTCACTATCTACTCGAGCTACTCCGCTGGTGCTTGCAAGGACATCCCGATTACACTCTCGACTCTCACCTCATCGACTGCCAAGTCCTCTGCTAGCAGCGGATTCCTCACAAGCGGCCTTCCTACGCTGACTCCTAGTGGCACTGGATCTTCTTCGACTGGCTCGGCCACTAATTCAGCCACAACCTCGGCCGCCAACTCGGCAAACGCTTCGGGCGCATCGTCGTCGACGCCCCCGTCGACTGTGTCTCCTAACGCCGGACCTAGAGAGACTGGCATGTTCGCTGCGGCTGCCATGGCTATGGGAGCTTTCGGCGCCGCCATGGTTCTATAATGCGGTCACTTAGGTTGTGACATAATATAATTAGTTTACAAATGACAAGTTGTTTTCACGGCTCGTAGGGCTCTACTCCTTCCGTCTTGTTCTCGTGCTTTGTCCTCTTCGGTGGATTCATTGCTTTCGTCTTACCCCCTTTTCGCTGCTTCATCTATACCATTCTGTCCCCACATTTGGACTCCTCAAGGCATACATTTACGTCGTAGTTCGATTGTTTCTATATGAGAAACTCAAAGTGTGTCAAATTTCAATGGCTCTGGAAGAGCTTCTATGTTATTTTCGTAATTGGCCTACCTTACTTTGTGGCTTCGTTCTTAACGTCAGGTCTTTGCGCTCCCCCTTTCGCAAAGCATCTCAACTCTGCTCCATGACCCCAGAAGGTAAATTATCGAGGCTCGGCTATCAATAACTTCGATAACGGATGTGCCGTCGGTCTTAGAGCGAAAGAAGCCGACGCGTATCGTATACCGTCGTACCTCATGCCGTTAACAGGTGGTCAAAGATAGCGGCTGAATCAGAGTTGCCTATTCCTTTCGAATCTCGATTCTGTCTATGTCCCAACGTATATCCCGACTACAGAGCCACATGTTACGACGTATGGTAAGCTTTATTGCTCCTCAGCAGACTACTGTTATTTTATTCGCATGGTATGCCACCGCGGGAGATCGCTGATCCCGCATTTGGAGTATTAGAGTCGGTGAGCTTTATATCATCTTACACACCTGACGTAAACACCGTCCAATCAACATTTAACTGGGGGCTTCATACACACTCATACGATCAATCTTGATTGGATACTGTTTACGTCCGTTATGGCGTGGGATTTTATGCAGCCCTGACATTTCGTTAGATTATAATTTCAACCATATAAAAGCTACTTCGAAAACTGGCTCTGAACGGACATAGCCTGTTGTGACGTCAATGCTGATTGAAGACACCGACTCCAACCACACTAGCGACCAGATAGATAACATCTCGCATTATTGTTGATTGGTCTCTAGTACGGTTTCACCTTATATTGATCAAGCCATCGAGATGAGCCTCCCATCCTTGAGCCACATCTGCTAGGATTCTTGATCGTTCGGAGGAAGTTAAATAAAGGGGAGGGTCTTTTAACTTCCAAAGAGCTAAGATTCGAAAGTCTCCCTCATAGATACTCGCGCTGTAGTATCATTGCTATGAACATGGGACTTATAAGATATTTGCTTGTCGCCGCTGTTATTGGTGCGATACAATATCTCGCCCAAAATGAAGGAGCAAGGCCAAATATCATCCTGATCTTCACCGACGATCAGGATCTCTGTCTCGGTTCCATAGACCATATGCCTATTTTGCACAGAGAACTCATCGAAAAGGGGACCCAATTCACCAAGCATTACGCGACTGTAGCTCAATGTCGCCCTAGTCGAGCATCTCTTCTGAGAGGTCAAGCGGCCCACAATACGAACATCACCGACGTCCACTCGCCCGGCGGCAATTACCAGAAATTCGTGGTGGCAGCCGAAAATGAGGATTACCTTCGTCACTGGCTTGTAAACGCTAGGKATAATGCAGAATGTAAGTGATACAGTGTTTATAGGAGGCTTAGTGACTAAGGATCAGCAGATCTGGGCAAATTCTTAAACGGCTACGCGAGGGCGAACTATATGAACGCTCCAAAGGGATGGACACACAGAGATATCCTAGTATGTGATCTCCTTACCTAAAAGCTTGCGCATTTCGGCTAACCGAGCCGAACCCCGAAGGTCGATCCCTTTACATACCAATATAACAATGTTGTGATGTCTCAAAACGGCGAAACCCCTATTTACTATATGGGCTTCCATTAGCTAGATGTGATGCGAGCTAAGGCGTGAGTACTACATTTCTATACATTAAAAGAAGAATTTAGGGCTAACAGTATGTAGTCTTGACCGAATCGACCATTTGGTTGCGGAAAACAAGCTTTTCTATCTGACGATAGCTCCCTCGACGTCTCACATCCAACATGGGCAAAAAGGACACGCTCGGCCTACTCCCCAGACAAGACACAAAGCAAGTGCGGAGGGCCTACAAGTTGCGAGAGGTGGTAACTGGAACGCGAGTCAGGAATATCAGGCCATGAAACCCTCCTGGCTGAAAGAAATTGCGAGCCTGAACTCGTCGGTAACTGACCGTATTGACGCTCACTACAGAGCTCGAATTGCGACGCTTCAGGGCGTTGACGAGATCATCCAGGACGTAGTTAACAAGCTCGAGGTCCATGGTATCTTAAATAACACTTACATTATTTATACGAGTGACAATGAATACCATCTCGGTAACCACCGAGTTGCAGCGGGGAAGTCGCTCCCATATCGCGAGGGCACTAACATGCCGCTCGTCGTCCGCGGACCGCGAGTCAAAGCAGGGGTGACGCCTAAGACCCCCAGTGCGCATATTGACTTTCCTCCAACCTTTTTGGAGATCGCTGGAGTTCAAAAGGCCAAACTTCCGCCTTTCCTAGATGACCGCAGTCTCCTCGGCAAATGGCATAACCCGCAGAGCCAATTACCAACTTGCCCGGTTAACAATACGCAAGAGATCATCAATGTGGAATTCTGAGGTGGCGCTGGCATCGAGTCGCCATTGCAAGATAAGCCAGTGACTCTCAGCAACAACAGCTACAAGACGCTGCGGATCGTGGGAGGAGACACCGGGTACCTGTATTCGAAGTGGTGCACCAACGAGGTAGAGTTCTACGATACAGTTGTCAACCCTTATGAGCTTAACAATTTGGCCAACAGCACCGATGTGCATGCCAGGCATCTCTTGAACCGCCTCAACGACCTTCTCCTGGCTACCAAGTCTTGCGCTGACCAGMCCTGCCGCAACCCCTGGAAGCTGCTGCAGCCGGAGGAAGGTCGTCGCAGAACCATAGTCGATGACGACTCTTCATTGACAATCACATGCCTCGATCAAGCCATGGATCCGAAGTATGATTCCTTCTTCAACGACACTTCTATCTTCCCGCATGTTGCCTTCCAGGAGTGCTTAGAGTACCAGGACATCGAAAACGAGAGGCCACACCTACCGGAGAATCCGGGCCTAGGGATGAAGTACCGCAACGGTACTAATGGCTACGCGACTCCTGGGATACATAATCCTGCCCCCGTCAACGGTAACAAGGAGCCCCAGGGTGTCGTTGGAAACGATCATGCCCAAAGCCGTAAATCTGACACAAGACCAATTGGGCCGTTAAATAAGGGTCATATACGTAGATGATGGGGTATTATTTGGTACATTCATAGAAATATTATTAATTAGTGAAAATATCCACAAAAATTTCATATGTTCAATCGTTATCCAAGCACCTCACTGTACCACAAATTGCTGCGTATGCGCCTTATACAACACCGACGTATCCAGCACCTCGCCGGTCGCAGAGCGTATGAAGTCGACCTGCAAGTTATTCTTATCCAAGAAACTTATCTTCGCATAGCTGAAGTCGTCCGCGTACGCGAACACGTTGGACGACACATTACTCCCCACCGCGCTCAGACCCTCGATATTCCCCGCGCCTCCAGCGACAATGTACATGGGGAACGAAGGGTCGTTCATGCCGTTCGGGTCCACGGTGTTGTTGTACACGGGCTGGAACCGCTGCGAGTTGTGCACGTGCCCCAGGATCGCGAGGTCTACGCCGTACTTGTACAGGATCGGCTCGAAGAACGCTTGGCACGATGTGCACCCGCTGCCGCCGGTCGTGTACCATGGTCGATGCCCGCCTACTAAGAGCCATGGCGTTACGGTGCGGTCGACGGAGGCCAGGTCCGCCTCGAGGAATTCCTGTTGCTGGTTCGGTGTGCCGAATGGTCCACTATCGAGACCCGCCGAACCCCCGGGCCCGTCCGGCGCGTCGTCGAAGTCGGTTTCTGTGTCAAGCATGACGAAGTGGAGCATGCCGTACTCGAACGAGTACCAGAACGGGGGCTTCGCCAGCAACTGCGCCTTGTTGGCGTTGACCCTAGCTGTTTCGGCCGCAGATGTGGATGGGAAGGCAGTCGCCATGGTCTCGCCGAAGCGGGTCATGAAGTCCGTGAAGTTCTTCTGGCCCGTGGGGCACAGTTCCGTCGTATAGGGGGTTTCTTGGCATGCTGCTTCGTGGTTTCCGGGACTGGCCATGTACGCCTTGCGGCCGGATATTGGCGACAGCTGGTCATAGAACTGCTCCAATATGGCTTGGAAGGCGTCTTCGCCGTCTAGGATATTTTTGGGCTTGAGATACCAGTCATCGGCATATGCGAAGTCGCCTGGGTGCACGATAAACTCATAATCATCCACTGTATTAGCAAGTTGGCTGATAGTGGTGTGATTTAGTGATGGATCAATGGTCGGGATCGTGTCCCTCTTGGTTTCGTCCATCTGGATGGTATACCCATCCGCGCCGTAGACTCCCATGTCAATTACGGCGTTCATAGCGAAGGGTGTTGTGTCACCGGCCACCCGCGGACTGAAGAAGTGTTCGATGCTGGAGTTCGTCGACACTATCTTGTAGTAATACGTGGTGGCCGGCGACAGGTCCGTGAGAGTGACCGCATTGGAGTAAGTACGTGAGGTTGCATAAGTGACTGAAGAGGTCGAGCAAGCCTCCGAAGTGAGTGCATCGCTAGACGTGCCATATTGGACGCAGGGTTGGTCTAGCTTCTCGTATGTGTTCCAGCCGATAGAGATGGCTGAGGGAGGGGCATAGTATTAGTTGGACACAATTGAGTTTCGTAACGGTGCTGAGTAGCTTATGTTGCCACGAACTTACCATTGGGACCATTGATAGCAAGACGCTGTTGAACTGGGGTTGTCAAGTCAGCAGGTATTGGTGGATAATTGGCTGCAGCAAGAACAGAAACAGCCCAGATTGGCAGTGTCTTCACGGAAGCGATTAAATGCACCATCATACAAAGTTCCTGCAAAGGAACGAAGCACATAATAATACCGACGTCTTACACGCCTTTTCCCAGCTATCAATTCAACGACCTACCAATGTTCGAGATATTTATAATGCCTTCATTTTCTGTGGCTGACGAATACGGGTCCACGTGGAGCATCATAAGCAAATGGCACCGTCATTATATTCTCTTGTGCAGTTGAGCGCTAACCAATCATGGAGGGTTGATTTTGAACGTCACATCGACTGCGACTATTCCCGCAGCTCGTGGCCCAGACGATTGGGCGAGGAAGCAGTTAAGCTTTGGAGCGGCAGCGGCCCGGAGCTAAGGTGACATACGACCGGGTCTTCCGGCACTGTAGTGCCGGGGAGGGTTGCCCAAACAAGAAGGCACTATGCCTTGTGAGACCACACCGCGAGCTACATCAGGTTTGCTACCTCTGTGGCTTGCATTAGCCCCTAGGCAAAGCATGGTAGCTGAAGAAAAGGTTGTCCTCGATCTCCGAACTTCTAAGTAAGCCTGAACACTTGGCCCAATCATCCCTATATCAAAATTCTGGATGTATAAACGGAAAGGGCGGCTTTTGAAGAGAGACGTGACTTATCAAGAACTTAACTGGTATCGACTCTCTTACGAGTATTAGAGATATACATCAACTCAGCTTAAATGAGCTCATATTTCGTGCCTCCAAAGATAGGCGCCATACAACCCGGCATCTCCTTCTCAATCGCGACCTTGAATCTCCATCCCGTGCAATGACCAGGCATCAGAACCTTGGGCTCCAGAGCCTTCAAATCCTCCATCGACTTCTGCAACTTCTCCGGTGACCCGTCGGCCAAATGGTATCCGCCTACTACAGTGTACAAAGGAACGCCGCCACCCAGCTCGATTGCGTGTCGCGAGACATTGACTACGCCGGCATGGCTGCAGCCTGTGAAGACGACAAGCCCGCGGCCCTTCAAGTTGCACATGACTAGACGCTCGTCCATGATGAGCTCATCCGCCTCCCACTTACCCTCTGGGGTAAATCGAATCCCACCGCGGATTCCGCCTTCGTATGATGTGAGCCTCGGAATAGCTCCTGAGATCAGGAATGTATCATCCAGAGCTGTATGCGCTTCGTCGCTCTTGAAAACCGTAGCGCCGGCCTCCTCGATCTCAGCGAAACTCGGGTCCGGCTCGAGAGAAATGGGTTCGTGAGCCATCACGCCCCTGAAATCAGGCCGGTGGGGATGTAGATCCACCACGACCTTCTCAGCATTCCCCTTGCCCTTCTTAGCCTCTTCAATCATCCGGACAGCGCTCAGCATGCCGCCCGAATGGTCGCGATGCCAATGCGACAGCACGATCCGTTCAATGGTGCTCGGATCCAGCCCTAATCGTGCCACATTCCTTTCCCACACGGCCTCTTCGGGCCCAGTGTCGAAAAGCAGACTGTGCGACTTCCTGTTTTTGGTCACTGTGATCAGCAGTGACAGGCCGTGGGCGCCGCAGCAGAGCGTGTCCATCCGCATCTGCAGCTTGGCGCCACCTCGCTCGGTACCCTCCGCTAGTGGCCGTAGTGGCGCGCCCATGAACGATTGGGGGTGTTTGACTGCTGGGTGTGGTGACGGCGAGATTTGATCAATCTCGTCGTTGACAATTGCTTGGATGGTCAAGCTGTCGACTTCGGCGAGTTTTAAGGTCATCTTGGGCGAAATGCAGCGTGAGTACTTTCAATTGCTATGGGAAGTAGCTTGGTATTTCTCGAGTGGCTTGATGTCATTTTCGATGGATAGGCAGCTAGATTTAATATATACTCGATGTCAAGAGAGTTACAGGGATATCTGGTGACTATGGACTCTACTGATCGCCGATTAGCCAAGACATCTTGGGAATTGAGTACATGGGGTGAACTTTTACAGAAGGATTAGGTACGTGGAAGCCGTGGGATTAATCCCGCTCACTACTATGATAGGGCAGAGGCTGAGTTCGGTCCAGATATCAGGGGGCTGTAAGCCCTAGCTGGATATGCAGCCCGAGGCGGATCCAGTATTGTCGGCCTCTTCGGATCTTCAAACGGCAAATTTCCCGCCCGAATCTGCTGCTTTATATAGAGGCACATGCATATACGAAGATAATAAGTATGAGTGGAATGGAGTTCTCATTTTTATTAAGCTTTGTGACTACTAACCCTGCTCTCCTTCATTTACGGTACATCGCACTTCATTTTGGATGGCTTCTCAATCCGATAACTTTAACTAAGAGGCCGGGTACCTCCCTTAAGATCTGATACCTATGAGAGGACAGCCTGCTTCTCATCATGAGAAGGAAATGACGTGTTGGAGGTCTGGTTGACTATGCCGAGGGACAAGACGAAGCCATACTTCCAGCTATCTGCTCCAGCAAGTACCGGAGGCGGGGGAATATCGCAGCGGGACTCCCTGATCTCAGTAGTGTTGACTCCGAACATCTCGTCTCGCTTAGTCACGAAGTCAGGGGTAATCTGATTGTCTCCAGTATAGCCCATAACCAATTCGGGAATACCGATAGGATATGAGGAGTTCTGCTGGTCGTATCGCCAGGTGTGGAATGTCTTCCCGTAAGTTCCGACCACTGCGGAATCTATAATCAGCGACTGTAACCATCTTGAAGAAGCGGGTTTCCAGAAAACGAGAAAAGGGGTAAGGATAAGCTGGAGCACATACAAACGTCTTTCATGATGGTGTGGTCCACGGAGCTTGGCAGTCCTGGTTCGATGAGGAAACCGCTGGTGATTTCATAGACGTGACTATGCCAGAGTTGGCGTTCTTGCTTCTAGTCAGCCCTATTTCCCAAACTTGCACTGAAACTAGCTGCCCACCTTCGTAATCCAGAGTCTCGAATGCCTCCGTAGTGATGATGTATTCGATACCAGCCAGACGCGCAGGCGTTGTAGCAGTGTTGTACACGGCACATTGCAAGATGTCATCGGCAATAATGACGCAGTAGTGGTTGGCGGATATCTCCCAGTCGCTGTGTCCTGAGACGAAATGAAACCCGTTCAGGAATAATACGGTGCCCTCAGGACCATAGTGGCCGAATGGAAGTGTTGCTGACAAGCCCACGGGTAGGAAAGTGAGCACGGCGGAGAGTGCGAGGATAAGCTGTTGGCAATACATGGCTCTGACGCAGATTTAGGCTTTAAAATAATTAAATGAGCTTCGGACTGTGGAATCTGTTGGTTCGAACAGAACGCTGCTGATAAATGGCGAGAAAACTGTCTTTATATACCAAAACTCCAGCAGATCATCGTACTATCGTCAACGCTGCTACACAGGCGCACTTCCATTCTTCCCGGGAATAAGGGGGAGAATCCATCCTTGGCGTCTCCTCGCCGAGGTTGACGAACTCATATGAACGCATAATGAAGAATAATCCATGAACTCATCGACTTGGCTTTCCGTGTCGCCGTCTCCCGTCGTCCCGAGATCCTTGGTTATAGCACGCTTCTTCGTCCCTCATTTACAATCGGCTCACGAGCGCGAGACTATCAGGTCCCACTCCACGATACTCGTAGCGTAGCATCGCAACAATAGCATAGGCTATCGCCGTTGGATCGATGAGAAACGCCGTACGGATMCCCCGCCATGATGACCTAAATCGTGCGCCCCGTCGACTCCACGTCCAGCGTCGAGGTCGCCGATTACATTTGCATGAAATGACCAGACCGAAAGATCAGATTCAAGATCTCAAGATCCGTCGTAGGTCGCCGTCCAGTTCCAGTTTTCCAGACGTTGCGCCAATTACACGCAGCCGCGAGAGCCGACGCCCGACATCCTCATGAATCCGTCGACGACATCCGAATGGTCCCACACATGAGCAAGTTTCCATGTCAGCATATGCCCGACACTTCTCCGTAAAGGCCCCGTCAGTCTTCGTAAGTCTCTAGTCGCCCCTGTCTCGCGGCAGTGCGAGTGCTAGAAAGAGTCATCGGAAGGAAGGGCGGGGAGAGCGTTTGTGTCTTTGCGCTATCTCTGGTCCATCTTCACCAGTCGGAAAAGTGGTGGAAAACACCGAGGAAAAAAGCTGCGAAAACGGGGCGAATTTGAGCGACTTGGCCGCATCTCGAAAATTCAAAGAAGAGAAAAGTCTAACTTTAAGATCGAAGGGGAAGATGGCCATAGATATAGTCTACCTTGGAGGTCAACAACATCGAGCACGCCATCGCCCTTGTAATGGTGCTGAGTGTGCTGTTTCCTATTTTGGCGCTGTAGGGCTCCAGTGACAGTGTTCCAGTGGAACCTGGTCGCCGGTAGTCGGGCTGAATGCCGGTAAGCTGCAGCAGGGTCCGGGGTGGCCCGCTCCCGCTGGAACGCTGAAGATGCCCAGTAAAATATAGCGCAGAAGAGATGGATCTAATCAGAACATCAGCCGACAGTCATATTAACCGATCTGTAGCGAGCGCACTACTTGATGCTAGAAATCTTCATCCCTAAAGGTTTCAAAAAAGCTTTCGCATCAGTGGTGACTAATTTGATATGCAAATAAGGGCCTATAGGCACTATACAAGAATGGAGGTATTAACTAAGAGTTGAGGCTTCTTTTCTTGTTCCTTCCACTATGCGTGCCAGATGACACCACATTAAAGCGGTCGCAGGGCATTTTCTGTACGGTACTAGATTTAGCGCACAGCGCCCCCTATTCGTTAATCATCCCTTGGCCCATCAACCACACTGAGCGTCTCACCGATACTTGCTCGGCAAAATGACAGGCAAGTTGAAAACGCATCCCTGATGCTTTTGAAATAAAGACAAGACATTCCTTGAAAATAAATTGCGCAGTCGTATGTTGATTTGATATATCAAGTGGCCGAAGATGCAAAGGGCGAGAGAATGAAACGTGATGAGGGTATCGCCTGGAATCGTGATGCTTCTGGGAGTCGAGGCTTATTAGAGCACTATGACTGTCGCAGCGTGTGTCTCTACATGGTCTACTCGTTCACTCTGCCTCTCTAAGAGCAGGTAAATCCCTTCTACCTAGTAATCGGGCCCACGAGATCATGGGGTTGAGCACACTCGGGGGTCGCATTTATAATTACTCGTCGGTAATTGAGCGAGAGGGTCGGCCCCCTATAGTTCCCGAAGACAGTGGACGACAGACTAGGTAGGCTCCTGATTTTAAGACTTCCGACAAATCCCTAACTACATCAATACCACTATCAGAAGACGCAGACTCGTTGTTAAAGGTAGTCTCAGATAGAAAGGTATTGGGGTCGACTTCTAGATTCGAACATTGTAGGCGATGATGCTTCTTCTCCGTTAGGCCTAGGAATACATCACCCTCTGTCGGAGGTATGGGGTGCGTCCAAGTTTCTAAGCCGAGTTCCTCGTGCGCCATTCGTCGGAGCCCATTCGTAGTCCACTCGATCTGTGTATACGGGTTTAATTTGAACCATCTCTGGATACAGGCCATAAGTGTCTCCATAGCCAATGAGATCGTAATTATGATACCGCCGAATAAAAACGTAAATAAGAGACCAAAGAGACTAAACGAAACATGAGCCTGGCTCTTTATTTTCTGGGGGAGAGCAGCTGTCAATAAGTAGTACACCACATTGTAGAGTGTGAGCAATACTACCTGGTTACGGCAGAAGGCATATTCTTCTGGTAATTTTGGAAACCTCGTGAACGGCACCATCTTGGTATCGGATGGCCCAGCGGCAACGTGAATGAAAGCCCTTTGCAGCGCCGCCATTTAATAGCGTGCCAGTGTTGTACATCAAGTTGCCACTGATTTGGAGCCAAGGGGCCTTGGAGATGGCCAATCATACTCATGCGCGCTGTTATAACGGCTTCTTGCTTGGAGGAATGCTACAGCGCCTGGAGCGCTCCAAGATTTGCCAATTATATAAGAGAGCCATTTGAGTGTTACCTTTGAAGACTGATCGTTATAAAGGCTCAGGGACTGATTAAACAAGTCTGATATGCTTAGAAGTGGTGTACGGCCCGAGCTGTCCATAATATTCGAGTTGCAAATTTGCTACTGCTCTGAACAAACTAATAACGAAGCTGATTCGTTCTGGCGATACATTAACGAACCCACAAGAGGAAGCTACCTCTGTCGCTTCATACCAGGAATCTGTCGTGATATTGGTGAAGAGCAACCCATTTGCTGAGAGAAACAAGAGAAAGACATCTGTGCCATTCTTTAGAAATTCAGGAATTGGCGACATGTGGGTAAGAGGTAAATTTCCACTCTCAAACGTCGTGGAGAAAATGCTAGGCACATCAGTTTATACCCTATTAAAGTGAGGTACCTGACGAAATCAAATGTGATGTTATAACTCACTTGATACTATACCCGGCCTGATTAATAGTTCCATTGGCGATGAATTGGTCGTGGTAAGCATCGTTGGAGGCATAAAATGTACAGTTCTTATTATAAGGAAAATTCGAGGGCTTTGCATAACCGTAGAGGTAAGCGGTATATGATCTATCCTGGGATACATTGAATTTAGCGGTATGTCCTTCTGTAATAACTGGAGCGCAATGAAGGCGTTTTCTAAACAAGAACCGTTCTTGAATAGGTGCGTTGTGACCCAAGTCATTGTGACTGTCGATTAATCCAGTGTCGAGTAGAATGTTTGCGCTTTCGTGACGACAAACACCAGAGGCAAGAGGGCACGTAGCGTTTGTGTAGACGGCCGATACCAATTTGTCTTTAACATAAAGACCGCACTCGACGGGATTGAATGCTGTAGTTTGAGAATAACACTGCTGCCCATAGTTGGCTGCGTTGGATAGATCCTCTGACATGCGGGGATATATGATGGTGTTTTTGTCGGTACGGGAGCTACCATTTCCCTGGACTCCACAACCTCGCTATCAACAGCAACCATGGAAGAGAAGGCTGCTGTAGCAGCGGATCCTACAGCCAAGAGTCCAGTATAGCCAATCAGGGGGAAGAGACGTCGTTTCAGTCCCTTTGCTCGGATTTTCCAGATAAACAGAAGCTGTACGAAACTCCATAGGCTAGACCCCATTCCGGTGCTGTTCCTTAAAAGAACTTGACGTTGGTGGTAGATGGTGTCTTGAGGCTGAGATGTAGAGTAGATATGGTGGAGGACAAAGCAAGCAATGTTCCATATGCAAGAGGTGACCAAGGTAACGTAAAAGGCAACAAGAGCGATTAACAGCTGCGCATCATCCTGAGCGAGGGTAAGTCTCGCTCCCATGATTTTTCCTTGTGACCAATTTGTCCAAACTCCAATATAGATCGGAAATGTCAATACTGAGGCCATTGTTTGCATCAGGGATGTAGTGAATATTGGATAACCTCATCGATGAAGGTGCAAATAAGATTCGCCATCATATTCAATTATAATCGAACTATCTGGGCTATTGAGTCCTTTAGTAATGGCGTGTGTGACCCTCGATGGGTACTAAATCAACCTATACTTTCGGGTAAGCATACGGTAAGCTTACCTGTTTTCTGTCAAGATAGAGGCTGAAACAAGATGACGCTAGAACGGAAGACGAGCCATTTCCGAAGCGCTGAGATCCTAGGAGGCTCATTACTCTGGGCGGTCAGTCTAGTTATTGGGGGCGGGAATTCCTGCTGGACTATGGTCCAGAGCTGAGTGAACGGAGCCTTGCTATTGCCAAAGTACCAACCTCGCTAAGCCTCTCCCATGCACATCGATTCGTCCGTGAAATACAGCTCCTGGCAGTATTCCAGGGCCTGAGATACTTGCATCTCAGTGCTTGCGGTTCCAAAGGAGTCGACCCAGATTGACGGACCATAAGATGTTGGCTTGGCGCTCCCCATGGTGTTGGCCAAGCAGGAGCAGAGTAGAAATGTGCGGTCTGCTAGATACTGCCGATGGAAAATTGGAGAGGCGCGGACGACGCAACAGAGGTCGTCTAACGTTAAGAAGGTGAACAGATGCCGCAGGATTTCCGGAGGGAGGTCTACTAGTGGTGCGTTGGTTGGGTGCCAGCTTGCGCGATGATTAGCCGTAGGCAATTCAACCATATTCTCAATGTGCTGTTGATCTGAAATGTGTTCTGAAAAGATGATGACTCCATGGAACTTTTGAACTAAAAGAAGATCATCATAGGCACCAAAAGATGTGTGTGGGGAAGAAATAGAAATGGGAACTGACGTGACTAACCTAGCTCTTCCTACAAAATAACTCCTACTTGAGGAAGGCGTGGGAGGCGTGGGCATTGCAAAACTAAAGCATACCCACTACTATGTATATGAGGTAATCACGGGCCATTAGTACTATCACATGATACAAGGCAGTTGGCTATTAATGATCCCTTGCATGTTCAATGGAAATTCTGGTTTGTCTATTGTTTATTAATGTATAGCCTGACGGGGCAAATATGCTCTTCAAGTCCGTCGGCCGTCTATATTACATTCCATTATCATAGCTCATTGCATGTCGTTAGTCTTAGCCATTATGTCTTATCCTCATAAGCAATCCAATGACCAATGCCAATTTTCTCTATGGCTCAGTCCGATTCTGTCTCCAAATCGAGGGGTATACCAAACCGCCGGAATCATTAATGTAGGTGCGTTGTGTATCGTGTCTGTCGTAAGGCGCGTGGTATGCTGCCGTCGTATGCAATGTTGTACACATCATCCTCTTCGTGAACGGGCAAGTTGTACAAACAAAGGAAACTGAATGGGGGTGTCCCCTGGCCTCTTTAGAGTATCGGAAGTATGCCCCCTCTTGAATGCCGGATAAATCTGCTATATCCGGGTCGCGAGAGGGTACATATCGATTATGTGTTGGGGAGGAGAAAGAGAGCTTAATCGTGGATTATGTGAGTCGACAATGTCTGATGGAACATATATGATCATTGCTCCATGATCATATTTCTAATTGCCCATCGTAAGTCGATTCGGTCGTGATCGCCGGCACCGGTATTCCAGGGACCGCATTTTCGTCGCCATCGTGACTCTTCGTCGTGCTGGCGTCGGATAAATTCTGGTCCGACATCGAACTCTTCACCCMCCAGCCAGTCATCCCTAAGGTCACTTTTACGACCATGAGCGCCGGAGGTAGAGTCCTTCTCCTTCTCCTCAAGATCGGGAATGTCTTTAAAGGGATCGTCATCATCTATAGTATTAAAACCCTCCATTGGGTCGTTAGCTTGAGAGTTGGTGGTCGTATCTGCCTTCAGCCAACACATGTTCTGCGGATCGAAGATCATGTCACCAACCCGCTTAACACCCTTAGTGGCGGACATGTTGGTTATGAGCACCGGTCTCGATGTGGAACCCTCCCTATCACGCGATACGTGCTGGGGTAGCGACGCCACCGTTGGCGACGAAGCTGGTGCATCGAAGGCATTCAATGCGTTGTCGTTTCCCTCCCAGCGGAATGTAGCGGGATTGTATGTCATGCCGTTGACAACTGAAGTCTCTAAGTTAGTGGTATGATTCGGAGAATGTTGAGAATGATGGAATATGCGGGGTAATCTGAGTTGCTGAGACTTCTCAGGTTTTTCAGGATGTTGGTGTTGTTTAGGCTTTCGGTATGTTTGGGTTCCCTGATGCTTCGTAGTAACATATAGCTTGAATGTTGGGATTCTCTTGGCAGGTTGTGTCTTGGGTGTGCTAATCCTAGGAAACGCCTGCGGCTTCTTGAGGGATATAGCTGGTTTCTTGGATGCCTGAGGCCTACGATGCTGCTGTGTCGTCTGAGGTGTGGGGGACTCTGGTGGTGTGTCGGGCTTCCGTAGCTTACGAAGCCGTTTGGGTGTTTGGGGAATGCGAGATACGAGAGGCTTTGGAGGCGTCTGAAGCTCTCGTGATTTCTGAAGCTTCTGTAGCTTCTTGAGTCGCTCGGGAGTCTGAGGGATTCGAGAAGGTTTGGGGAGGAATGTTTTCTGAGACTGCTCAGGTGTCTTGGGCTGCTGTGTCTTGGGTTGTTGGGATTTCTTAGGGGTTTTGGGCGTACCTTTAGTCTCCTTTGCCGAGTTCAGGTTGGAGATCAAGTGTGGTTTTAGCTGGGGGGTCTTCTGCGACTTTTTGGTTCTGCTATGCGGCGTGAAATTCGTCCTAGCCGACAGGTGGCCAACTCTTTGGTTGGCGACAAGTGCGAGGGGACCCGAAGCGGGTGCTCGTTGCGCGAGACTTGTCTCCCTGGCAATGCGACTGGCAGCTGTATCTCGAGCAAAATGGGGTAGAGAATCCAGCTTCGCAGGGGAGTAAGGAGACACTGGACTCGGTGTACTTCGATCCGGTAGAACATTTTGGTAGATCTTGTTTCGGATATTAGTTCTGTTTCCGCTTGCGACCGGCTGCTTCATGTACTTCGACTCAGCCTGCGCCGAAGTTGGAAGATCGTCAAATGAATCAAGCTCATGGCCGTCACCAAAGCGTCGTACGCGACGAGGCTTGCTGAGCTGCTGCCATATAGGCTCGGCTGTTATCTTCTCATTGCGCGTCCTTCTTGGACTTGGCGATCTGGCTGCGGCGCGGGAGACGGCGCGTGATAAGGGGCGGAGTTCTGGACCTTGGTCGGAATCATGGCGTCGGAAGGGCCGTATACTTTGCGTAGTCTTCGCGCTCACATGTTGCGACTGAGATTGCGAGGCACCGGCAGGTAAGAAAGGATTCTTTCGTGGTTGTGTTACGATACCGTCATAACCGGGACGGGCTCGGTCAACCGGAGTCTTAGGTCGCAGAACAGACTGGGGCCGACTAGATTCAGCGCGTGAATCAGTACGGGAGGGGGGTCGGTCAAAACGTGACATTCCGGGCTTTGCTGACGTCGGAGTATGACGCATAGCCGGGAGAGAGCGCTTTAATCGCAATAATTGTGCGCTGGTCGTAGTCGGCTCGTTACGCAAGGCTCCAGTTGATGCTTTCTGGCTGAGCTCTCTCCTGCGCGGCGTGGTGAATTGCATGGATTGAACCGAAGAGGGAGTAGTGGGTGTATGAACGCTTGAGATGGAAGATTGCGCTGAATGGCCGAGACGAGACAGCGATCTTCGAGATGGCCGTGGAAGTATAGGTCCGCCGCTTTCAGACACTGGCTCTAGTGAAGGCTGGGTCTGTGTGCGTTCGTGGCTACCCATAGGTCGGGGCAAGCGAGAAGCAGGGGTTGACATGACCGGCTTGTTTGTAAAGGTCACAGAAACCGAAGTCTTCGGTCGAGTGGAATTGATAGGTCGAGTTTCCTTGACCTTGACGTTATGATGTAGAGTAGATTTATCAGAATGGAAGACTTCGTCGCCACCAAAGTCAAGGCCATCCAGAAGATCTTCATCATCTGCTGCGGGTTTGGGGGTGCTTTTTGGCGACGTGGCTGGCTTACTAGACACAGAGTGCTCAGGTTGTCTTTCTGGAGATGGATCTCGCTTTCGTCGCTGCAATCGCTCGCCTAGATCCAACGGCCCAGTTGGAATAAGCAGACCGTCAAAGATTTCATCCTCGCTTTCAGCCGTAACAGAACTAGCAAGGCTTGGACTAAGGGCCGATACAGAGGAACTGCGCGTTGAGAATGCGTCTCGCTTTGTACCACCCCATCGAGTCCCTAAACTGCCTTCTCCCCAGTCGAAGTCATCATTTGTACTTAGTGCAGGCGTCTTGGGAATATCCATCCTCCTAGATAACTTTAGAAGTCCACTTGTTGGTAGCTCTAAGTCGCCTTCAAAGTTGTCGTCATCATTTCGCTTCTTCTGAGGCGAAGGTGTGGGTGGGGTGATTAGAGATAAGGGTCTAGACTGAGGGAGTAACTTGGAAGCCTTGATAGTGGCAGTTCCATCACCGAAGACGTCGTCGTCGTCGTCTGCATCTCGGAATTTCTCTAGGTTGATTGGCGCTGCTAAGGTCTTTGGCATAGTCTTCTGATGAAGTAGGTCTTGGATGGCGGTGGGAGCTGCCTGTTTCATTGGACTGAAGTCCGTACTAACATGTGTCAAGGAATCGGGATAGGTTTTGTCGTCTTGAGGCTTTAGGCGAAGCGGGCCCGCGAGAGGGAATTCTAAGTCGTCGGCGTAATCTTCTTGAAAGATCTTCTTCATCTTTCTTCCTCCTAATCGTTTGATAGTTCCTCCCATCAAGGCAGACGGCGGCACATTGGTGGGTATCGGAATACCTGCATGAGTAGCTGCAGCAATCGCGTCGAGGGTAGATTTCTCGTCGTCGCCAGGTATGTGAACATGTCTCTCATCGTTTCCAGGTAGTGACTCGCGGTCTGAACGGAATGAGGAGTGACTGTCGCGGTGATGCGACTGCCGGTTCGCGGAGGAAGAGTTGCTTCGGAAGGTGAGATCGTCGTTGCCAATCATGAAATCGCCATCGTTATCCCAATCCTCAATCCAGCTGTGGTCTTCTGTGGCAAGTCGTGCTCTAAGTTGAGCCAGGTGCTCTGCCTTCTCGCGCTCCTGCTTCTCCATTTCTTCCTTGTCACGTTTGGCCTCCTCCTTTGCGCGAATGATTCTCTGCTCCCTGTGATGATTCTCATAGCCTAACCGATAGGCTTTCTCCAAAGCATTCAGCTCCTCCCACGGGCGATCCGAAGGGCCAATGTTAAACATGCCGAAGTCATCCATTGTGACGTAATGAAAACAACGACCGGGTGGGTTTGTCAATAGAAGGCTGTTCACAAATAACACAAGAACGGGGATCGGCAGTAATAGCGATCACAGGTCTCGAAGTCAATGTCCGAAAACAATGCTTTTGGTCAATGGTCGTTCACGACTTGTCGCATCATTTCGATGTTCCGAATAATTAATTGTTGCTTATTCCGAAACTACGTACAGGGATGGAGTGTCAATTGAAGAAGGCGGGATCCTTGCGACAGTGTCGTATTGAAGTATGGTAGGTATGCGACAGTGTTGTCGAGTGCGAACCTGTCAATAGTGGATAGGTCGAGTTCAATTGGTGTGGTTCGAGGGGTGAGACGCAAGTAAAGACAGGGGGGTTGTCGGGAATATGTAGGTAGGTAGTAGGTAAGGTGTCAGGTTCAACTGCGCAGTGGAAGCTTTGCCCAAGTCGCAGGGGAAATGATCGAATGGTGTCGAAGCTGCGATGCGACGACAACGAAAGGCAGTACGCGCGCGCACAAGAATAATACCACAAGGAAAGTCTGATAGTGTTGGCTTGATCGCGAGAATCGATTTGATTGAATGAATGAATTTTCGGACCAAGACAATGTGTGAGTGAGTTGTGTTGAACTGGGAAATGAGCGCGCAGTGAGTTGGAAGAAAGGTGGGCGAAGGAGAAATCTTGGATGGCTGAACGTTCCTCAGGTACCAACTGATTCCAAGGTGGCTGGGCCGCTGCGGGTGGGTGTGCACAGACCATATTTAGGGCTACAAGGTTTCAACAGCAGATGCAACCAATCAAATAATTTTCTGGGGCGGTATTTTACGGCAGTATCGCCGCGACAGCGACGCGCCCCCTTGGAAAACGCGGTTTTTTAGTTATGACCCCTCCTAGAGGGGGAGGGTACAGTACGATCATTTGGGATTTTTTTGTTTTGATTTTCTCTCCAGGTACATATACCTAGGTACATACATGCACGTCCCCGGGACCTCGTGCTTATTAAGACTTGCAATTACATGTTGGAGGTAAAAGATTTAGTGCGCTTCCACCTGGAAAAAGAGTTTGCAGGTGCAACATTGAAACCTTGGAAGCCTAAAGTGACATGCGATTTAGCAACCCAGGTACCTATCGCAGTACATGTATCCCTTCAACCCCACATCTCCACTGATTCGCCAGATTTGAACCGACGAGCTGTGGTCATCAACCGACCCTCTGTAGCTACGCTGCCTAGCCAAGCTAAAGTTGGCTTCAGATCTTCTCACAAAATCCAAAGCTCAACCCGTTAATCTTCATTCCTGACTCTCGTCTTGGCAGCTCTGAGAAAATCCAGCCGTTGTTTTCTACCTTGCTCGTATCCCATTGATAATTAGTGCCACCGACGATAATTTCAGCCTGTATTTCCTTCCGAATAAGCTACTGGTTGGATAGCTTCATCCCAGTCACTTAAGCCGTTTGCGCCCCCTCTATAACAAATGTAGCAATATTATTCCTTTGTGAATTTGCAGCGTGATTCGGTAGAATTCAGTGTTAACAAATCTTTCTTCCTATTGTTGCGGATAGTTATCACGGATCAACGGCATAACTGAAAAATACGCGACTCCGAGCTTGTCGCCCGAGCGCCCAATTATGGCAGAAATCGCGGTATTGCGTTTTCCCATCTCGGGAAAAGAGAACGAGTACTTCCTGTTGGAGGTGTCTTCACACGGGTCGATAGGGCGGCCTTTAGACCTGAAGTTAGTCGGGTCGGAGAGCACAGCGGTATTCTCGTTGAAGCGTAAGTCTTATCCACCCCTACGCATCGTGGCGCACCCCAAAGTCATGTTGTCCAAGACGTCGGGTTGTGAATTTCATGCGACGTCAAATCTTGATAGCCTACAAAACTAAATTAAGCTGTTTGCCTCTACAGTACGTCAGAAGAGAGTCGGCGACTATAAAGCACCGAATGGGCCTTGCTCTCATGAAGAGTGGGAAGACATCCTCACATCGACCTTGGTCAACCAGCGTCCGGCACCTGATATTGAAATAAAAGCTGACATCGAATCGGATGGCTCATCCGTCTCATTGTCATTCCGGAAGAACATTCAAGGAATTACAGTACGTATTCTGCTCTAGCCTCCAACCTAGCCACATTCCTAATCATACATCACAGCAACGACTTGGGTCTATCAAGTTAGAAGAAGATGAGAAGACCGAGATCTCCCCTTTTGATTGGTGCGTCTCAGCCATTGGAGCTCGAGAGAAGGCTGAAGAGGATCTGGCCGCTGCCATTGTCAAAGCCCAGGCCCTCGAGGATTCTCTCAAGGAGCTCAAAGAGCAATTAGACGAACTCATTAGAGCAAAGGAGGAGGATGAGACCCAGCTTCTTGAGAAGTTTCGAGACCTATTGAATGAGAAGAAAGTCAAGATCCGGCAACAACAGCGCTTACTAGCATCTGCGACTGTCGATCCCGAGAAACTCGCCAATGTTGGAGGCGGCCCAAGCGCACAGAAGCACGTAGCTCAAGCATCACGTGCTTCGAAAAGAAAAGCGAAGCAAGAGCCCGAAAGCAGTGATGATGGTTTTGAAAAGATGGATGTCGAGGAGGAGGAGGAGGATGACAATGGTAGTGTAGAGCCGAATCAGGAGGAAGATCGTGGGGACACCACAGCAGAGGAGACCGCAAGTGGAACAGGCACAGATGACGAGCCAGCGCCGCCACCAGTTAAGTCCCAAAGAAAACAAACCGCAGCACCAAAGCGCAATACACGAGCATCCACGTCAGCAAAGGAAGCCTCGAAACCCGCAAGTCCACAGGAGGACGACAGTGACGAGATTCCACCACGGCGGGTCTTGCCATTTATGAGGAATAAGAAGCCTGCAGCCCCAGCGCCTAAGCCAGTCGATGACGACGAAACGGAGTCCGATGAGGAGCTATGAGGAGCTATGAATGTGTTAGATACCTAAGATAACGAGACCATGCGTTCACGATGCAAATGTGGCAGTATCCTAGTAACGTCGACTAATAGCAGTCTGTTTTTTCTGCATTCATCTATTTTCTTTGAAAAGAGAGAGTAGCTAATACAGTCTACTCGCTAGATCTGAACTAGCTTTAGCTACGCTGTTGTCTGTACCCATACTGCAGAGAGCGGGTCTATGAATGATTCCAGCCCAGCTAGAGACCCAATGCCACGTTACACGACCGTTCCGACCCTCCCGTCCCAACCATATATAAACTAGGAAATTGCATGACGCAGGCCCATTCTCATGCCCTGAATGTACCCAATGGCCTCAATTTTGACGCTGTTGCTCTATCGTCTGTCGCCATCATCGAAGATGTCGTTGAAGAAGCCGCGGAAGTGCTTCTGCTTGCCCAAGTAAGAAATCTCCTGGACTTCTCCTTGGGTGAGCTTGAAAGAGGGTAGATTCCTTCTTAGGCTCTGCAGTCTCTCCTCGCTGCTGGTCGATGTGACTGCCACGATGCCCTGGTCGATGACCCACCGAAGTGCGATGTCCGCCTCAGAGACGCCGTACTTCTTGGCCAACGACATGAAGATGCCGTCGATGGGGCCGGGGCGGGCCTTCGTGATAGGCGTGAGCGGGGCATAGGCGGCCGTCGCAATGTTGTGTTGGCGGTGGTAGTCCAGGAGGTTGCTGTGTTGCAAGTACGTGTGGTACTCAATCTGGTTGATAGCCGGCTTGACTCTAGCCGTCCTGAGGATGATGTCGAGGTGCTCAGGCAGGAAGTTGGACACGCCGATGGACCTGGCCCGGCCAGACTCCTTGATGGCCTCGACCTCGGACCAGATCTGCTGGAGACGGTCGGGCTTGTCGGCAATCTGCGGCCAGTTGACAAGGTACAGGTCGACGTAGTCGAGACCGAGTCGCTCGAGCGAAGCGTCGAAAGCGGCCCTCACAGTTGTACCAACTGTCCAGACCTTGGTCGTGATGAAAAGCTGCGACCGAGGTACGCCGGATTGTCTGATGGCGCTTCCGAGTTGCTGCTCGTTTCCGTCGACTGAATCATCGCATTAGTAAGATGCCAAATAGGAGGACAACATGCTCTCTTACCTTCTGCCACATCCAAGTGGTAGAATCCGTTCCTGATGGCGCTCAGGGCCGAGTTGAAAACCTGGTCAGGCTGACCGCCAAATACCGAGCCTGGGCCAAATGCAAGCTACAGGTTCCCATTGTAAGCTTTATATTCGGCAAACAATTGTGTGTTCTCGAGACTTACCATAGGGATCTCATTCCCGTCATTTAACCTCAGGGTCGGGTTAGTCAGGGCCGTGCTAGACGACATATGCTTTTGGCCAGAACCGTAAGAACTGGTTGGTCCAGCTCCATATGAGCTATTTGGTCCAGAGCCATATGAACTGGCTTGACTAGAGCCATATGAATTGGTCTGGCCAGAGCCATAAGAGCTAGCTGGACCAGAGCTATAAGAAATGGTTGGTCCGGCGCCATGAGAACTGGGGTAGAACGATGAATCGATGGAACCCATTGTCGACTTATGTGTTTGATGTCTTTCAGGAGGACTCTGAAAGACTAGAAGATGTGAAGTTGGATGATTTCTTAACCCTCTTCATCGGAGGCAATGGGGGCCTTTAATACTGAGGACATGTCTTGGCTAGTTGCGCTTTCAGTATCGACCAGACTCAGCATAATTTGGCATGCCTCCACAACAGTATCCAATTAGTATAATTGTTGGCGATGGCGAAGTCAGATCAGCTGTTGTGTTCAGGCCTGATGGGATGGCCCGCTAACACGAGACAGTAAGTGGAGGTGATCTTGCAGCGGGATTGACAACTAATCGAATCCTATTCGAACGCTGGTAAGATCGTACACGTAAGAACCAAATCTGATTCTGATTGACTATATCTTGCATTAGCCTCAAAAGCGAAGTGCCCAGTACGGTCTGTCAGTCTCGAAACACCACAAATTCGGCTATTCGGTCTCTTTGACCTTGTTGATACAAGACTCACCACGGTGTTTACGTACAGTGCCAAGTCAGCTGATTAACGCCAGCAAATACTCAGGGGTTCTAGGAGAATTTGACTACTAGGCGGAATCTCGAGTTGTCATTGGGCCTAAGGATGTGGCCCCGTAAACTTCTTTAGGCCACATCAACGCTTCGTTGTTTCCAATACGGCCCACAATAACCACGTATGACATTCTAGAAGCGAATCACTACCCAAAGTGAGGCTTAACGCCTCCCTTAGTAGCACCATAACCTTTTCAGCAATTTTCAACTAGTAATACGATTAGTAAAGTGAAAGTTATCTATATTCTCACGTGCTAGGTGCCTAGTTAGGCGACCATGAAACTTGGGAACTCAAGAGGCGTCATTGGAAATTCAGGGGCACAGGGAGAGAGCACAGAATTGCTAACATACACGCGATATCTTGGTGATAGCATCATAAAATTATTCTGCAGGATGGAAAGAGAAGATACAGGGTGAAGTTGCATAGGTATTTATATCTAACTGACCAATACATACCCAATTTCAGCCATGGTTGGACGCTGTATGATACTTAATAAATTATAAGAATTCCTCATACTGAGATAAAGAAGGAATACTGGCTGAATCAGCCCCAAATACACTGCCACATTCCAAACCACTAGGGGACGCATTGATCTAGTGAATATAGGTATTGCAATAGGGGGAACAAAGATCTCTGGATTGGATACTGGTATCTGGTGTGTATGTGATGAGGAGGGAAGAGGCCATGGGCTCGAGGCACTTCTACTAAGACTGAATACATTGATATTGATCATATAGACGTAATGGGATTCCCCTAGATCACTCGCCCCAGCCCAATACAAGATCTCTAAAGGGGCTCTCAATGCAGCGGCCTAGCTAGAGAACTCCTTCTTCACGCAAGGTTATTACATGTACAATTATGAGTAGGTTGAGCCTCTGGTGAACATTGGGGATCCCATACTATTATCTAGTACAAACGACCTCGATGTGTATGATACGTACATGTGCCATATTCGATATCATAACTTCAAATCATCGATTTATAGATACTTGATTCATTTACTAACAATTTTCCGCTGGCCCCTACTTTGCTTCAGCTTATTGTCGCCGATATTTACCAGTAGTACTGAGCTAGTACATGTACCTACATGTACATGCCCCCCCTAACAATAGAGCACGGGCCAGCAGAGCAGGCCGACACACTTGACGATAGCTTCACAAACTAAATACACCTGTCGCATAACCGTGTGCGCACGTTTATTTGCATAACACCTGAATTAACAGACTTTGAGCATGACAAACATACAAAGATTCATCCATACGTCAACAAGCTACATTGTCGGTGACCAAGGCTTTACCTATTTTAGGTCTTGTAGATCATAAGTTCATAGATTCACGACATCGACAGCAAGGTTTCTAGAGCATCAACTGCTCCATTCGAATAGCCCAAATCCTCCATAAAATTGTGACTGGTAAGCACTATCCAAGACAGGGAAGCCAAATTCATCCTTTTCCCATCCTTCGCCAGAACTTCTTGAACGACAAGCTAACCTCCGAGGAAGATATTACGCCGCCCCTTCMCCCTAATAATATTAAACCAACCACTATCTCTATTCTACGACATCAATCCCTCGACGGTGAAAGCAGACTGACAGCTCATATCAAGATGTCGGTCGTATCATTCATTACAAACCGCATTGGCCCGCTTAGCGAGGCTAGAAGTTATGAGGAGTCTCATAACTTTGATGCCGAGTTGATTAGAAAGAATACTAGTAAGAATGGCCTCCGCGATCTCGAGAATTACAGCATCGGAGTCCCTGGAGTTCCTAGCGACACTAAGAATTATTTCTACGTCTTCGAAACGGCGTACAAGCATTGGAGTAACTGGTACTCCGTTATCCCTGTCCTGGAGAATGTTGTCATTCTCCTCCGAAGCTACCCCAAGGACCGTTCTGGTCCCGAGTTCGCGGGTTACCTCTTGACGGAATGGGAAGACCCTGAATATCCGGGTTTGGTCGGCCTAGGTACGTAAGATCAAGAACTCCCGCTCCCCCCCTTTTGCTTCTCTTGAGCGTTATAACCACCCAATTGCGCCCAGCAAATATGTCTTGGTGCTGTACGCTGCCCATAATCTTAAACCCCTTATATAAGAAATAATTACCGACTCTCATTGCCGCAGTGATGATTCCCCGACCTCAGGTAGCCCATATGGGCAACAAGCTCTTCTGGGAGGTCGAGCTGCCACCCGCCCGCTTGGCTCAGGAGCCTGGCTTTATCGCCACGCGTCACGGCCGCTACGCCTTGAACGTTAAGGCGACGGCTAATTGGGTCATGTCCGTCGATCCAGACGACCTGGAGGACCTCGCCGCTCCAGAGGAGACTAGCGACCCCGAGCTCCGTCGCTACCAGCTCGAGTTCTGCCGACGTCCCAACGGCGCGCCTACGCACCCCCAGATGGGACACCCACACAAGCGTGCGAGATACGCACACTTTTTCTAGGTCTTGTTTGTCCGGACGATGTAGGGAAAGTCCCTACTAGTAGAGGGTTAATTGTTTGTCTCCGCCGGCGCGCGGACAGTTAGTTAATTGTATTAGACAATTGTACGAAACGAGTAATAGGATCAACTTTTGCTTTCTCACTTACATGCTAAGGCGAATAAGACGCCATAATATCAGCTGCCTCAGGGGGAAGGCAAATGGTAAGAAGAAGAGCAATCAGTAATTATGTTAAACTGACGCCATCACAATGTTCTTTTCAACTAATGAGAACCCATTTGCTCGCGTACCTATTGCTTTATGTAACTTCAATAACTCCTTAAAGGATTGGTGTTGCGCCTACCCTTATTTCGAGGGACAGGTTTGGAGACAGGCGATACGGACCCCGCCCCCGGGCCGAAAAATACGGTCGGTATTTTCGGCACTTGCTCGTTCCCGACCGGCAGCTGTCCGGGACCATTGTGGGTCCAATCAATATAGGTATGCCGTATATGGAATTATGACGTACTCTTGCAGGAACATTGGACAAAGAGCGTTGGAAAGATAATTTCATCACGAAGCTTTCAGATATGAGGAAGTTAATGCCTTTTGCAAAGAGACTTCCAACCAGCCTCCTTGAATCGAGAAATTCAAGCGAAGAAATTTGTTGAATAGCCTGTTTTGAGGGGAAGCTTCTGTTATAGATAAATAGGGATACGGCTTAATTGAATATATATTTACAAAAAGAGGGCCTACACCGATAAAGGCAAATAGCTAGAGGGCACTGACGTGATGCCGCTGCAGATTGCCACCTTCAATGGCCAAGCATCATCGAAATCGAAATGTATTACCGCACATCTACTTCATAACCCTTCATGTGTCCTAATGGATATTTATTTTCCTCCTTGAATCTGCAATAATTTCTTTGTCCTTATAGATACTCGAAATCCAAGTCCCTTCTTTCGGCCTATATGCTTTTCCACCGCATTGTCCATCGAGGCCTACCACACTTGCGACTGGCGCAAATGGCGTCCCAACTCTCGACCAACGGCGCAGCGAATTCCGCAGCCAACGCCACCGGATTGTCTATAAACGAGGTCCCGAAATCATGGACCTTCACCTCCAAGCTTCCTCCAGACTCCGTCTTTCCGACCCCTGCCGATTCGCACAAGACGCCCCGCGATCAGATCGTTCCCCGGCAGGTCCGGGATGCCCTGTTCACATGGGTGCGCCCACAGCCAGTCGAAAAGCCCGAGCTCCTGGCGGTTAGCCCGGCGGCCATGCGCGATCTTGGGATTAGAGAAGGCGACGAGAAGACAGAGGATTTCGTAAATACGGTTGCGGGGAACAAGCTACAAGGGTGGGACGAGGAGAAGCTGGAGGGAGGCTATCCGTGGGCGCAATGCTACGGCGGCTTCCAATTCGGCCAGTGGGCTGGCCAACTTGGCGACGGGCGCGCCATATCGCTGTTCGAGACGACGAATCCGAGTACGGGTGTGCGCTACGAGTTACAATTGAAAGGTGCCGGGTTGACGCCGTATAGTCGCTTCGCCGATGGAAAGGCCGTTCTGAGGAGTAGCATACGCGAGTTCATTGTCAGCGAGGCGTTGAATGCGCTTGGCATCCCAACTACGAGGGCGTTAAGCTTAACATTACTCCATGGAGTGAAGGTACGGCGGGAAACAACTGAGCCTGGTGCTATCGTGGCAAGGTTTGCGCAGTCTTGGCTGCGCATTGGGAACTTTGACATCCTGAGAGCGCGGGGTGATAGAGATCTCATCCGCAAGCTTGCGACATATGTCGCCGAAGATGTATTTGGCGGCTGGGAGACACTACCCGGTCGTCTTGATGATCCCGACAAGCCAACGGAGTCAGCTCCTCCTAAGCGCAACATTCCTGCCGACACCATTGAAGGACCATCCGAATCTGCCGAGAACAGGTTTACGCGCCTTTATCGTGAAATTGTGCGGCGCAACGCCCTCACTGTAGCTAAATGGCAAGCTTACGGCTTTATGAATGGCGTGTTAAATACGGACAATACCTCCCTTTTCGGATTGAGCATTGACTTTGGCCCTTTTGCATTCATGGATAACTTCGATCCGAGCTATACACCTAATCACGATGACTTTATGCTGCGGTACAGCTACCGGAACCAGCCGAGCATCATATGGTGGAACCTGGTACGTCTGGGCGAGTCGCTTGGCGAGCTAATAGGCGCTGGATCACGAGTAGACGAGAAAACGTTCGTCGAAGACGGCGTAAAAGAAGAGGAAGCGGGTGGTATCATCGAGAGAGCCGAAAAGGTCATCATGCAAATTGGCGAGGAGTACAAAGCCGTATTCCTTGGCGAGTATAAGAAAACTATGACGGCTCGACTAGGGCTGAGGAACTACAAGGACGGCGACTTTGAGGAGCTATTTAGTGGCCTTCTAGATACTATGGAAGCATTGGAACTAGACTTCAACCTTTTCTTCCGTCGGTTAAGCTCAGTCAAAGTCGGCGAGCTAGACACAGAGAAGGCGAGACAAGATAAAGCCGCAGTATTCTTCTACAGCGACGGCGTCACGGGTCTAGGCGGAGAAGCTGAGGGTCGCAAGCGCGTTGGCGAGTGGTTAGCCAAGTGGCGTCAGCGCATCCTCGAGGATTGGGGAGATGGGCAGACTATCTCGGAAGAGCAAGACGGAGAGAGGATGCAGGCCATGAAGAAGGTCAATCCTAACTTCATTCCTCGGAGCTGGATCCTCGATGAGGTCATCAAGCGCGTAGAGAAGGACGATGAGCGAGAAGTGTTAGACAGGGTCATGCACTTGGCGTTGCATCCTTTTGAGGAAAGCTGGGCCGGTCGTACGTTTGATGGAAAGGAATACAAGGGTGATAAAGACGAAGAGACTAGATGGACAAGCGACGTCCCAAGGTTAGGTCGGGCTATGCAGTGTAGCTGCAGCTCGTAGTCTCGATACAAGTCTTCAATGGGATATTCTCCTCGCGTGTTTCTAGCCGAGAGCGGATTCCTTGGTGTTGGTGGTAGTGTTTATCAACCTATTCCCTGAGATAGTTACATTCTCAAAGAATCCATGGATGGCTCCAATCAAACCATAGGGCCGTAGGGCGGACCAATGACACAGCAGCTTCCTTGGGCTATCAAGTTTCAGCGCATGTAGGCCCTCAACCCCCTGTCTTGCGGCACAGTTCTAGGCATCCTCTTAGCTGCTTCGCCCCCAAGTCGATCCTTCGACACGCCGCTAGAAAAAGCGTCAGTGCCCCCGCTTCTCAGCCCTAAGGTTTTCATCTTAATGTCGGCATCGTTTGTTTTCCTCGTTACCAGCCACCACTGGATCATCCGGCATTATGGAGGACGCTATTCGCACGCTTTTGCCCAACGTAGTTGACGGGGTGGATAGCATCAAGCAATTAATCCAGAGCAGGTCGATTTCGCAAGTCGTGTCTCGCCGATCTGTTGAGATATTGGTAGCGCGTGCGGAAGAGCCTAGCGATGGAGCGAAGGCTGCAGTGACGGCGTTTCTAGTTCTCCAGCTGATAGTCGTGGTCTTAATCCTTACGACTGTATGTGACCTGGCGGTGCAGATAAGAACATTCCAATGAATGCTAATTGCCACAGCTCGATTATACCCTAGGCAAAATCTTCCCAGTATTAGCTACTATTGAAGATGAGGCCCCTCCATCATACGCAGCTGTGGGAGCTAAGGAACCCGACGAGTTGGAAGACCTAGCTAGAGATAAGGATGTTCCGGTGGATGATGACCCTTCTCCACGACCGAAGCCTATCACTAGGAGTCTTCGCTCTATCTATCGACGTGTGCGCTCCATCAGCGGCAAGAGGTCTCTCTTCCGGGGCTTCATTTGCTGGATAGTCTACAGCATCGCTCTCATCTTGATCACGCTCCTTCTTGTCAGCATTCCATTCATCCCAGTCTTTGTTGCGGCGCCTATCGCAACCCTACTCACCTCGCCGCTATACACGGCCTGGGTTCACATCGTGATCACGAAGCCTAGCGAGAAGTACTTCTGGCATCGCATTCCGCGTTTCGGTCTGGTCTTACGTGCGACCGCTCTGCCCACCCTTATTCTTGGCCTTGTTGATGGGATCAAGGGTAAGATGTATTCGAGTATGGTGAATTGGGGACCCCTAGGAACCTATGCGCACGAACCCAACAGCGTCCCTACCTTCTTGCTCAAGTCGGTGTTGACGCTTCTTATATGGATCTTCGTCCAGATCCCCCTTGAGGTGGCCTTGACTCGCGTACAGGCTTCCATGCTCCCCAAGGAAGACCAGACTATCGTCCCGCTCGACCACGCGTTGACGCTCCACAAAGACGAGGGCAAGGAGTATATTTCTTTCCTTGACGCCTGGAAATCATTCTCGCGTGCTGCCTGGGTTAGATTGATGAATGTTTACGCCATGACTATCATGATCTGTGTCGCGGTCTACGTTGTTCTCGGTTGCATTGCTGTTGCCGAGTTTATGCTTATGCCCTTTGTTTTCAATCCGTCAGGGGGTGCGCAATAAATCTTCCGGTATGTCGACAGAGCTTAACGTTGAGAAGACTGCATACATGTTCATAGGCTGGAGAAGAGTGATGGACATACGGAGATTTTACTTACTATCTGGGCTATTACTCAGTTTAATAAGCGAAGGCAAAGAGATACCCAATGTTAGCGTTACCTCTAGAGTGTAGTTTAAATCTAGACACTCCTGTCCAACATGCCGCGGGGGCTCAATTGCTTTCAGGGGCTAATTCGTCAATTTTTTTTTTTGAAGTTGTTCTGGTCTAGTTATTGACCCCCCTATCGTTCGTGCACACACAAACGTGTAACCCCTATTCATCCCTTTCCTGCTATGATAAACTCAACAGCCTTCTAGTATGTAAAAGAAAAGTATATGTAGGAGACCGCTATTCATATAAAGGGCAATAATCAATTGTTGTCGAGGCGCAAAATCCTTCAAGTCTGGTTGGCGTTGCGCTGTAGGAAACTGCCCACGTTGCCCTGAACCTTTGCACTGAATCATAACACTAATTCAATAATCCAATTTATTATATGAAAGGTAGACATACCCATTGGTGCGATCTCCGCCGGTCAAGGCGATGTAATTACCAGATGCCACATTCTGGATCCTATACCCGGACGCGGTTAGAAAGAGTGAAAGATTTGATATCGCGAGAAATGCTCCATAGATCAAGAGGAAAGAGAGAAGTCTTACGCATAGGCGCGGCCCTTGGTGTCTGCTGTGACCAGATACCAGAGCTGGTTATTATTCTTCTTGCTGGCGGCAACTACAACCCATGTGACATATTAGCAGCGCACCATGGTAAACAGCATATACTACAATTTGGAGTGTTCTGGACCAGAATGACTTACCTTCACGGATTTGAATTGATGTCTTATGCTCAGAGCTACCGTCCTTGACTTCGAGCACCACTACCCACACAGGTGTCAGTTCGTAACTCATCACGATGTGATACTCACTTATATTGGACACATACAGCCAGTCGCAGCGTGACGAATTAGAAACGTTGGCCAGAGGGATTCACCTTCGACACGCTCGAGTCTCCATTCCTGATTACGGCTGGCAGTGTACTGCCACCCATGGATGTCAGTTCTGGGTGTGTTTTTCCCTGTGAATCATGGTCAACAACAGCATGATGGCTTGCTGCGGAATACGTACCCTGGGGCAAGTCGATGGCCTGGCCATTGCCATAATTTAGGAAGCTAACAATAGCACCATCAAGGTTCTGAGAGAAAGACATCTTGCTAACTCTTAAAACCAAACTGGGGAAAGCGAGATGCAAAAGTGATGTTGTGTAAGTTTGAAGTCAGCCCAGGAGATGTACTTCAGAAGATGGTGAGCGGGATACTCATTCAGGAGGTTTGAAGATTTATATAGCATTTCCCAACCCACCTCTATAGATAATTACGATATAACTGTAACTAAAATTGTATCCTCGACATGCACCACTCCATGCTGTCTCCTATTTTCACGTCTCCGCATGAAACACGCAGCACACTAATATGGCGCGACCCATCCCATGCCTTGCAATAGCGCATATATGCCCGCTCACATTGTAATGATCTGCAAAATCTGCTAGATTTCAGCTCGCTATATTCATTGAGGCGGCAAATCAAATATACCGTTGTGAGAAATAGTCAGAACTTTAGGACGCGAGGGAAGATGAATCGACCCAAGATATCCTTACACAGGCTTTGGTGATGCAATTGAAAAGTAAAGCAGCGGTGAGGTTTGACAGCTTGTCATAATGACTACTTGATCGAAGTTAGCTGAACTAGACGCAAGTATTTCAACGCACCATCTAGCTCGCCGAGATGATAGTGTGTAGTTCTCGTGATGTTTGACGTAGACAGTGCACGCCATGCAAGAGATGTGTTGGGTGATGGTCCCTTACTTCCCAAGATCATTTTAAGGCTCGGAGTAGTAAGGTATTGGCCCCTCACGCTTCCGGCCGATCAATGGCTTTATACTGTCCGTATAGTTGTTGATATTAGTTTCTCACTATGGCGTCTTTCCAGAGAAGGTTTACGTAGACCTGTCCAGAGTGACTAGAGTGTGTAATAGTAACGTTTTTCTATATTCAATAGCCAATAAACCTATCCTTGATCATCTCGGAGCAGGCAAGTGTCCGCTTCCAATAGGCGGCCAGAAGAAGGTCCTTGTACGATGCCAGGAAATTGACTTGTCAGAGGTTCGACCCGAAAGGGGTCTGAGTGAAGGAGGTCTGGGCCCAGCCTAAGATGGTATGAACACATATAGCGTAGCTTTTGGAGATAGATTTAGGTATTCTTGCGTAACAACATCGTCCTTACTTCCCCTGCAAGTTCTATATTGTGACACCTGATGCTAAGATGAGATGAGCGTTAGATGCTACCCGTATTCATATGCTACGGGGATAACAGATGAGAAAATGTGATAGTACCCTGCGTGTCCCTTAGCCAGAATTACGCCCGAGAAAAGTCCAATGTAGCCAAAGTAAAGGGGTTGTTATCCAAGTCGAGACTTCGGCTGAAACGGTAGTAGTGGGCATGCGAAAATATTGCTCTAAATCTGAGAGCTCCGGAGGTCAGTAGTGTGAAGGATTTGCTCATCTTAAGGTTACAATTCCATTCTTCTCAACTTGGATGGCGTGGATTTTGCAGCCTCCCAATCCGTCAAGTTCAAAACTTGCACGCCCCAGCCCTCCAGTTCCTCAATAGCCGCTGCCTTATCCTCATCACTTGTCGTTTCGGTAGCGTCCTCTATGAGAATAACTTCGTATCCTAGCTTAATGCCGTCAATGCTCGTACCGCGAACACACGCATTCGTTAAGAGTCCTGTCATTACGAGGGTTCCGATGCCGTGCAGGCTGAGCTCAGAATGAAGTGTCGTGAATCGATGATACTGATTATCCGCAAATGCCGAGTACGAGTCAACGCGGTGGTCCTGCGCCTTCTTGATGTAGTTTACTGGGGCTCGGTATCCCTCGAGCGAGTGCACTATGATAACAAGGGTTAGTCAGTGCTATTTACAATACATCAGAAGACTAGATATGTCTTAGGAGTATTAACTCCTGGGTAAGCTTAACAGGAAAAGGGGCGGAGCGGAAAACTCGGAGTTACGTGCGTCTCGTCTGGATCCCTCGCTCTATTTCAGCACCCCAGGTCTCCGGAATGCAGTGATCTGCGTATAGGGTCTGCGTTTCGATCTTCGTAGGCGTGTCTACGAAGCTATCATTCACGGTGTCCCCAGACACTTTGCCTGGGTGGCTTGAAAAGAATGAGACGTGTCCCGGAGGGTGCCAGTCTATGCTACCAGAGTTAGCTCAATCATCTCTGCTGACTTCCTCATGAGCCCTACCCTGAGAAGCGACGATGAAGGGCCACTCATGGTTATCCAACAACTGGTAGATCTTTGGCAGGATCACAGGAGCTCTCGGATTAGCCAACGAGCCCGTAATGAAATCATTCTGGACATCAATAATAGCGAGAGCTGTTTTTTTCTGCAGCTTGCTCGAGAACTATATAGAGTGGTCAGACTATGACTCCGTCATTAATGCGATGATACTCACTGGAACTGCAACCGCCAAGTTACTCAACGCAAGTAGATAATATACACTATTAACCAACATCTCTACAGCTTTTCAATATAATTAAAGGGGTTAAGTTACTAGGCGTTCAAGTCTCGAGGTGTCAGCTAGCGACGTGAGTGAATTCTGAACCAGTTTCGCCATATTCAAATGCGGGCGACGGTAATAAGCAGCTGATATTCTTTTCCTTATCAAGCCCCATGGGAATGACCGGGATTATAGGCGATCTTACAGGGTCTTTCAGGGCTGGGGCTGCGATATCGTGACTATAAGCGGGGTTTAGATAAGGAGAATCCCAATTGGGGTTACAACTTGCAGCCAGCGTCTTCTAGGTATACCTTGCCCTAGGAATTGACTGCTATCCCCATCCCTTATCGATATGGGCCTATCTCTGTCTCTTTGAGAAGATGACGGAACCAAGAAAGGATAAGCGGATTGACGAATATTCTAGGACACAAGCCTCCTCATAATTGAAGAGGTATACTGGGTTCGGGTTTAGTATGTACGTAAGCCAAGCCTAGACAGTCATCTTGAAATGCGCTAAGAATAATCCAGGAACACGAAACCTAGAAAATGGTAAACTTCGACGGTTCACAGTTAGCGACTCGAGATCTGGAAGCTTCTTATACTAGGATTAGATTATAGTGGGGTTAGCGAGAAGGTACTTTCATTGGAAGTCATCTGGTTGCTTCACCTTCTCAAGGAGAAGCAAGAAAGAGCGAGCTGTGACTGGGTGACTGGGTGACTGAAATTAACTGCGATTCCTCGACAGCTAAGTTAATCCCACCTAGTACCTAGGTAATAATAATACATTCAGAACACAATTGCTTGCTTAACACCCACCCGGTTTTACCTGTTCATGTTTATACCTTGTCTCCAGCCCATCCATAAAACGCTGTTAGCATTGCCGGCACTATATCCATGCCTAGATCACACAGATCACCATCACCTCTGCCCTAGGCTCGTCGCGATGGATCCGTACACAGGAGGCAGAAGAGTACGTCGTGTTCCACCCAGCCAGGATGCCACAGAGGCCCAGAAACGCCAGTTGTGGCGAAGCTTGTTCCACGCCGAGCCGTATTCTATGGAAAGACGGCCGTCGTTTAGTCTTTGGCTGAGAGTCACTTGGCTCGATATTGTAACTATGATTGTTCTTGGTGCAATAGCCCTTGGTGTAAGCTCCATAACTCCTTTAACATGCTACAGCATGCTGACGGATGCTGTGTAGGTCTACAGCCTCCGTCCTCCAGGAACCCGAATGTTTCCCCTTACGGTCATAGATGCACGCACCGGTGTAGATACCGGCGAAGTGGTATATCCTCAATTCGCATACCCATATCGTCCTCAAATTATTCCCTCTTGGCTAGATACGATCCTGGTCATCTTGGTCCCTCTGTTTGTTCTCTTATTAGTCCAGATCCGCGTTCGGAGTTTCTG
The DNA here is from genome assembly GCA_000931505.1 of Hypoxylon sp. E7406B. Taxonomy (NCBI): domain Eukaryota; kingdom Fungi; phylum Ascomycota; class Sordariomycetes; order Xylariales; family Hypoxylaceae; genus Hypoxylon; species Hypoxylon sp. E7406B. Next base: position 423,019 of record JYCQ01000049.1, on the reverse strand, counting down.
GGATTTCAACAACGCCATCATCGGCTTTATCTACGCTCTCGAGACCTCATCTGCATTTCAAGTCATGATCAAATGGCTTATCGGCGGTCTCAGGCCAAATTTCTACGATGTTTGCCAGCCCGATCCCAGTCTCGCGAGTAACCCGGATTTCAACAGAACAGGCCTAAACGGCGTCGGGTACAGACAATACATGTATACCTCGGAAATATGTACGGGTGGTCAAGACCGGCCTCTATGGAATGCGATGCAGAGTTTTCCCAGTGGCCATTCGACTACTACTTGCGCCGCGGGTGTGTATCTTTACCTATACCTCAATGCCAAGTTAAAGGTCTTCTCGAATTACCMCCCTTCCATGTGGAAGCTTATTCTACTATACTGTCCAATTCTGGGAGCCGTTCTTGTGTGCGGGTCTTTAACAGTCGACGAATCGCACAACTGGTATGATATCCTAGCGGGTGGTACCATCGGTACGGTTTTCGCATTTTCAGCGTATCGCATGGTGTACGCGAGCATTTGGGATTGGCGCATCAACCATATACCCCTGAATCGAAGATCTGCATTCGTACGGAGCGATGGCTATAAGCGCGGGGATCTCGTGTGTACACACAGAGGTGGCTGGAAGGAAGGAMGTCCGGGAACCGAGAAAGAGACACTTCCAGGCCCTGTTACGAGAAATGAGGACGTGGACGGCCATGCCAGCATACGCTCTAAGAGGCAAATTAATGGTGAAGCTATCCACAGGTCTAGAGATAGGGTGGATGATATGGTGTGAGCCAAGGCAAGATGTCGAGTTATGACAAAGAAAAGTAACAGCAGTGGGGGCTAGCATCAAATCAGTATCTTAATATGTACCATTTATTGTTCACGATATTGAATTACAATCACTTCTGATCCAGCAATTCATGTCTTGCTATGCTCATCTTCATCGCTATCAATTCTTTATCTGAGTCACGATTTGAGTCTTCAGCCCTACCCTCCCCTATTGCCACTGTATGAGAAGTTGCGCAGTGTCGAATTTACTGGTCTATGTATTCGGCTTCCCGAAATTTCTGCTGACGGTACGCCACGATTCACACTGCATCGTCATCCCGCCGCCCCGTATTTAATCGTAAGAACCAGTTGCTTCCACGTTGCGTCAGGTCCGGTTCTCAAAGAATTGGTCGGTCGGATTCCAAAGGACCCCACGCATTGAATTTTCAACAGTGAAAAAGACTGCTTTAGCTGCATTGGACTTTGTATTGCACCGGTGAAGCACATCTGGAGAAGCCCGCGATAGTTTTATTGTCATAGTTTTTTGTGTTACAGCAACTCCATTTCCCAGGGGCCACACTAAGTTGCGATTATGCCTAAAAGGCAACATATTCGTAGCACTTAGGTGACTAGTCACTTACATCAGGTAGGCAAAACAATCATGCAAAGGGTACCTAAAGCAACCTATAAATTCTTGCCAAGTAGTTCAGGGGACTCGTCGACTTCTCATATAATTCAGCCCCAAACCTTCACTCACTAGTAAGTAGGCCTTCCCTTTCCCGCTTTCGAATCTGAACTAACGGATATGGAAGCCAATAATACATCGAGGATGGCACCAACTATCGACATCATCCGCCATGCGCAGGCTTACCACAACGTCGCCGGATCACATTTCCGAGATCCACCGCTAACCGACGTGGGTATAAGGCAATGCGAATTCCTGCGCGAGGTCTACCCCTTCGGAAATAAGGTCACCCACATCGTCTCATCGCCCCTGAGACGCGCCATCGAGACCACACTCATAGCCATCAAGCCCCTAGTGAAAGACGACGTGAAGATCACTCTCCTCCCTGAGCTGCAGGAAGTCAACGCTACGCCGAGCAGCACGGGGACCAAAAAGCAACGACTGCAGGTCTTATTCAAAAATGTACCGGCCTTGGACATGTCGCTTCTTATCAACAAATGGTACCGCAAGAACTCGGATACCCCGTACGCGCCCAGCGTAGAAAAGGTCGAAGATCGGGCGATGATGGCGCGGCGCTGGCTACGCATGTTAGCGCGGATGGCTGTCAAAGCCGGCAAGGAGGATGCGCACATCGTAGCCGTGACACACGGCGAGTTCGCGCACTGGCTGACGGGAGACTTCGTGGGAGTGGGCTTTCGTCGCAACTCCGGCTGGAGCGTCTGCGAGTTTAGATCATACCAATTTGCGAACTTAGACGCGCCTGATACGGAGGATGTGCCGCTGGTCGAGACACAGGAAAGTCTAAAAGATCGCGGTTTTGGCCCTGATAATGTGCGTGCAGCGTTGAGTAAGACGGATACGCGGCTGCTGAAGACGATCGCATCGATGACGGTGCAGCAGCACGCTAGGGTTCTCAAAGAATGCGAACTCGAGATAAAAGAGGAATATGAGGCTCGGGCACTTGTGCCAAGCGAGGAAGGGGATAACGTGTGGGTCGATCTTGGCGATGAGGATGAGGATGAAGATGACGATGACGATGACGATAAAGAGAACCAGAAACCGGCAGGTACGGAGATAGGGACGTTACGGTTGCATGGCGCATAACGGGGTAATACCCTTATAATAGCTTTGTGGCGAGACACATTGCCTTCATGCGAACGCCATAGCACCAACAGCATTAGCTGTTAAGCAGGAATTCGTCACCTACCTTCCCCTATGTTTTAGTACCTACCTGGTATATAATGTCTTAGTATGTACATGTAGCTAGGGGACTGTACATAATTTGAGTCGTGCTACCGGCCAGGTAACGTCTTTCCCGATATGGAAGTCGTCCGCTCTCTGATTGGTTGACGGTCTTAGGATAGCACACCTCCTCTGGGAGTAGCTGTAAGTAAGGTAACAATGTTGTCTGCCAACATAGGTGGTAGTATCCTCCTAAGCTGAAGGATTTTTTCTTAAATTCGTTCAGCTGGAATATTGACCATAGGGGCGCGTGGTTCATATAAGCGTGACCAATATCCACTCTCGTCCCTCCTCAAGTCCAATCCAAGTTTCCTCGTCGACTTCCCCGGCACATATTCTTGAGGCAACATGCTTCGCCGTGTCTTTCCACTCTACGGCTAGGACGTTGAGTTTTCTCTCCGCCTTAATGACCCTGATATCATTATCATCGTATTTCCGCGACACTACGATAAATGACCGTTTCCCAGATGGTTTCTGCGCTTGATAGGGCCAGAAAGGCTTCAGCTCTCCGACTTGTCCTCGCAAGTTGTTGTAAATCTTTCCTTCCTCAATGTCTAGAATTGCGTGACTCGTCCAGAATAGGAGACGTCCCGAGTCCCTAAATTGGCCGTCTCCGTCTGTATGTAGGAAGTTGAGGTCGATCATCGTATTTCCTTTCCATCTTTCGGATGTAGAGCGATCAATGCCGCGCATGTCGATCCTCGAAACTGATTCAAGTTTCTTTCCTTTACTCCCCGACACCAACTTAGCCGCTTTTCCATCTAAGCTGAGCTTCATGATCTCGAGCTCCGGCTCAAGCATAACCTGCCGTGGTGCCGCACGGGTCACACCCAGAATATGCTTCCACCCGAGCCAAGACCAGCTCGGAAATTGCMCCTCACTAACCCCGCCATTGCTGGACCTTACACGATGTAATTCGCGCCTCCGTTCTGGCATATCCTGGGCCTGCCATTCGTTATCCAGATACCATACAATATTACACCAAGCAAGACTCTCATCGAATCGAGCTGAAACCGAGTGGCCCCAGTAGAACTTATGCCCAGTGTTCACCTCCATTCTCCTTAGCACGCCCGTGAATGCGTCTAGCGCATCTGCTTGTACTGTAAGTTTCCTGTTGCAGTAATCCCTTATCGTGAAATTTAGCTCGCCGTAGGCGAAATTATTACCACCTCCGAAGTCCCCAAAGACTCGGTGGCCGGAGAGCACATGGAACACCATGTCATTAGGCTCAACAGTGGTCGGAAAGGCTTCGAATGCAATACTCTCGCAGCACTTTGCGGATTCACAGCTCCAGAAAACTTGGTTAGAGGTGACGATGAGGGTTCGGCGGGAACAGAGACCCTCCTGAAACGTCCATCCGCGGGTTGTCCACCGGCTGTCTTGGTACGATTGATCAAGACTTAGGACATTTATCAGACTTAAATCTTTGGCAACTCGAGCGATCTTCTGATTGATGATTCGGCGAGTGCCATTAATACCTGCAAGCCCATCGACAGCCGTGCCGCAAGCTGCGACTATGGTCATGGCCGCGCGTGAGTACACCAGGTCCATCTGCGGTATCTGGACTGCCTTGTCGGCGTCTGAGTCCTGGACCACGCACAGGCGGTCGACCCAGAGGAATTCCACACCCATTCCTCTGGTCAGCTCCATCGCATCGACAATAGTTTTCGGCAGTGCCTCATCCGCCAGGAATCCCAGTATCTTCATCGCATCAATGTTGAAGCTTGTCGTTTGGAAGGGTTTAGTCTCATCCCCCCACACGTAACTCAGCGCGAAATAAGGGCATGGTTCTGGGGCCTCCACTAGACATCGCCGGCGCACGTCAATCAATCGGAGCCTGGTAGGCCATGACGTCTCGGAGGCCAACCACGATGGCTGACTACACTTCGTCCCATGCGTTTCTGAGCATGTTTCGTACCACCTCTTCAGAAGCCCCACATTCACCTCTTCTTGTATAATGCGCCCCGTCGGAAAAGTCGCAAACGGCTCTTTGCCTTCCCCATGAACGTAGTCATCCACGCTTGGTATCGGATGCAAACAAGGATGCAATTGCATAAAGGTCTGCGCCGTCCACTCGACCGGACTAACGCCAGCGTGTACCAGTAGTCGATTCAAACTGGTATTTCTCCTCTTATCACCATTAACGCCATCCTCCCTTTTATCTAGAAGAATCCCCCGTTCACCAAGCTTATCCAGAAACTCCTGCACGATAAGATTATTTGACGAATAACCTGGGTTGACACTTTTGGACAGTACATCGACCAGCATATCGGCCTGAGCCAATTTTCCCGTCTGCACCGAGGAACCTAGCCTATTCCGCACGCTCCAAAACGCGCAAGTGATCTTCTCGGGCTGGTCTAGAAAGTCTGCGATAGGCCACCATGGCTTTAGAGCTTGCGACGCCTCTGCAATCAGGGTGCATAGCTCGCATGCTGACGTTGATGCCTTCGTGCGGATCAGGCCAAGATTGTGCTCTCCGCTCTTCAGTTGCCCGTTGTGAAGGATGGCCTTATTGGGGTTGAAGGGGCCGGTCGTTAATTGCACCCAGTCGATTGAGCGGCAGAAGTCGCATAGGCGTATTTCGTCTTCTGACGTTGCGGCCGTGACAACCAGGGGGGTCATTTTATATTTTACGCGAAGCGGTATTCAATTACCCCTGAATCTGTAACGCCCTACTTCAGAGTTATCAACAACATCCCTATCTCACTTAAATACGATCGAAACTTAAAGTCCATCGCGGAGGGGCGAGACCTTAAAAGGTAGTTTATTGGGAAAGAAAGACTTGGGTGCCCAGCTGCGGCTGAGGATCATGTGAAGGTATAGGGGTCAACGCTTACACTAATTGGCAGTATTCTTTCCTGGTTAGATACTGAACGATTGCTGTACGCCCTCGAATAAAGTGACTAATATGAATAAATTCAGTTGTATTTAGAGCGATATGCATACGCTCAAAATCGACTTAGCTGCAATTCTCTCAAGATTTAGCGGACGCGCCATAGTGTAATCGCAGTGCATTTCAATTATAGCGCAAGTCACACGGATGCCAAGCCTTCTAGACCATTACCCGCTATCAACAAGAAATCACATTGCTCATCTCAACTCCTAACTACTCTTCCTTTTGCTCTTCGTCTTAGTATCGCTCTTCTTTTTCTCCACCTTGGTCTCCGCCTTGGCCTCTCCATTAGTCTTAGGCTTCTCCAACGCCTTGGGATCGAGACCACGTCTCCTCATAGCGTTGCGTTTCGCCCTCTCCATGTACTTCTCGTCTTCATCGTCATCGAAACCGCCAAAGTCATCTTGGCCTCGGGCACCCTCTGGTACGTTCTCATCCGCCGCAATGGGCGTCTTATCAACAACCTCGTACTCTTCCGCCCGTGGTGCCGAAGCAGCCTGAGCAGGCTTGTCCTTGACTAGGTTGGTAGGCGTCGGGCCGATTTTCTGGAACTTGGCAACAAAGAAACCGTCGACATTATAAGTGTGGGGGTAGTATCTTCGCGTAAGGCGCAAGCTTGGGTCGAATTTCTTGCCCATGTAGCTTGTGAAGCCTTCTTTTCCGAAGGGTAGGTCTGTGGAGACTAGCTTGACATTCGGTCGCTTGTTAAGGGCGTACTGGACAACTTGCTCATTCTCCTCAACGGTGACTGAACAAGTAGAGTAGACCAGATAACCGCCGGTTTTACTTGCATGATTGACTGAGTCAATAGCAGCAAGAAGGAGTTGCTTCTGGGTGTGGGGTAAGACCATGAAATCTTTCTCGTCCTTGTTTGTTTTGACGGAGGGATCCTTTGCGATGACACCCGTTCCAGAGCAGGGGGCATCGAGAAGTACTCTGTCAAAACCACCAATGACTCTCGGGAATTCTCGAGCGTCGTAGTTGCAGACAACAACATTGCGAGCACCGAGACGATGAACGTTACCAATGAGACCCTTCGCACGAGCCTTGCTGGGATCGTTTGCAAAGATGCAACCAGTGTTCTTCATCATAGCAGCCATATGTGTCGTTTTACCACCGGGAGCAGCAGCCATATCGAGCACGCGCTCACCTTCCTGTGGGCCTAGAGCCATGACGGGCAAAAACGAAGATGCAGCTTGGAGAATGTAGTGACCAGCGAGATACTCGGGGGTAGCACCAAGGGGCACATTGCTTTCAAAGATCTGTAAACCGACCTTGGACCACTTGCCAACAGGCTCCAAAGTCACACCACGATTTATAAGAGCCTGAGCTAGATCTCGACGATGTGTCCGTAGAGTATTTGTTCGGATAACGACGGGTCGCGCAGTCTCATTAGCCTCAAAGAAGGCGAAAGCTTCTCTTGGTGTAAATAGATTCATAAGCTTCTCAGCAAGGTATTCCGAGTAGCCATAGTAGGCACAAACGTCTTTCAGGAATTGCGATGTGTATTCAGCTCTGGACCTGCCCTCCTCTGCCAAATTCGCGAAGTCGTCTAGAACACGTAGCGTATCGGTGATTCGGTTTCTTAGGAGTTGTAAATCTGGAGCTAAGAGCGCTTTCGTCTTCAAGGCTAGATCGTCCTCTTCCTCGTCGTCGAGGACATGGGGTCGTTCGATGTTGGTCTGAAGTGCTGCTTCTTCGAGTTCGGCCTGCGCTTCAGCCTCCTCTTGTGCTATTTGCTCATCCAGCTTCCTCGATAGACCCACGATGTTGGCAGCAGTTAACTTCTCTTCAGCGTCTGATTCATCTTCATCCTCTGAAAACATAGCTCTTCGCTCCTTGGGATCTTCCGCGTCAGAGTCGAAAACCGAATCATCTGATCCTATGAAGTCGTCTCCTAGACGCTCGACCCCGTCGTCTTCTAGGTCAGAGAACTCGTCGTTGTCTAACTCGGAGCCACTGAACCCATCGCCAAGACCATCGCTAAGGTCCTCGTCAGAATCTGGCTCTGGCACAGGCTTCTTGCTTTTCGACTTCGCATTCTTCCCGTTCTGTTTGGAAGCCGGCGCGGCCTTCACACCATTGGACTTTCCATTGGCCTTTTGCGCGCCCTTCTTCGCTGCAGCGCCATTCGATTGCGCCTGCTCCTTTGCGGTTTTCCGCTTCTTCTTGTTTGGCGCCTCGCTGGGGACATCGTCTACAGGCAGACCGGCTTTTCGCTTGAGCTTCGCAAAATGTTCTTCTGACAGTGGCTCAGGAGGACCCTGCTTTTTGAATCGGCGTCCGACACCCATGGCGAAAATCGAGGCGTTGCGCAAGAATTGTGAAGGGTATCACTGTATCTTTAGTGAGGATGCCGCCTTGAAATTTCACTGGCAGCCCGCCAATTTGGTCTGGAACTTTTTTTTCTTTCGATAAGCTGATAGCGAGCGGGTACCCACTCCAACGGGAACACGGCACTAAGTGATCCGAGCTGGCCGAGTTGTGGGTGGGGCAAGGTACATAGACCGAGTAGCTTCAGCCACAAGTGGGATGAACCGTGGCGTATTGAATGTGGGACATCGTGATCGTCACCAACGAGTTGAAAGCGGGCTAAGATCAACTGCGACACAGCAACTCACCTACAGCAGCTCATAAATCGCCTGAAGACGAAGATGACAGAAGTATCATTTGCCAGATCTTTCCTAGCGGCGCTGGACTCGCGTCCAGTCAAGCTATCCCCCGACCATGTCGAGGATCCCAAGACATATGCCGCGCGCGGCGCTGTACGTTATCGCCCTACGACTATGTCTTACTCCGGGCTAACGAGAATAGTATATACTTCCTAAGATGCCGAAGACTATGAGCAAGCGCAAAGCCACCGTCGCTCCGGGCCAAGAACGAAGCCTCACCGTTCTTGTCAAGTCCTTGCGAAACCCGCCGTTAGACATCAAGCTCACGTCCCAGACGCCCAACACATCCATTCTAGAGATCAAGACCTCTGTGTCGAAAGACTCGGGCATACCGGTAGATAAGATGAAACTACTACATAAGAAGAAGCCGATACCGGATAGCAAGGTGCTCAAGGATCTCGCAGCTGAGGACGACACGAGCATCGAGTTCTCTGTCATGGTCATGGGTGGGGCCGCCGCCATCAAGAACACACCTGCGAATGCCGAGGTTGCGCAAGGAGAAAGTGGCGGAGAGGTCCTACAGACGAAAGAATTCTGGGACGACTTGAAGGGATTCTTGCTACAACGGATACGCGATGAGAAAACAGCAGGGGAGGTAGCAAATACGTTCCAGGCTGCCTGGAAGGCAAGAACATGATTTACGAGACACGCAAGCGAGCAAGCCAGTATGACGAATGAGTAAGACGTAGACTAGATACCTAGAAGTCTTGAGAGAATTGAGAAATTCCTAGTGAATAATGGCATAGACATTTGTTCCGCAGAGTGCAAGGAGAAATGATCTACATTCCAATATGGCTTTTGGTTGTGCGGTGTATACCCTTGGCTGACATCAAATCTCGAAAGTTCCATGCCATGCCTCTAAAGAAAAAAGCGACTAAACTGGGCCCTAGTTCGTAATAATAGTAGGGAAGTTTATGTCCATCCTGCGGCTTCGTAGACGACGTGGGGATCCCTGGCACGTGAGTGCCCTTCAACTACCTAAATAATCCTCAGCAACTTTGTCTTAGTTGCTCTCGGCGCTTTCGGATATCGAACACGCTTAACCGGCCAAGCCCTTGCTGACCACCTTCAGTACTGTGTCGTATTCGATGTCGTCCTGGTCGTTGGCCTGCAGTTCGGTGGCAATGCCGGTAAGAGAGCGCTTCAGAGCCTCCTTCGACGAGGCGTACACCATCTTGGCCTTCGGGAGAGTTAGCAGTAGATCCTTCTAGGTTATGACCAGGTAGAGGTTATGCTGACCATGACATTAGCATCGTCGGGCGACCATGCGATGAACGTAATCTTGTTTCTGCATATTGTTAGTGTAAAGTCTTGTTACATTTTATAAGAACTACTAACCGGGAACCCTCCCCACTAGCGAGGCTGTACTCAAAGTCGTACACGGCGTATCGGGGTCCCTTGCCAACAGCACCCTAAGAACAAATGATCAGCATGCCGACTGCAAAGCAGCATTCTCGCAAGAATCAGATGCTTACGGTCTTGCTCTTGGTGGTGGCGTTGACGAGCTTCTCGCGGAAGGCCTCCCAGTCCTTATTCGCCGAGGCTTCTTCGACAACGATCTCGCGGTTGTCGTCTGACAGCTTGAAGATGACGTACTTGTACTTCTTCGCGAGCTTGAGGTCGTTGTAGGCAGTGATGCAGTCCTGCGAGACTGTCGCTCTGGATAGACCACGGTATTAGCCCCTCATCTTGATTACTCCCCAGAGCCGTGCATCGTGGAATTTGCATAATGACGCGCGGATACGATCGCTCGCAGAGGACGAGTTATTAGCTGGAGGAGATTACGAACCCTGATTGAGACTACCGGAATTCAACGTCAGCAGGTAACTATGGATGATTGGATTTTTTTTTGTTTTAAAGGCTCACCATTTTGGCGGTATGCTTGAGCTACGATGGTACCAAATGAGAACCCGGAGACGAGCTGCAATGTGGGTTGTTAGCGGGGTTCAAGAGATCCAAGACGAGAGGTGGGAGGATGGCGTATGTAGAGGGATGCTGGATTAATCTGCAACTAACATGAATAGCTATTTAAGTGTGTTCGCCAGCGAGTTGTTCTCGTGGTCAGATTTGCAAAGGAATTGCGATGTTAGATGTTAGGGGGAGTACTAAAGTGGAAGGAGAGAAGTTGGAGAGACGCAATGTTTTTAGTGTGGGCGCTATCGCAATGGAGGGGAAGGTCGGGCTGATGAAAAGAGGCACGCACGATGAGCAGAGAAATCAACACACAAAGCCTTGGTGGGGTTCAATGTTTTGGGAGGGGTTAGGGGGGTAGTAGGGGGGGTTGTTTAGTGGGACTAGCTGGACTAATGGGACAGTGGAGGGCGGCTTGGGTGGGCAGTTGGCCGTGAGATAATCACAAATAATGCTTGCTTGCAGCTCCAGGGCTTCTACGAACCCATGGATGCCTCTTTCCTTGGCGGTAACTGGGTCGACCGTCGGGCAACACTGAAATTTTCACAGCGTTTTCACGTGACTTTTTTCATATTGCATAGGAATATTAGCATATTGGGCTGTCAAAACGCCCGCTACTACCGCTAATAGCGTCCTTGCCTCTAATAGGGATGAGCCACATGGATTCGTCATCGCATATCATCACAACAGGTCATCTCACCGGCCAGGCAGAACTTACGGTAAACACAACAAACTTGATGCCTAAACAACAAGGCCCGTGTCGGTAACCGCATTATCAATCAGATCAATTAAGATCGTCCTACCAGAGTGTAGGTAGTTTGTAGGCCGTAGCTCGTATCTCTAGTATACAACTCTTTTTACAACGCCGCTCAGGATATCAAGAGGTATGAACAAGGTACAGGAAGAGGAGTGGTAGAGGGGAGAGGTAGGAAAAAGATCAGAGCCGTCATGTAACCCATCCGCATAACACCGAGGTCAATGCTCCCGATCCCAAACTTTTGATACATGTCCAGACAAAAGTTTCATTCATGAGCCCATTACATCATTCCCCCCATGCCACCCATTCCGCCCATACCGCCCATGCCTCCCATGCCACCAGCAGGCTTCTCCTCAGGTGCCTCGACGATGGCAACTTCAGTGGTGCCTAGCAGCGATGCGACACCGCTGGCATCAACTAGACCAGTTCGGACAACCTTGAGCGGGTCGAGGATACCGGCCTGGATCATGTCTACGTACTCTCCCTTGGCACTGTCGAAGCCCTTGTTGAAGTCATCACCGAACTCATCCATCAGCTTACCAACAACCACGGAGCCCTCCAAGCCGGCGTTCTCGACGATTGTCCGGGCAGGTCGGGTAATGGCATTCTTGACAATGCTGACACCGAGTTGCTGATCGAAGTTGGCAGGCTTAACATCCTTGAGAGCATTTCTGGCAGCCTTGAGGAGAGCAGTACCACCACCGGGCAGAATACCTTCCTCAACGGCGGCTCTGGTAGCATTCAAGGCGTCGACGAAGCGGTCCTTCTTCTCGCCGACTTCGACCTCGGAAGAACCACCAACTCTGATAACAGCGACACCACCAGAGAGCTTAGCAAGTCGCTCCTGGAGCTTCTCCTTCTCGTACTCGGAAGTGCTGGGGTCGGCCATGACGCCACGGATCTGCTCACATCGCTGAGCAATGGAGTCCTTGCTGCCCTCTCCGTTAAGGATGATAGTATCCTCCTTAGTGATGGTGATGGAGCCGGTAGAACCAAGCATGTCAGGGGTGGCCTTCTCGAGCTTGATGTCGAGCTCGTCAGTGAAGACAGTACCGTTGGTTAGGACAGCAATGTCACCGAGGATGGACTTTCGGTTGTCACCGAAGCCAGGGGCCTTGACGGCAGCAACCTGGAGCTGACCACGGAGCTTGTTCAGAATGCAGACAGCCAGTGCCTCGCCGTCAATGTCCTCGGCGATGATGACAAGAGGTCGGCGCAGTTGGGTGGAAGCTTCAAGGGCAGGAATGATGTCTTGCACAGCAGAAATCTTCTTCTCGGAGAGGAGGATGAGGGGCTTCTCGAACTCAACCTTTTGCGACTTGGCATCTGTGATGAAGTAGGGAGACACAAAGCCACGGTCAAATCGCATACCCTCAGTAACCTCCAGCTCGTCGTTCATGGTCTTGCCCTCCTTGACGGTAATGACACCTTCCTTGCCAACCTTCTCCATGGCATTAGCAATCAACTTGCCAATGTGGGTGTCTCCGTTGGCACTGATAGTGGCAACCTGAGCAACCTCTTCGCTCGTTGTAATATCCCGCTTGTTCTTCTGGAGGTATTCAACGACAGCATCAACGGCTGCCTGAGTMCCCCGCCGCAGATCCATAGGGTTGCAGCCAGCAGCGACATTCTTAACGGTTTCCGAGAAGATGGCCCTAGCCAGGACAGTGGCACTTGTAGTTCCATCACCGGCAGACTCGTTCGTCTTCGAGGCGACGTCTTGTAATAACTTGGCACCGAGGTTCTCGAATTTGTCTTGTAAGCTAATTGCTCTTGCGACGGTAACACCATCTGCAAATGTCTCAGATTAGCATATCGGATCGAATTGAAAGATAGATTCGACTATAACCCAGTAAAACACATACCCTTTGTGATCTTGGGAGAGCCGTAGCTCGACTCAATTAAGACATTTCGGCCCTTGGGACCAAGTGTGGTAGCAACAGCTTTAGCGAGGGTCTCGACACCGGCAAGCAGGGAAGCCCGGCCTTCAACACCAAACTTCAGCTCCTACAGCAATCGCAGTTAGTGACTTGTGCGAATTGAACCGTATATGAAGAGCAATTGCAAGCATAGCTCCAGAGTGATCAGGGTTACCAACCTTGTGTGCGAATCGAACTTGTTGTGACAATCCACCAGCTCGGTACTTTTTGGCGGCGGCCGATGATAGGACCGAAGCCCGCGCTCGGGAGGAGAGAGCACGCTGCATTGTGAATGCGATATATGTGAATTAAGTAGGATATCGAAAGGAAATACCACCACCAAGGTCACGTATCACAGGGAGAGAAGGAAAAGAGAAGCTTGTCAGAGTTGTTCAGGTGAAGACGTTGGAAGTTTGTATTTGAAGATCCGGGGAAGAAAAGCTTCAAAAAATTTAATCATCCAATGACGGTCGAACCGGCCAGAAGCCGAAGCTTTGTGGCGCTAGCCCGAACTGGTCTAGCGGCGCCGCCTCCCCTTCGACCAGCGACCCCATAGAAATCCGTGGAATTCGATTTGTTGCAATTCCAGAATTTAATGTTGTGCTCGACTGAATTCGCATTGTACGACACAGTGGGCCAGCTTTGCATCTCAAATCTTCAACTACAATAATGGCGATTCATTGTGGAGGAGGTGTAAATCAGTAGAGAGCTATGCAAGATGACTGATCCTGGATAGTACAAGATGAAACAATGTGCAGACGGTTTAGATAAGCTTGTTACTGTCCAGCTAGATTTGTAAGCGCCTACACCAATTTGTGCCGACTCGACTGCAATAAGGATTCAGACGGACGGACAATAACGGTGATTTGTCCTAATCCCGAGATTACTGTACGTACGAGACACATATATAAGAAAGTTGAATGATGAATAGGTAGTTAGGCATAGGCATCACTTCAACTTCAGTATTCCCTTCAAACAGCATACAGTATCAACCCCTCATCATGGCAACCATCGCGAAGACTATTGTGGCGACTGGCGCCTCTTCAGGCTTGGTAGGCCAAAAACTGACCACTATTCTTCATTATATACCATGATTCTAATATCTGTATGCTATTCAGGGCTTCGAATTAGTCAAGCAGCTTCTCGCCCAAGCTCAACCATACAAGTTTATCCTTGGAGCCAGAGACACAAAGACAACTCAGGCAGCCTTCGATGGACTCAAGTATGACAGCAGCAAACACAGCTTAACCATCTTTCCGCTGGAGCTATCCAACTTGAAGACTGTTAAGACTTTCTCGCAGCAAGCTCTTCAAAAAGTTGGACAAGATAAGATTGACTATTTGTTGCTTAATGCAGCCATAGCCAAGAATGCTGAAGAGCCCGGTCCCAATGGTTCTAAGTGGAGCGAATCCTACATCGTTAACCATCTATGTAAGAACTCAGCGTGGCTTTCTCGTTTGATTACTAGTACCAATAAAAACGCCAGCCCAGCATTACCTCGTTCACTTGTTTCGAGAGAAATTGGAGGCATCGCGATCACGCATCGTCGTAGTCTCCTCTGGAGCCATCCGTGGGGTGGAGGATCCTAGTATGTCACGCCTATCCTTTCATTCGTCTATGGCGCATGTCAAACTCACATTACACCATAGGTTTCCTTGAAGACGATGTCAAGGGTGCTTCGAAGACGGAGCGTAGCGTCTACAGCGCCACAAAGTTCATTCAACTCCTCGGTGCTCACTGGTGGCGCCGCCAACTCAAAGGCAAATGCGATGTCGTTGCTGTTTCGCCCGGCTTGATTCCCGGAACCGGTCTTCCTCGGGGCACTAAAATGCAATTACCCACAACCCATCCCGATGCGAAGAGTGTCCCAGAAGGTATGTTCGATATTGGTTATCCTCGAAGCGTAGCAGATACGGACGGGCTTACATGATCGATAGGCGCTCAAAGTATCTTGCGTGCCTTCACACGAGATGACTTCCCTGAGGATCCCGAGCAGATCTTCTTGACGAGCTGGGGTGAATGGTGGCCCAAGGATGTCTACAAGCTCACCTTAGACAAGAATCTTCAGGACAAGTGGTGCCCAAGCAAGGACGAGATCGAGAGGGAAGAGGGCATCAACGCTTAATCTGACTTTGGCGGAGTGCTCAGACGGAAAATTGGTTGAGTACTTCAACGTCCCTCTTGGCGAGGCCGGTGTCTAGCAGCATCATACACAGCATAGTGCCAGGTTTGGCTTAGAAAGCACATCCTAATTCTCACGCAGCAATACGGCGTGAATCGGCGTTCGGGGTCCAACTCGACACCGGATTGGTGCTGGATTGCCCTTTATGGACATATGTTACGAAGTTAGGACAAGGTTATTGGCTGACATGCTATTATCTAATCAATCAACCTTGAGTGTGTTATGACGTCAATTAAAATGACGAACAAAACTTTAGAATTGACGTTTAGAAAGTAGTAGAGCATTTCTTCGCCCGATAAAACTATCTTCTAACTGTGTATGATATTATTATATTATTCGTATCTGTTCTCCATGATAATTGCCTCGGCTCCGTTACGAAAGGCCACCAGGGCCTCATCACTGTACAAGCTAGGCCGTGGCGCATACCCCGCAGAGCATAGCGCTGCATACTCCTACAACTCCTGGCGCGCTTTGTGTTCCTCCCATAACTGTTTCGTCCTCTCGAGATATCTACGTAGTGCCCTAGCGCCCCCTTTACCATACTCAGGCAGGTGCAGTAGTTCCTCCCGCAATATTATCGTCCTAAGTGTCCCGGCGAATTGCTCCTCACTCAACAGACCGCCATTATTAGTTCCGCGCGTGCCAATCCGGAGCTCACTGGGTATTCCTAACAAGTCTTCCATCCTATCGAAGAGATTATTCACAACCTCAATAAACAATGTAGCTTTAATATTACCGTACTCTGTATAAGGTATGTTAGAATTACCGTAGTGTAATGGGTTGAAATCTTCAATGCGTGGAAAATAAAAGTCGGAGACATACCCAGGGGAGGGATATCGAACTCAATTTCGGGAATAGAACATAAAGAGGGCTCGCCGCTTCCAGAGATCTTTCTAATAAATTCATAGGAATGAGCAAAGATTATTAGATGAAGCTGCGAAATATGTATATAAGAAGTAGTGATAAGCAAAAGCATTGTGAAGTTAAGATTAGATATGCGTTCGTTGGCTGCTGTAGCCGTACTGGGATAATTCGCCTGTGACGGTTTATACACCATAAGGGTATCMCCTGTGGCCGCCGATATGTTTGCGTCCCCGGGAGGCATCGACTTTTGGTATCTAGTAGATTGCCCTTCCGAAGACGACGGAGTCATCGATTGTTGATTCAGCTCCGAGAGTGCGCGTAGGATGTCTATGAATTCGCGCGTGCTATTCAGCACATTGGAAATAGGGGTCGTCGAACACTCATTAGGCGGCGAGACCAGTGTGGCGAGAGTTACGGCAGGGKATCCTTGACTGAGGKGATTCAATAGAGCAGCCAGTCTGGAGTTCATCCTAGAAAGCCGTTGTATGTGGACATCTTCCGATATACCGCCATTGACTTGTGAATTATGATCTTGGGGAAGGAAAACGTTGGCTGGGAAGAAGGGCGCAACATTATGCCAATCACCCCTTTGACCTTCTTGGCCTGATGCGTCTTCCAACGAAGATATAGAGCGAAAATTATGTGCAACGGTTGTATTGAAGTGATTATTCGTAAGTGTCTCATCCTTATTAGTTATACGGTCCAAGGGGTCCAAGTTTTCGTCAAAGTTGTTGCTGAAGACGAATCCGCGCACGCCAAGTTCCCAGTCTCCTGTGGGTAAATACAGGGGGTCATGGGTATTGCCGGTGTTTGTAAGCGCATTGGCCATTGAGGTGTCAACCCTCTGACTAGCGCTAGAAACAGAATCAGATTGTTTCTGATCCTCTTGTCGTAACCATTTACGTGATCCCGATCCAGTCCCGTCTCCTGAAAAGTGACGAAAGCGAAAGCTGGGGGTAGTAAGACATCCCACCCCCGCTCGTGTGCATCGACGACAACGTTCTTGTCCTGGTTCTCGAACGCATTTGAGCTTCTGTCCCTTACATCGGTCACAAGCGGACCGGCGCGGCGGAATGCCACATACGGTCGCCTGCTCTCCCCACATATGGAATTTGTAGTCGTTTTGCGATATCTTGAGAGGCCGTTGTGTTATGGTAAATGGGATATACTTGTATTCTTCAGGGAGTTTGCATCCGCCTTTTCTGCTCTTGTCACGCTTGAATAAGCTGAAAAGTTGATATTTACATACCTCATACATCTTTGTAAGCTACGAAGCTGTGCCGCATATGTTGGTTATGTCCTTGCATAGGGCTGAGCCGTTAATAGTCCACTGTAGGCGTCTTATAGCCAATTGAATCGTCCCATTATGAGTGCTTGAACTGTCATGTTAGGGAAACCTACAAGGGTCCTCTAGAGTCATAGGGCTCACAGTACAGCGCTGCAAGGTGACATGGCTACAGTGTACCTTCGCTACAGCGTATCACGTCGAATAAGCCCTGTGTAGGTAATTTTCAAGTATCGAATCAGAACGCAGACCTCGCAGATGGTCATCCCACGTAATATTCTCTATTCGGTAGCCAGTCAGTCAATCCAACTGCCAGACTGACGTAGGTTAGCTAACTGAGCAGGTGAACAATCAAGAAATCAGCAAGTTCAGTTAGGTCTTGCAGTTTAACTGGTGGGCAGCCTACTCTAAGAGACGATGCGCTGTGGCTCATCATAACTACAGCGTTTACAGCGCCGCATCCTATTAGCAAGTGGGGGCCTGACAATCGTGGCTTTTCCCAGGTTTGCAGATCTTGTTTATCTGTTCATCCGAGTCCGGTATGTCCGAACAAACTATTCTATTTGGCCGAGCCCCTTTGCGGTGGACCGGCCCATCTAGAAGATCCGCCTGGGGAAAGAGTCGATTTCAGTGAGCATCATGTCTAGGACTCCGGGGATAATGCTCAATGGAAATCGGGGCCGAGTTTGTCGGATGCTACATTCTGGGCGCTGCTCCGCCGAGCAGTCAATCCCTACGGAGAATGGAGGAGGGAGATCCGGGGGTTTATTTGAAGGTCCCTATTTCATTCCATTCCTACCAGGTAGCCAAGGAGCCGACTAATCTTGACCTTGGCTGTATCCGTAAAATCGGGCCTCGTCATTATGTGCAGCCCATCCACGATATCGCACCCGGATCTCCAGGGCGCACAATTCACCTCGCTCAGCGCCTTGCTGGTATCCAACGTAACCACCTACATACCCGAAAGCGCATACATGAATAACGGAGCTCTTAACGTTCAAGGAGTCAGCTATTGCCATGTCGTGACTACTCACACCCACACCGGAAAGAATGACAACGTCACCGTTGATGTATATCTTCCAACAGACAACTGGAACGGCAGGTTTCAAGGTGTTGGCGGGGGKGGATGGACCGCTGGGGGTCTACAATTCCCATTAGCCCGCTTTTCCATGCTAGGGGCCGTGGCCGAGGGATACGCTGTAGCGACCACAAACGCCGGCCACGCTTCATTGGATCCTGACGACTGGGTACTACTGAGCCCCGGGCATGTCAATTATCAACTACTTGAAGAATTCGGCTCTAACTCGCTCAATGAATTATCTATCATTGGAAAGGCGATCACGAAGAGTTACTACGGAAAACCACCGAGTTACTCCTACTGGAACGGCTGTTCTAACGGGGGACGACAGGGGATGAAGCTAGCGGAGAAATACCCCACTGCATTCAATGGCATAGCGGCTTCAGCTCCGGCGCTGGACTTGACCTCTGGCCCCAGGTTGTGATGAATGCATTGGGTCACTATCCAAAGAACTGCGAACTTCTTGCGATCACTGAAGCAGCTATCGAGTATTGCGACAGTAACGATGGAATAGCTGATGGTGTGATCTCCGACCCAGATCTTTGCAACTTCGATCCACATTCTATCGTGAACAAGTCCATTAGTTGTAATGATACCGGTATCCCCGAAACAGTGCTCATCTCAGAAGCTGCAGCCAAAGTCGCGAATGCAACTTGGGCTGGAGCCAGAAAGCGGGATGGCTCATTCCTCTGGTGGGGTCTGAAGAAAGGAACCAGATTGACAGAGGAGAATATCGGCTTCGTAATGACCCCCGGACTTGCGACGACCACATGCTCGCGGAACGGGACCTGCGTGGGAAAGCCGACAGCGATTGCTGTCCAATGGATACGACTGCTCATGAAGAAGGATCCTAGTTTTGATGTCTCAACTATAACACATGATGAATTTGAAACGTTATTCCAAGCATCTTTGGAGGAGTATGGGCCGATTTTCAATGTCGAGCCTAATCTCAGTGCTTTCAGGGACGCAGGTGGTAAACTAATGTCCTATCATGGCTTGGTGAGCGCTAAATTTCACCCCAAGGCCGATTTCCCAATAACTAAATTATCATTCGCAGGCCGATTCTATCATTCCTCCGGACTCTACGAGACACTTTTGCGAACGTGTCGCGGAGAACGACAAGCAGGTCCATGAGTGGTATCGCATTTTTGAAGCACCAGGACTTGCTCACTGCTACTCGGGCTCTGGAGGTTATTATCCTAGTGGGCTTTTCAAGGCGCTAGTGTCGTGGGTTGAATCCGACATTGCCCCGGACAGGCTCGTTGCATCAGCCCCTGAGCAGAATGGAACCGTGAGGAACGGAATCCTATGTCCTTACCCCCAGAAGGCGTACTACAATGAATTGGGATCAAGCACTACAGCTGACGATTTCTATTGCGAATAACTGGCAAGTAAGCAACACGTTGTTGAATAACGCTGGATGGTGAGTGTACCTCAAATATGTATCAGGCTTTAATAGATACCTATGTATAAAGAATGTAATAATATGTATAACAAAAAGCAAAAGACATCAGATTGCGCACTGGAACGCTTATTTCGAGGTGAAGTCTCGGTACGCCGCAAACATCAGGACAGCGAAGCTTTGGGCTTCCGGAGACTTAGTCGCCGGCGTCCTGTCGTTCCAGTTCAGGGGGTTGATCACGGGGGATAACAAGCCGTTGCTGCTGATCTTCTTGGTGATTGCCTGCCTCTTGCTGTCTGCCCATGACGTATACTTTTGCCCGAAAGTGCCGGGCTCAAGTTTCGCCATGCGGTAAGCGGTAGCCGTTAACATCGTCGTGCCCGACAGCTCTCCGAACCAGGTAGTGTCGTTGAGATAGTTACGCAGCAGCGGCTCGTTGGGTTCGGCTTGATCGAGTGCTATCGCGCCGTCCAGGATGGTACGAATGATGTTCTTGATTTGCGTCATTCCGGATTTGATCTTAGAATCGCTTGCAAATTGCGACTTCTTTGCCGTTGCGTACACACGGCTCATGCCACCAGCAGCCCATCCGTTACCCGTGCTCCAGATGCCCAAGTCCTGGGACTGCGGCCCGATGATGTGGTGGAAGAGACCGGCAGCGCTTTTGGCACTCGTCGGAACACCTAGTACATCCCGGTACAGAACGCATTGCTGGATAGCCGTGCTCAATAGGTTAACGTCCTTCGCTTGGATGGCCCAGTAAGCTAGTGTCGGTGGTGCCATGTAGATGAAGTCAGCCCATAGTTCAGCCACCGACTCTCTGTGGCTAATCGCCCCGTTGGAATATCGTGGGACGTCATTAAGGAGATGGTTGACTTGACGTTCTGCTGCGGAGAGGTAGTCGGGCTGGGTTTGGCCAATCAAGATGGCAGAGACGCCGAGGGAGGCCGGGTCGCCGGCGGCACCTATTACGGAGTCAGTGTTAATAACATACCAGCATAGCTTCTCGCTAGTCACGTACCATCCCCATCAACAAGAGTGTCGGAGTTAGTCGAAATGTGCGGCTTCACATACGACAGCGATCGAGTCTGATCTACCTGTAAAACTGGTATTTTGCCATCGGGAAACGGGTTGTTGCCGAATACTGAAGAACTTGGGCTGTACCATTCTAGCAGAGCCTCAGCGAAGGTGCCGTATTCCCAGCTGTGGGTCGCCAACTGCTGCCCCTGCGAGATCACGCTGTTTATGAGTTGAGATGACATGGTGATTCTCCTAATCTGATTGCGCTATCTTCGAGAAGATTAATCTGAAGCGAGCTCGTCATATAAGTACTGGTCGGATCTCACATGCAAGTGGTTATGACGAGGATCGCAATATCATGCTGTCTTTGGTAACGGAGATATGCCACTATTTAAGTACACAATAAGATTAAAGTCACGATTTCCTAATAGATCGAAAAATCTATTCAGGGGTCTAGTTCCACTTACATTAACGCTATTTTTATCCTAATATCCACTTCAACGGGACTTATGATCACATCGTGAATGCTGACGCCATTCATCTAAGATAACCTAACCCATATTTAAGTCTCTTCTTAGAAGAGATTTTCACTTAGAAGCGGTCAATCTTCATAACGGTACACCGTCTCGCAGTCTTTCACGAGCCGCACGCCACGTGAGACTACGATAAACGAGGAGGGCGCATCTTGGTATCGCCTAATGGCTGAGTCGTATTATGTTCTGATGGAAGATATATTGGTGTTTACTTACCTCTCATAAGCCGGAGGCTCCGCAAGTGTTTTGCGAAGCCTAGGATTCCCCTAGGACTAAGCTAGGTAAGAGAAGCAATTTGACGGCTACACGTTGAGATGAGTTCCACGTTGGCGGACTGGGCATTAGCATTTAATACCCGACGGTGGCGTCAGACATAGTAAAGCAACCCAATAAGGAGAATAAATAACCTCAAGGCATACTGCATCAGGATATGTGCTATTACTAAGTTAGTCTCCAAAGTCCTTCCTTAAAAGCAGCTCTCGACATGCGAATCGCCACTGCTCTTTCGTTTCCTACGATTGTGTAACGACAC
The DNA here is from genome assembly GCA_000931505.1 of Hypoxylon sp. E7406B. NCBI lineage: Eukaryota > Fungi > Ascomycota > Sordariomycetes > Xylariales > Hypoxylaceae > Hypoxylon > Hypoxylon sp. E7406B. The sequence continues at coordinate 401,294 of JYCQ01000049.1, read as the reverse complement.
GCAGTTCTACTTCGCGGCGGATATTGCAATCGATAGAGAGGATATCACCATAGGGAAAAGCTTTTTGCGGTTCTATACACGTAATGCTTTTTAGCAGTTGAAGACTCTTCTCATTCACGAAAAGGTGAAGGCTGACGAGAGCTCGGTCAATATGCCAAGACGACGAAATAGGAGTCTTACAGCGACTGAGTTGAACTCCCGGCACTATTAATATTATCGGTGGATTAATCCTTCCATAAGCCACCTGGAAGTTGAGAATTATCCTTTTTAACTTGTCTAATGGCTGCATTTTAGGACGATTGTAACATCTTAACCTAGGCTATTTAGGTTCTATTTTCTCACCTAGCAGCGTCTTCCTGGAGAAGGGCGCCGGAAAGAGAAGTGGTCTGTTTCATCGCAAGTGAGAAGAAGTAGGTACCTTATGAAGGTAGATCCAAGTATATAACTCATATTGAATTGTCAGCTAATCAGAGGAATCAGAGAAGTCAATATCCCAGAAGTTCATGGATTATCGCACATTTCTACAGGTATATATCATATCAAGTTAATCGCAAGAGGACAAGGAAACCACTCACTTGATACCGATATCGTCCTTAATAAGTTTAAAATCTCCAATTATCCCCCTATATGACGTAGAATGCCGTTCTCTCTCAAAACAAAGAGCTATCATAGCCGTCGTGGGGTCCTCATCCATAAGATCCATCCGCAAGTAATTTGAAACAATCCATGACCGGTCCCGCAAAGGCGCCCACTTGTCTACAATCACTTTGGCTTCTCCTCTTCTTTCAACTCTGCAATCCAAGCCTTCAGATGCTCATTCTCTTTCTCAGAACCCGAACGATACGGATATGCAAGATTCCAGGCGACTAGCCCATTAAGCCTTTTCTCGTCGAACGAAGGCACGTGGACCAAAGTGTGATACATTCGGCCGCTTTTGAGGTGTTCCTCAACAATATCTGCAATGGAGCTGTCTTCTTTGATTTCTGGTCCCGTACCGAGGAGGAAGAGGCAGAAATCATTTCTCTGCTGTGGAGTTACCATTATCTTGTCTAAGCTGATGGCCTTCACAAGCAATGTATTATTCATCCGGGGCAGTGTGAGGATAGGTTCCCATTGTGCCGCAAACCCGTAAAGTCTACGTTTGCTGCATCTGCTGCACGAGAAGCCATGGCCTTCCGATTCTGTAATGCAAGCTAACCTGACCGACCCTCTCGCAAATGTTCGATTGGCGGTTCTGCGGCGGTATCTCGAAGACCACGCCTCAACTTGTGCTTTGTCCTGGCGTCTCATCGCTTCATATTCTTTCCATCCTTTTCCGGAAGACCTATAGTATTCTGAAAAGGTGATCTGCTGCACGCGCTTTGGATTTCGGTTGCGGACAAGCTTGGAGTATTCCTGAACTATTTTGCTTATCTTGGAACCGCCCCATTCTGCGAAGTTCATGGAGAGTGACGGCAATTCCTCATCTTCACCTCTTCCGATCTGGCTTGGGTGTATTTTATAAGACGTGCTGGAAATCGAGGCTTGGAGAACCTGCAAGGCGGAATCAGACAGGAGGCACTCGATTGCTTCACATAGTGTCGTGCTTGGCAAGGGACTCGATACTTTTGACAGTTCCCTAGCTTTGTAATTCTTCTTCGAGGAAGCACATTCCTGTAGAATTGCAATGGCTGGCTTCGAAACTGCGAGGCAGGTGAGCTCCCTAATGATGTCCCAAGAAGGGCCAATGAAGCAGCGATACTCCAGAATGGCATATAGCTCGACATCAGACGCGGAAGAGAAAGTTGAATCGGTCTTCCGCCTCTCACCTGTCCACATATACTCCATTTCATCCAAGGCGTGTTGAGTGACAACCATCAGCGGATTGCAGGACCGTAGCTTGTCTACCAGTTCCCGCGCGTGCGTAGAACTCATTGAAAGCTCGTCGTTGGGTCCTTGGGCGATAATTAACAAGCTCTCTACATTCTCTTCCGTGATATTTAGGCTGTTGAAGCGGTAGTTCACCTGTGAAGCAGCCCGAAAGGAGCCAAGCTTTGTTTTGGGCAAATCTTTTAGTAAGTCCGTGCCTGTTCTCGGTTCGGGGTCCTCAATGATTGTTCCTAGATGTTCTTCAAGCTCGAAATCTGCAGCCTGCGGGGGAATCCAATCAAAGACTCTATCTCGCACAGAATAAATCTCACTTTCGAGGTCCAAACTGACCTCATCGTAGCCTTTCCCGGTTACCAAGGATTTTAGTCCTCTCACAATAGAGGGTCGATATATATCCCTGGCCCAATCTAAGATGTAATCCACGATAAGTATGAGCTGCAAGGCCCCATTATGGGTTGTCAGGTCGCCGCCCCAGAGGGGGTGAATATTCTAGCATCATGTAAACACAAAACGTTTATGTCCAAAATTTAGACTGGGTTGCTCACGTATCGGGGCCTATTATCCGTCTCATCCACATAGCATCCGTAAACCTTCCATTCGCTCCCCCGGTTACCAAAAAACCAAACCAAGGGTTCTTCAGCGCATTCTGTCTTCAACTGTAACTGCCTTTGCAGCGTTAGGAACTTCCAGATAGGGAAGGCAGTTTGCGTCTGGATGTCTTGAAAGCCATTTTTGCTTGAATCGGACTTGGCTTCGAGAATAAGAAAGGGAAATATGGGCGGATTTGTTGCTAACTTGAACGGAGTGAATTCCAGGGCTTCAGGGGAACTGGCGGTTCGAGCAGCTATTCTCTCGAGAAGTTGATTCACCTTTTCCGTAGGTTTTAACCCAAAGCTGCGATCAGGTGTCTTCTTCTTAGGTAGGTCTTTTAGTGTACTATCCAAGATCACGATCTCCTCTACACGATCATCGAAAAGTAAACTATTGCCTATTTCGTAACTGTGGCCATTGTAAGTAATACGCCTGGGAGCGGGGATGCATCATCATACTAGTCCTGAGGACGACTTTCAATGGGGCATTGACATGGCTTGCGATTCTTCCTACGTTCTTCTAATTCTTGCATCCATTTGCTGCCAGAATTATTCTCAGTTGCTTCGATTTCCGATCGCCAGATACGAGCCCGGCATTTGGGACTTGGTATATGTCAGGGTCGCTGAATATGAATTCATCTGGAGGGCTAGATGGAGGATGTAAACGTACCATGCGACCTCGACCAAGAATCTGTGCATAACGTCGTTCTCAATTCCTAATCGCCATCCGTTCTCCTTTGGTTGAACATTGAAAGCTAGGTCACAGGCCCGACTCACCAACCACTGGGCCCGAGATTTAATTTGCCGCGTCCAAGGCTCTTGGACCGAGCGAACGGTGACGTTCTCGGAATATGTACTGAACTTTTTATCGCCAAGCTCTTGGATGTCCCCAAAACGTTTACTGTGTGCCTCGGGCCATTTGTCTTCGAACCGCCTGAAAGAGATACCATAGCTCTTGGCAAGCCGCCGAAGCATTCGTAATTCATCGTCTTTTCCATCTGCCATGGTGTTTTGGATGGTAATTCGTCAATCTTTACCGATGAAGCCTTAATAATAGTGTGCCTTAAGTATGCTTTATTTTCAATATTTCGATGTTTGAAGGTTACTTAACCATCGAGATTTTACTTTGTTTCCCGAACGAACTCATTCATTTCATGCGGGACATCCTGCCCTACTTATACATACATAATTGTCCCTTTTTTTGAAGCTTGGTGTCGCATCTACCCTCCCAGCGATATGCAGTTGGTGCAAATGTGTTGCTGAAACGTTCGGAACCAATCCTCCTTGGTCGAGTTGGGCGCTTGCGGCCAGGGATTGAACCTACCAACTTGCCGAATCCTAGCGATCCTCATACATGACAAGGATAGTTCATGAACAACAAGGTTTCTCATTTCCTATTAAAGAAATGCTGGTACCATGATGCTGGTAGGTCGATCCAATCATTGTTCGCATTTGTTGGACGAACTTGAAGGGCTTTGCAGCCGCTCCAGCGGAAGGAACTTTGTGTAAACGCAAGACATCGGCCCCTGTATACCTTTTTAAATACCGAAGAGATATCTGTCATACGTGTAGATACCTGAATTACACACTGTATTTAAAGAGTCGAATGAAAGGCAATGATTTACTACCTAATATAGTATATAATATCTTTAGAATACTAATCGAAGATGACATCGGCTTAAATACGCAAATAGATGTCTATGACCACGTCTAGAGCTTGGTTCAATTCAGATATTCCCATCTAAGGCTTTGTTACCCCTAAATCCAACAATCGGCAGTCGGCTCTTAAGAAGCAAGCTGCTGCAGATGACGCTCACGCTGCTGAGGGCCATGGCCAAGCTCGCCCACACGGGATCTAACCTCACATGTTTCCCATTCGCCACCACCGGATAAAGAACCCCCGCGGCGATGGGCAGGGCCAGGAGGTTGTAGACCAAGGCCCAGGCAAAGTTGAACTTCACTCGCTTGAAGACTGCGCGACTAAGGCTGGTTAAGACAAGCAAGGTGTTGAGATTTGGGTTGACGAGGACAAATTCTGCGGCCGAAATTGCGACATCGGAACCGGAGCCGATGGCAATACCGACATCGGCGACAGTTAAGGCGGGCGAGTCGTTGACCCCATCGCCGACCATGGCGACTACGGCCCTCGGGTTACTTGATCGCTTCCCAAGCCCGAGAAATCGTGAGCTAAGTTTAACTTGACTCTTCTGCAGATAGCTGATCTTATCTGCCTTCTGTTCTGGCAGTACGCCAGCGATAATGTGATCGGGATCAATGCCAACGAGGGCACCGACCGCGTTCGCCGTTTTAGTATTGTCTCCAGACAACATCCAAACGTCTTTGCCTTGGCGGCGAAGCGCATCGAGAACAGGTCGGGCCTCTGGCCGAAGTGGGTCGGAGGTGGCGAAGATGCCGAGTAATCTCCATGAAGAGGTCGCCGATGAAGAACTGGATTTTCCGGCCATTAACACGATGGATTTGGCTTGATCCTTCCATGTATCCAGTGTTTGAGATGCCTCGGTGGTGATAGGAACGGAATGGTCACTCATGAGTCTTTCATTTCCGATAAGGACTTCGACGGTTCCAAGCTTAGATCCGAGGTCAAACGAGGCTTTCATACCCTTTCCAGGGACTTCCTCGATGCTGAGGGCTTTAGTACCCTTAACACCTCGACCTTTGCAGAAAGATACAATAGCCCTAGCGATAGGATGGCTGCTATTTGATTCAATCTCCTGAAGGCAATCAAGGACATGGGACTCCGACCAATCATCTGATTCAGAGAGGAAGAACTCATGGTCAGTCAACTGCGGCTCGCCGCCCTCAGTCAAGGTGCCTGTCTTGTCAAAGACAATGATATCAATGTTGCTGGCTTCCTGGAAAGCCTCACCACCACCTTTAGCCAAGATGCCGTATTTGGCCGCCAAACCACCTCCTACGAAGAGCGCGGTTGGTGCAGCCAGACCAATACCACAAGGGCAAGCAATAATGAAAACGGCAATGGCAAATTGAAGCGACCAGAAAGGCCAGCCACCAACCGGAGCATCGAGATACTCTTGTGGGAGCCGTCCGGAGAGACCAAGACCGAGCCAAATGAGCCACGTTGAGATGGCAATAAGTGTAACGACAGGCACAAAATAGCTCGTAAGGACGTCAGCTACTCTTTCAATCGGCGCTCGCCTTGCTTGACCCTCTCGTACAACCTTGATAATTTGATCCAGCATCGAGTTCCCTGAAGCGCCAGTGATGCGCATGGATATGGGACCGCCCTCATTCACGGTGCCCGAAAATATTTGGTCTCCTGCTGTCTTCTTGACAGGTTTCGACTCTCCCGTGAGACTCGCCTCCGAAAATTCTGCTTCTTTGCTAAGAAGATAACCGTCCCATGGTGGAGATCCGCCGTGGACAACTTTCACTACATCGCCGGTCTCGACCATGTCGACGCTGACCTTCTCGTAAGTCTCTTCTTCATCGGCATCGCCACCAGTGGATGTTAGAAGGAAAGCCTCTTTAGGTCGCAAGTTACCTAGCTCCGACACCGCTTCGCCAGTCTTCGCTTTGCTATAGGCCTCCAGGAGTCGACCGATAAGGAGGAACATGGTGAGGAAAACCACTGAGTCGAAGTAAGTCATGTTCTCTTGCATCATCGTATCTCGTTGAGTCGCAGCAATTATGAGCTCCGCTATAGAACCGAAGTATGCAATTGACGTTCCAAACGACATAAGCATATCCATGCTTCCGAATTTGTAAAAGCGGCGGAGAATAGGGGCTGGGCTTCCGGGTCGCCATAACGAGTATAATTCTCTAATCGCACGGCGATGGAAAATATCGGCAGCGAAAAGATACACTGGTGTAGCCATAACTAAAAGAGACCATTCCGCCCGTGTCACTCCGTGCAAACGTTGCATGAGGTACTCACGGCCTGGATTACTCGACGGTAGGAGGGCCATGTACACAATACCAATGATGAAGGTTGGAATGGCGATTATGATTGAGAGTATGACTCGATATAATATTCGTTGGCGGATCCTAATGTGCATCTGTTTCGCACGCTCCTCAACAGTAGGTGGGTGGTAAATGATAGGGTGGAACGCCGGGTCTGCTTTAGAGATGGCTGCCAAAATATGGCGTATCGTGAAATTGGGCGCATCAGGGGTATATGAAACTGTGATGATTGAATCTTTTAAGGTTAGGGGCTTCTCAATGGTGACTCGACCGTTGAAACTATTCAGCGCTTCTGTTACCCGCGCCGGACAATGTTGGCAGTAAGTTCCCTCGACTTTGACCAAGACAGTTCTTCGAGTATCTTCAACGGCTTCTCCTCCAACCTTTACCATGTCGTTCAGCGTCGCTTCGTAACCGAGATCGTTGATGGTATCCACTATGTCGTCTGCATGGGTTTTTCCCTCAATAACGACCGTGGCGCTGTTGGCAACGAGGTTGACGTTTACTTCCTTGGTATACGGTAGATCCTCGAGAGCAGAGGTGATCGCCCCCACGCAGGAACTGCATGTCATACCAGTAATGGATAACGAGACCGTCCATAAATCACTGCCTAGCTGCTGTCCGCGTGAGGTTGATACTTCCTCGATGCGGTCAATATTCGCCTCGTAACCAATATCCTCAATAGCCTCAATCAATTCGTCTGCGTTATGCTCGCCCTGGTACTCCACTGTGGCACTCTGGGTGATCAAGGTCACATCCGCTGAACGAACCCAAGGTTTTTCGCGGAGGACGGTGGCAATTTTGCCAACACAAGAGCTACAGCTCATGCCACCAATTGTGATGGTTGCTCGAAATACTTTTGACGAGCTAGATTCGATGACGACGAGAGGGTGAGAGTCTAGAGAAGTAGCCTGGGGTTTCTCGTCTTCGGTGTGTTGCCCCTCGCGGTTCTCCTTGCGGCACTGTTCACAGTGTTCTGCGTGTCGTATCCTACGGACCTCATCGTCTGATGCCTTGGTACCCCTCTGCAACCACCGAGCAGCGTCGGAAACCCATTGGAAAGGGAAATCATCATCAGGGCTACTGCGTACGAGATTTGTAGGTATATCTCCCGATGAAGGTTCCTTGATGATAGTGTCGACTTCATAACCAGCTTCTCCGAGTGTCTTGGCGATTGATCGAGCACTCAGTGACGTGGGGTGTTTAACTGTAACAGTTTGTGAGACAATAGAGGTCTCAACCTCAACTGGCTTTGGCCGCAAGGCAAATAAGAAATTGTCGATAAACGAAGCACATGTCGGGCAATGTATGCTCGGGACTAGGAAGGTTGTCTGTATGATTTTAGGGGATCCCGAAGGAAGGACCGCCATGGTAGAATTCTGCTGTCTCCAAATCCGAATTACTCAAATGAAGTAAGGGTAACCTCGATAATGAGTTGAAATAGATAATCGAGGTTGAAGACTATTTGCCGTTTCCCCCGGGATGCGTATGAATATCCTATTTCTTGAGGTGACAAATCCGTGGCGAATGATCGCGTGCACTTTATAAGAGCATATATACCCCCAGTGGTGACTAATTAAATGAAAGAGGTCGTTACAAATCTGACACAAGCTTCGTGGCAGAAAGTGCTAGATTTATGTTTTTACCGTTCAACTTTCATTGTCCAATTGGCAAACAGGAGTTCGGGCAACAAGAGATCGGGTTCCTTCACGTCGTCCCTTCCGTGCATGTCCTGACCGGCCGTATGTAAAGGCCACGGTACCTGCGAGATTTGTGCGTTGCGGATGGAGTCGACCCACTGTAGTGCACCCCGGGTGGCAACTAAACCACCGAATCAATCCACGGCATTTATGCCGAGTTCGTTCGGCGCCAAGCTTGCGGGAATTGTGCCTGAACAGACTCTGTACAGACCCCACTGGAAGACTCTTCTAGCGGCAACCTTGGCTAAAAATAACCCCTGTCAGGCGCATCGCCCCTACAACCGACCAGTATAAGTCTTGCAGGTGACTCTTGACAACATAACGACGTAACCAACTTAAATGATTATACAGAATCGATTAAATCACGAGCCCTCTATTTCTGTTTCATTACCTCTCCTGTCGAAAGCAATAGGACTCTTAAGTGAATATAAATAATCGTTGTAGGCTATTCAAACCGCACCGAAGATCTAATCCAAAACCTCTGACGTTTGAAATATCTGACCATAGTTGACTACCTACTTACATAGGACACCAACATACAACAATCAAGCAATAATCATGGCAGGACAAGAACCAAAATACGCCCGAAAGTAGTGCCAATACATAAATGCGATTAGATGCATAACAGATAGGATTTACGATTTGACTTGATTCAAGAATGTTCCGTGTTTATGCCGTGAATATATCCCAATCATCTCTTCGTAGGCTGCGCCTCAACATCAATGACAGGCTTTGCCATACTTTCTCAACCTTAAATAATTATACGGGAGAGGCGCTAAGAACCCTACTGACATGGAAGTCACGGCAGCAGCCCAAAATGCAGGTGAGTCAAACGCAACCGCTCCCCCGGTCAGGTGGTAATCAACCATGTTCTGCGCCGCCTCCATGGTTAGCATAGAAATCAGACTCATCCCCGCAGCAGTTTTCGCGGCTACTGGCCATGATAGTCCATCGCGGCCGAAGCGAAGCAGAACAGTTTCCAACAGCATTGATGTCGTGAGTCCGCTAGCCACTAGAAGGGATCAGCATATCTGTCTATTCATTGCGCTCTCGGACGTCCTTTAGATGATCCACTTACTTGCTACAGCCATGATCGGCCCCACGCCTAGTTCTGGGTAGAACATCTGAAGAAACCACATCGCGGAGAAGTCACCACTAGTGCAGCCGACCAAGCATCGAAAGGTGTTGACCCCCGCTCGCCGCCATGTTGGCATGGATGTCCAGAATTGGAGCGATGAGGGCGACGGGGGATGGGACTGGGACTTGCACGTGCGTGTCTCTGCGCTTTTCGTCTCGCCCGGTTTACGTGATTCGGATTTGCAAGAGTACCATCGGCGTCCGGCGATGGGATGAAATTGCGATAACTGTGAGAGCCGCAGCGTAGCCGCCGTGTTGAGCGGTTTCTTTATGCAGGACCTTGATGCCGCTACCGCAGTTCGTGTAATCGCATAAATCCCGGATCTTAAAGAACTTGTACGACCCGTCCGGGAGAATCTTGCGATCATATTGCTTCGTATCATGACGTGTATCAACTAGGCGAAATAGAAAAATATGGTGATTAATATTCTAAGTATAGAAACTCAAACGTCGCCGTATCTTCACAGACTGAGAATGCGTACCCAGCAACTCGCTCTACAAAGATTTCAAATATCTATCGGTTGATTGCAGAAACCCCCAATTAATGCTAGGGATCCACCATATAGGAATAATTCTGACATAATAACAGGGGTATAAGAATACATAATTACACCATAACGCGGACTTGACCATAGTGGGACTTGCGGATGCTTCGCGCTTCCCACGCACAAATGTCGCATTCCGGGCGATCCCGGTATTCCCTGTCCCTAGATAATAGGCCTTAGAGCCCACTATTTTATTCTGAATGCCCACCTAGGTACTTGCTAGGTTGCTCGAACTAGCATCGAATTGACAACCAAGGACAGCTTCGTGAGCGCATTTCAAAGTAAAGATGATATACTCAGGTCAAGTGTGAATATCGACAACTCAATATATCATCTTCCCACCTAGCTAGGTATTCATTAACATGATCTCCGGCGTAGATAAATGCTTTAGGTTCGTTAGGTCTGCCGTGGACTTTTCGAAACAGATTTCCCGAGTTATTAGAATGAGGAAAAATACCTAAGATATTTGTAAGTTGGTTTTCGATATCGCTAGACACCACTAAAGGCAGAGCAACAGGCCAACAGATTGTTTCCTACAAATGGGCTTGACAGTTTTAACATCTGGAACATAGGAGGAAAACGACTTGTGGTAAATATAATTTTAGCACGTTCTGTTATTGCAAAATCCAAGTGGTTTTCTTCTCTTGTCTCGGCCAGCTTCGGCGGCTGCTTAATGTTTCGGTCGCTAGGATCACGGTCATTTGTGTGTTACCTACCATATTTAGCAGGTGAGATGCCTATTTGGTTTGCCCCGGGTCTTATTTACAGCACCTAGTTAGTGGGCCAATTCCACTAACGCATCGCCTAAGATCCAACTACTTAATCACCACATCATTTTTCAATAGCGGACTATCCAGCAGTTTGTTATACAACAGTTGTCTTTCCACATAGCACTATTTAATAGCGGCACGTCGATTTCTCAAGCATGAACGAGTTCCAAGAGTTATAACAAGTGCGGGTTTCGCCGATGACGACGGTGACACCTTGGCACACCTTGGACCTGCCTTGCTAAGCTGCCGAGAGCTGCTGATGAGCTGGTGGCCTCATCACTCGCAGAAAACCTGTGGAGGGACGTAGATCCCACGTGCCTCACAACATTGGTTGGAGACTGCGCCGAACCTCACTGAGATCCCAGCGCTAGAGAGCTGGGCATCCAGCCCGGGGTCTTGTCTTGGGGTTTCAATGGTCGACACAGCCATCCAATCAGGGGTCATGATTGGCCACCATCTTGAATGAACACCCAGGGGCATCAGGGGCTCACTGTCATCAGGCCGACTTGTTTAATGCAGCTTGGTTCACCGAAGACAAAGTGGATAGAATATTTAAATGAGCCCATGGCCCATGGCAAAATGAAGCTCGCCAGTCTCCTCTGGCTAAACATCGTCGAGTCTTATCAGAAGATGCGTGTTCAATCCATCCTGCCCGCATTGCCCATTCTGGGTGCGCATGGCGCGCGCATCCTGCAATCGAATGATGACGGTTGGGCCGAGCTCTACATCCGATCTCTAAATGAGGCGCTCAACGAGGCCGGTCACGATGTCGTTCTATCCGCGCCAGCGGAGAACAAGTCTGGCGCAGGTAAGCTCCCGCGCGCGTAGCTCTGCTCCGTCAGCACATGGCTAAACCCCTACCAGGGTCAACTGATGTCGAGCCATCGCCGCGCACTAGCGCCTGCGAATACAACAGCTGTCCGGCAAACAGCGGCCCCATCGGCACCAACGCAACTAACACACGACTCAACTGGGTGAATTCGTTCCCGGTCACGTCTGTGCGTTACGGAATCGATACGATCGCCCCTCCGTTCTGGAATGGACAAGCACCGGAGCTCGTGGTGTCTGGACCGAACGTGGGCAGCAACCTCTTCCTCGAAGTCCAGTTCTCGGGAACGGTCGGCGTAGCCGTCTACGCAAGCCATGAGGCGGGCATCCCAGCGCTCGCCTTCTCCGGCGCATCGGATGGCAACCTCGCATTCAATACGAGCCCTGTCCCGGCTCGCAGCACCGTGTATGCACAGCTCGCGACCCAGCTGACGAACGCGGTCCTGAACTCGGGGAAACCGTACCTTCCCCCGGACGTGTTTCTGAATGTGAACTTTCCCAAAGTGGAAGGTGATTGTACCGACCCCTCTAAGTTCAAGTGGGTGCTGAGCCGGATCAACCCTGGCGTCTTCTCGGACCGCGATGTGGAGACTTGCGGCACTGATCGGTTGCCGACGGAGACAAGCGTTATTGATGCGGGCGGTTGCCAGATCTCTGTTAGTGTTGGAGACTCGACGGACAAGACGACTGCGCCGGCTGAGAAGCAGGCTGTTGTGCTGCAGAAGTTGGGTAGCATTTTGACTTGCGTGTCATAGTGTTTCTTGTACGGACTTGGTACCAAAATATGGGTATATAATTGAGCCTTCTATGGTTACCTATGTATTCCTATCGAAAATGGCGATATTCATGAATCGATGACTAAGCATGCTCCATGAACTTTATACGATTCTCTTGAAGAATGTCAATGCTCGATTTCCCGATATCTCCCATAGGCATCAAGTCGAACCCGTGGTTCATGCTTTTGGTCGGCGGGACCTATAGTCTTTCTATCGTGTATTAAATCGTTGACGTCGGCAAGTTTTCTTTTTAGGTGTAGCTTCATGTCCCTTAGGAGATGGCGGCGCTGGCTGAAGGAAGACCCTAACGCTTTGAGTTAACAAGAGTGTAAGCAGTAGTACGAGTGATGGAAATCCTATAATTAGCTGTTCTATCCCATTCATATCTACTAATCGATATCGGGGAATCGCCCTCAACAGAATTGAGATGATATATCCAACCAATGCTAATTCTCCCCTTGTTCCTCCGTATTGGGGAACTAATTAGCGTACCCTCTAGGATGATCCTCGTTACTAGAAGCCCCAGGGACTCGGGAGCGGTACTTTAAACCGCCACAGATCGGCGCCCGTCGCCTATTGGCAGGCAACTTAGACAATCGACGAAAAAGGCAGTTGGTTGGTCTTTTTATAGCTTGAGCATCGTTACTTTCACAATTCTTTGTTAGACAATAGTCGAACTCCATTCCTGGCCCTTACTTGCGACATGTCCACCATAATGTTGGTATAAGAGATGTGGCCCAGGATCAGTTTCGATTAGCTAGCGGATTTCTACTTAGAATCAGCATGCTAGAGTTGATATACGTATTAAGGGTTTTGATTTAAATCTACTCACAGGCTCCACAGTGTTGGTTGCGCAACCATACTGTAGCCGGGGATAATGAGGGAACCGAGGTATCAGGAGGAATAATCATGATGCGTATCAACTCTCACTACCGCATTAGGCATTTATATATATTTCGGGAGCCTTTCCTTTCTAGAATGCAATGTTTATCTGGGTACGGTTAAAACTAGACACCACGGAGGTATGAATTAGGTACCTAGGCAAGACAGCTTCGTATCAGGTGCCTGTTCTCTCGCAGTACAGAAATATCGTGGTCTGCAAAATTCTCGACATGCTAATATGACTCCGTCAGTAACCGGCAATGTGGAATAGTAAGTGGTCGCCGTAATCGACTTACCCGGCAGATGCGAGCTTTACTTTACCCCTTTCGTCTCGCTGTGAGCCGTTCTTATCCGTTGGTGCTCCTCTGGGCTAAAAGATGCGGTTCAGATAGTCTATCACACCCTTTCGGCTTGTCGTATCCATTCTTTTCTCTTTTAACATCATCTCCGACGTAGATTCCACGAATAGTCACTCCTAGGCTTTCGAAATCGTCAGACTGATCTCGGACTCGTATCTGAGAGCGGGGTAGATATATAACGACCATAATTATCAGAAATCTCTCGGACAGAGTTGACTTGAGTGTTGGTACTAAAGTAATAATGAAGCGGTGGCAGTAGGCCGCCGCTGGATACCCTGCTTTATCATTATATAGGAGAAGTGGCGAGCGAGCGAGGCAACACTAGAGATCAATTGGAATATTCTTGATTTCGTTGGCAATTTTCTCGATAGTAGAGAAGCCACGGGCATCCCGGTTGCTTTCGTTCATAGTGAGCTTTAAATATGGTACTATCAACATAGATTCGTTGCAGTCGAGGATATTTCGAGGGTGGTTGCGGAACAGCTGATAATGTTGTGTATCTACCTATTTAATCATCAGTATTCGCCGCACATCCCGTTAAGCCGAGGAGACCAGAATAATCACCCACAATGCTATCTAAGTATATCGCGAAGAACATTCAATTGTCTCTAGGACAAGCCTATCGATCGGCATCACGTCTTTTCTGCGGCGTTCTCGGGTCAAGGATCTGGCTACTTCTTGCCAGCCACCCTCCGATGTAAATCACACATATCGCGGGTAGCCTCGTTAGTTAACAAGAGTGCACTGATTGCTATGCCGTTTAACTGGATATCCGATGTCCTGTTCGCGTAGTTAGTGGTGAGCATTACATGGGGCCTAGGCACAAGACATATAAATAGACTCTAATTCAGAGTGAACTAGACGATAAAATGATACCCAGGTAGAGCCCAATAAGATTGACGCGTCTTTACTTTACGTACATGCTAAAAATTGGCTGGTCTATGTGGAAGACCCTGAGAAGTGTTGCCTATGTAGACACTGGGGCTGCTTAACTAGATAATAGTAGAAACACCAAATTTAGTCACTAATTTTTATCATTAGTGTGATTTCGTATTGGTACTCAATTTATGAATACCTGTGATACATCCTCAAGAGTTAGACATGTGTCATTCCGTCCTTCCGTATCCCTAAACCGCCAAAGTATGATCAATCACCTTCTTTGTGAGAGATCCTCCATGCGCATATCAAACCCTATCCTCTTCAACGCCACTGATGTAAAGATATGCCTTGTGTATTAGGCATTCTGTTCTCTTCGGGGTATCTGTAATGACTTTGCTGGTATGGTATTGTAGAAAAAGCCGCCAGCGAGGAAAAGTTTCTATTCATCGTCATAGTGGCCAAATCAAAAACAAGTATGTTTATCATGAGTAGTATTGTGGGTGTCGTGGTTCTTGCTTGTCGTACCTCGACCAAACCCGCATCAATACCAGAGTCGCCTTAGAAGCTATTCTTGCTGCCAGATTTCTTGAACAAGTTCAGGAGTTTCTTGAGGGAAGACTTCTTGGTCTTCTTCTGCTTCAAATGGAGCACGCTGTCCTGGCTAGCATCGGTGAAGATAGTGCTGGTGGGACTTGTAGGGGGACTAGCAAGTGCGACACCGAATCGTGCCTCAAAGGCCTCCCTGATGGGGCTGGTGATAGTTTGCACGGCCTCAGCGAGTACTGTTTCACATGCATCTGAGACCATGCGCGGAAGCATGTTGATTATAGTCTGGAGGAGACCAATCTGAGTGTTCAAGGCGACGACATTGCCATTTGTTGAGTTCAAAAGGGTGCCAAATGCGTTTATGTTGTTGTCAAGAGCATGCACATGGCCGTCAATGGCGTTGACGTGCTGACCAATAGCATGAACTTGTCCTTGAGTGATGCTGTTCAACTGGTTGATCTGGCCATCCATTTGTTGGGCATGTCCGCTAAGAGCGAAGTCGATTACACCAAAAACATCCTCCAAGACAGCTTCGACATTGGCGCCGTTGATGTTATGAGTCCCATTCTCGGCCATATTCTTGATGACACCACCAATTCCGCTGAGAAGATCGGCCATACTTTGGCCAGTGAGGGTAGCAGCCTGATCGCTAGATCCATTCTTGATCGCATAAGTGACGGCATGCTGGACAATGCTGTAGAGCTTAGCTTCTGCGCCCACGCCAGTCATCATGTTGGAGACGTGAGCTTGGACACGCTCTTCCTCAGTCCTCTCGGCGGTGACCTTATCACGTGCTCGAATCTCCTGAGTAATGCGAACTAGAAGCTGCACCACATTCGGCATGCTATTCCATTGCTCACGAGGGGCGTTTCCTCGTGCCTCGTTGAGTGCGATAAGACGGCTGTAATCATGCGTAGTTGCGTAGATGTCATACCCAGCGGCCGTAGTCATTGGGAAACGACCCTCAGCGCGAGCATTGGCTAACTCGGCTCCCATCTGGGTGAGTTGTTGAGTAGTGAGGGAAATGGAGACGCCATCGTGACCGACCGTCACAGAAGTGCGATTGGCGCGATTGATGGCTAGATTGAGAAGTTAGCATGCGTCCGATCATAACCGGGACCAATTAATTGTGACTCGGGCTTACCATCGTCCATAGCAGTACCGAAGCGATTCTCGTTGGGGGACATGGAGACTGCAGAATCGGGAGGTGTGGTATTTCCCTGGCCAGCTTGTCCAGATCGTCTATTGATTATTGTTAGTTGGTGTTATTATGAGGAAGAGGGTGAATGAAAAGACTTACGCTATGTTGATGGGCAGATCTCGGAGAGTACGTTCGTTGGTTTGGTAGACCATTGTGCCTCGAGATGTCTGAAGTGTTGCGTTAGTAGTTGTCGATTGATGGAATCCGACGAAGTGGATGTGAGTTATGGAAAGAGAAAAGAATTGATGAAAAGKGACAAGATTTGAGATGTGGGATTTGTGTGAGATGAATTAGTGGATGAATGTGCAGGTGAATGGAAGAGTGCGAAGTTTTGTGTGGTGGGTAATGAGGTGAGGGGATGATTACATGAATGGTGCACCTGAGGCTAGGTGCAACTTTTTCAACGCAGAAAAAGCGAATGTGGTGCGCACATGCGGGGTGGTATGTGTAAAACAGGCGCTGGCAGTCGTGGAAAGAAGATTGCCAAAATGTACATGAAGGGTAGGAGTGTCGTCTGAGGGGGAAAGAAATGTTACATACCTGTAATCGAGAGATGTAGAGAGTGATGATGGTGGCTAGAAAATGGTAGTTTCGTGACCAGAAAGTGCCGAGGGACGATGAGTTGAGATCAGATGGCATTTCGCAAGGATGCGTAGGCCGAGGTGATCAGAACACAAACGGCGAAAGTTGAGTAGAGGCAAGAGACTGATGAAGTTCGAAGTCACAAACAAGAAGTTCTCGCAATGATGGCAGATTACCAGAGATGGCTACTTGGTCGTGGCTTGATCAAATTAGCGACTCAAAAGTGTGCTGCCAATCTCCAAGAAGATTCGTTTTTGACTAAAGGTTGAAGAGGAAAGGAAGAGAGAGATGTTGGAAGAAGATGGGAGAGTACTCAGCCCGGTATTTATACCTGTCAGAAGGGGAGGTGGGTCCACGCTGATTTATGAAGCGATTCCAATCCGATGCACTTACCACATCTCGTCTTTATTCATTGGCCAATGAAAAAAAGGTGGTATGTGTCCGATTTCTAGGTGAATGCGACTTATTCGGTCTAATGCACAGATATTTCAGTCCGATTTCGAATTGCCACCTGATTCTCTACTGGTTGATACTTTAAATGGAGATAGCTACCCAGGTCACAGTGGGCAACCTGATTTTACAGCTGTCAACTGACCATATAACCTGGTAGGTGCCAATGTATCTCGGGTGGTTTCCCCAATTAATACGTCTGATCAAGATGTGTACTTACCTCAGTGAGACCACACTGAATTCCCATTGACTCATAAGTATGTAGGTTATCAAATCGCTATGAATCATCTGGGGCTTCTACAGTATCTATCAACTTAATTCGGGCGCCAAGCAACATGAAGACTCGCCATCAAATAGGTACTTAAGACTGTGTGGTCTGTGCCCAACCGTGGTTCCCGTAGTTGCCAGTTTTGATTTTATGGCGGTGCTTGACATGAATAGGTTGGCGTACACATATACAAGGTACCTACGTGATAATGATCCAACGAGAATATAACTCGAGGTCGTGCTGGTGTCGGATTACAACGGACGATGCATTCCAATGCCACAGCAACAACTGATTAACCACGTACAGCCACGAGCCCTATAAGATTATTAGCTTATTAGCTGATTCGAATGAAGCTGCTTTGCCTTGTAGGATGCTGAAATCCGTAATTTGGGTCTGTGATCCAACCACAACGGCTCTCTATAATGACGTCCAAAGGTCTGGGAAAGGGATAGAAATCAAC
This sequence comes from Hypoxylon sp. E7406B, assembly GCA_000931505.1. Lineage (NCBI taxonomy): Eukaryota > Fungi > Ascomycota > Sordariomycetes > Xylariales > Hypoxylaceae > Hypoxylon > Hypoxylon sp. E7406B. Next base: position 383,510 of record JYCQ01000049.1, on the reverse strand, counting down.
GTACCTCGAATTACACTTCGTCGCTGACTTGGCCTGGTTATCAGGTCCAATTGGCGCTAACAGTCCCTGCAATATTCTGGCAGGATACTCGATGATGTTGGTTGAGGAATTGCGGCTCAATAAATTGACGTTGGAATTAGCGTGGGACCCCGCTCGCCATCCAGCCCCGCCCCTGTGATCTTAGCACTTACCTTAGTGCAAGGTGCGGGGAGTGACACTACCGTACCCCGCTGTAAATGGATACAGATCTCTTGGCGTGTAAATTTCCGGAAGGAACGACCACGCGATGAATCATAATTTGAACTCAGGTAAGTGCGAGATTCCGTGACCGCATTCTGTAATCAAGTAGGTCTGTGCATCAGAACTAAGCGATTTATCGATGGTGGAATTATGCTCAACTCGTGATCCTATCGCCGGCAATATCTCTAATAAAATGTTGGGGTTATTGAGATGATTGATTGTGGGCCGTATCCGCACTGTCCTCACTTCTGTACACTTTCACATCTCATTGTTGGAGGCACAGTGGAACCAGTTGTCTCTTATTGGATGGCACTGTAGGACACTGGGCAGCTAGCGCTCGTAGGGAACGTGGTCACCTCTTGCCGTCCAAAGAATGTTGGGTGGTGGGATCACGGATGTAATTGTTGTACGTGCTCTCTCGATAGTTTACTACGACATTGGGGTTTCTTCACGGAGAGCCAATTTTGCAACACTTAATCTCATCTCCCTATGAGTGCAGCTTCATTTACGGCTCAATTGCGCATCACATACACAGTCTAATCTGGGATTGGCTGCGCTAGGGTAAAAAGGGCGCCATAGGAGAAATAAAATGGACTTTACAGGCGTTGAGGTGCCTAAAGTCGTGCGGAGATGTACCCCGCCAAAGTGAAATACAGGTATACCTCCTCATATTTGAGCCTAGGGATATATCAAGTCGAAGAAAGGTGATCTCACCCTTCAGGGCTCCTAATACCTGAGGATACCATATTCGATATCGTGAGCCCATATCAGAACTCACTAGCGAATTAATAGGGTAGCATGAGATTTTATGGCACATTATATCGTTGCTCTTCTCAGGGGTATTGCACTCGGATCCCTACTGGAATCTAAACCTCCACTGAAGCAATTCCCCCAAACCCAGTGCAGGCGTGGCTTTACAACGGCGACACGGATTATATCCACGAAGTCATAGGGGCTCAGAATCTTACGCGACCGAATCAACAGCAAAGTTCACTGTGGGTTGTAATGACGACTCTCAATTCTTAGTTGATAGACTGCCTCCTGACGTGCTATGAAAGACGGGGGAAACGAAATAAAATCAACGATACTGAATGCCTTGCTCAAAGGAGCTCTAGCATCACCATGAAAAGCAACTTCAAATCCTCCCAATGTGTATCCTTAACCTCTGTACCCTGTGTTGCACCTGTCTATGTCCCATTAGCTCAAATAAAAAAAATGTAGAAGCAACCCATGAAGACATACCGAATGATGGAAAACGTAAACGCCCGTAAGAACGAGACTTTTCAAGGGAGACAGAGGGGCAAATTCTTGCTAAAGGTAGCCATGTGCATCGTGGGGGTACATCCAGGCGTTAGGATGAAAGCCATAGGGAAGGGAATTATGCGACGCCATTCTCGCCGGCGTCGCCATCTGTTGAGGGAAGCCAATGTTAGCAGCATAATCAAAGGAATGGATCCCCGGGATAATCGGAGCAGGCGAATGCGAGTGCGAGTGGGAATGCGAATGGTGGTGGTCACCGCTACCGTAGACCGGAGCGTAGCCATCATCGCGCTTCTCTGTGGCACTGATGACTAGGACTTCGTCGTCGTCTTCGTCATTCTGCGCGTTGGTAGAAGGCGATGCGCTCGGTTGAGCTGTGGCTACCATAGGTGCTGCATCGTTAGCAGGCACAGCACCAGGGACGGTAGCAGTAGCGCCACCAGCGCCACCAGCATTCTCCTGCTCCGCTTTCACGGCGATCGAATCTTCGGTTTTGACTTCACCTTTGACTTCGGTCTTTACTGGCTCATCAAGGTCACCGGCATCCTCGTCGACAGCAGCAAGCTTGCGCTTCTTGTTTGGGGTACGCTTGACGCCCTCCTTGCTATCCTTGGGTTCGGTCTTGGCACCGCCAGAGGTGCCGATACCATGAGCCTTCATGAGACGTTCGTATCGCTTGGCGCTAAAAGATAGGAACATAGTTAGTTTGAATTAATGTTTCGATTGACGGGGTAATAGGCTTTAATCATAGGGAGGCATGTGTAAGTAGAGATTCAAGGGATACTTACGCGGCGCCTTTGGTGACGATGTCACACTCCTTGGCGACCTCTGTGAAGTCAACCTATTGAGGTCAGCAAAGACTCACAACCGGAAGGTTCAATGCGCCGTGGCATAGCCGATCGTGTCAAGTGCTGCTCTTACCTTGCCCGCGGTGGAGTGCTTGATGCACGCGATGAGGAACTTGAACTGGGAGTCCACGTCCAGAGGAGGCATCTTGATCGCAGTAGATGTTGAGTTGGCTAGGTAGATGGATTGGGTAGAGGCAAGATAGATGTAAAATGAATGCTGTTGGTGTGCTGGCGCAGTAGTCGGTATTGTCGAAGAAGATGTTGTGAAGATCAAGTTCTGAAGGTGGATAGACTGAGATGGATGGGAAGGTAAAATAATGTCTGATTTGGCTAGCAGACTGGTGTGGTCGCCCGAGTGGAGGTGACTCTGATTTCTGTGACTTTCCGTAATATGGGCCTTCCTGCCGAGGACTAGACTAGGTCGGTCAGCTCTCGGAGTCTCGAATTTTGGTATTAGGCAGTAACAGGCTGATGGTCGACAGCAGTTGCCACTTGAATAACTTGTAGTATGGTACTGGAGACGTCCATCTATGGCAGTAGCCGGTATTGCTTGAGATCCTGTCGTGATAATGGACACCTTCCGGGGTTTTGTGGACAGTTGATGTCAGAACCACTGGCTAAAATACGAGGAATCTTCCACTGTACTATGGTGGTGTGTCAGAAGCTAGCCTTTGAGTGTCGTGAATAATCTTAGATGGGACCTCAAGAGTTGCCACAAAGATAAGAGCTAGGGACGAGTTCAATCTTTAAGTTATTACTGTATAGCATATCAAAGATCTGGTTACTGGTTCGTATGCTTGTCTTTGTTTCCAACGCGAAGCTATGCCGTGTGTGAATGACAGCAAGGACGTATTTGTGTTGGTGGTGAACAGGAGGAGAAAGCTCACAATCAGAATGAGGCTTGATATTACCAGTGAATAGTCGGAGCCGGCATACTATAAGCTCCGATACCATATCAATTACAGGGATTAGGCGCCACAGCTATTGGCAAACTAGGAAAACACGTATACCTACGATTTTGCGGCAGCTTCAACAACGCTCTTGGCTACGTGAGAAATACTGAGGAATGCTGTATGAGGCTCTAAAAGCTATCACAGGCAAATACGGGAAAGCCAAAGGCCAAGAAGGGTTATTACCCTATCTAAGGTATTCAACATACGTTATAGGCTTKAAAATTCTTGGAATAACAGAGCCGGTGGGGCTCCTAGATGCGCCCCTTAAGACCTGCGATTATGAAGACGGAGTGTGTTCCTAAGAATTTGTACGGGACCAACTTGATGTCGACTTTTCATTCAACTATCTAATTCTGCTAGGGTCCAGCATTCTCGAGGAGGCAAGATTCGGTTTCTACTCTGTACAAGTAGCCCTATTAGTATTGTATTATAGCAGTTTGGAGGCGCCAACTTACCATGTAAAATCCTAGAAAAGAAGGCCAGCCAGGATTTACTTCTTGGCGGCACTAGGCTCCGGCTCCTGGAACCACTAAGAGAGGAGGAAGTTAGCAACTTATTCCCTATTTGATCCGCTTCGATGGAATTATAAGTATCCCATATGGTGTGGGGGAATCTAGGAGGGATGGCTCACGCCAAACTTCTGTCCGACATGCGAGAAGCGATCACGCGCCGACTTCTCGCTGCCGTAGCCAATCTCTTGGCTAACGGCTTCCCAATTGACAGTACTCTTGAGGCTTCGATGTGAGTACTTCAGGGTAGCGAACATCAGTTCGACTTCCTTCTTGGTAACCTTGATACCGTCACCGATCGTAATGCTATCGGTGGAAGCCATCTTCCTGCAACGTCAGCACTAGATTCTCAAGATTGCGTGGTCCAGTCCCAGTTAAGCATTGGGCACAATATGCTCGGCGATAACCGTGCTCGAGGAAGGATAGGTGAATGGTTACACATTATCAAGAGATAATGCTTACCTCGAGTAGATCTGCTGGACGACCTCGGGATACCTTTCGTACGTTCTAGGTTTATGTTGCTCAAGAGAAGGTCCGGGTAGGGAGTATGTCGTTATTGTGTGTGATAGACGTGAATGCAAGTCCTTTCTCGAAAGTTGGAAATGTTGAAATGCAACAGAATCACTAGTGAATACGCACACAGAGTAGAAGATTTTATCAAGGCCCGTTATTATTACTGATTTGAGCGGCCGCCCCCTCTGCCGTGGATACCCACCGCTTAGTTTGTCGATATCTGTCGAACAATTACCAACCAAATTACCTACTTCACAGCCCTCTTTCATGGGTACAACACTGCAATGTAAATATTTACAGTGTGATATTCTAATAGTATTCTAACTATGGTACCTACCTAGGTACTTTGGTAGCTTGTATATATAGATGATGTTAGGGGCTAGCAAATAAAGAGCCCCTGAAGGGAGAGATGCCTTGGTAGAGAGCATTTAATGCTTGCTTTACTCAGTGATCGTATAGAAAACATGTACATTTACCTCAAACTAAGTCATACAAATCCAGTTGAGTAGCCATAAAACAGTCTAGGGTGTGTAGTTATACCTTGCAGAAATGGCTACCATGATGTATGGATAGCAAGAAGATAACGCAATGAAAAATTGATTTTTACGTACAAGGAACCTTAAATGGTCGAGGCATGTAAGGCCGAGGCACTATGGATTTTACTTGTAATATGGTTATATCTTACGAAGATAGATACCTAGGAGAGAGGAGTTCATGTCATGTTGTCATAATTGATAAAGGACGGCGTGTATAGAATTGAATCCTACTTATATCTTAGAAACCTGTGGCTTTTCTCAGAGAACTAAATCAACGCAGAAAGGACCTATTAGACCTCGCATGGAAGGGAATATTGAATGTGGCACCAGAGTAAGAGACCTTCATGACTGTCTTGAGCCCCAGGACCTGGTACCCGAATGGCGAGTTATTTGGCGTACCTCTTCAGCAACCGACAACGGGACCACCATAGGAAGCCGAAACCTCATCGCCATCATCGTCCTCTTTCTTGACGATAATATTAGCGTCATCTCCGCCCTCTTCTTTGACGGCATCCTTCTCTTCTTCTGCATCCTTGTTGTGGTCGTACTCGTTGCCTCTCTTCTTACCACGACCTTTTCCAGGGCCCTTGCTCTTCTTCGGCTTCGTGACCTTGCCGGACTTGGTGACCTTCAAAGGGTCCTGTGTGCCATTGCCTGTAGGCTTGACGAGGTCGTACTTGCGGCGGATCTGTCCAAAGCGAGTCTTATGACCGTCAGCGTAAATAGGGATTCAAAGATAGTGATGATACTAACTCTAGCAACGTTTTCATCTTTGAACCCCATTTCCTTCGCGAACGCATCCCAGTTTATGTTCATGCTTGCGGGCAAGGGCAGATATTTGAAGATCGTAGCAAAGAACTTCTGGTCGCTTCCGCTGATGCTGTTGGAATCGGTATTGGGTGCCATGACTGCTGCTTGAGTTTGCTTGATTGAACAAATGAAATTCTTGCCGCAAATAAGTTTCTATTTCGAATTGAACCGTTAGCTTCTACCGGCCAGGATGCTCTACGAGGATGTAGTGGAAGAGAAGTAAGACCTGTATGAAGTGAATGATGTTTTGGATTCTGTATATTCGGAATACCACTTCGTAGAAGAACAGTGGAAGCGGTTTATGGGATTCCAAATCATTCGGATATCCATAGGGAAAATTTGGTTGAATGACTCCGCGATTTCTGTATCAGACAAGCTAGAGTCAAGGTGGTCGAGGGATAAAGAACATCGAGCTGACATGACAAGGAAATGCTGAGAGATATTAATAATGGAGAATATACTTACTTGAGAGATTGAGCGCGAGCAGTCTTTTCTACCGAGCCCGAAAACCAACGTCTGAAGGATAAGTTGAAGGCTGGAGGATATCTTGGTTTGCGACACAAGATGCTATCGGATAGCGAGCGTAGTGAAGATTTGGGTCCAGCTGGATATTCTAGGGACTGAATACGAATGAAGGGCGACCGGGAATTTTATGTAATGGAGGCAAGTGTGAGGGATTGAGGATCGGGGAGTCGATCGAAATATGAAGTGAAAAAGGAAGGTCTAAATCATCAAGGGACAGGGTCCTGCAACGATTACAATAACATTGATCAGGTCAACCGAAGGCTCGGGGCAGCTGCCTCGGATTTTGCTGGCGGTTACTACCCGAGTAGCTCCCGTAAGTTTCGGCATCCACGCCGTCGCTACGTGGGCGGGGCCGTATAAGTGTGGCTGTATGAGCCGCGGAGGCGACGACGACTTGGGGGCAGCAATTCAGCTTGCAACGTAACTACTGGCAGCAACAGTAGAGCAAGCGAGAGGGTTTGGACCCAGAATCAGATGGCCGGGTGGCAGCAGACGGACAATTCGATGATCTCACCTTTGTCTGAATACCAACTTCTAAAAATGAGATTAATGTGTGTTATATTAGCAGTCATATTACGGCACTTGAACTCCCTCCAAGGCTTAAGGTTCCATACTCTTTACATGAAATACTATTAACTGGTAATGAGAAACTGATATGTTTAATATATGTCCTCTTTTGTGGAAGGCTGTTGAAGGATGAAACATATAGAGGTATGGTGTGTTTCTTGTCCTTTCGCCCTTGGCGTGAATCGTCCTTGACGCTGAAGATATTGATTTACTATCTCTCATTTGGCCCTCTCCTACTGAATAGGCTCTTTCTAACGTCCCTTTTAGACGATATTATATTAAATATTGTAATAACATCGACTCACCTTGGGATATTTGGTATGAACAGGCCGTGGTCTGTTAGTGGTCCCCTTTGATATCAACCAACATCAACGAGGTTGAAGTGATACAAAGGACGGATGTGAAGTAGATAATAAATATGATCGAAGCCTTATATAGGCGGTTAGAATCGGGCCAAGATGACCCCGGGATCCGATAATATTAAATGCGTGCTTCTGGGATGACTATGATGAACCGAACGGCAGTGTCCGCAAAATGGTGAGGCCAAGTCAGAGTCGGATTGAGGTTTTCTCTCTCTATGAGTCGGATCTGATCGTATCAAGGTCTGAAGTGCGTGAAGGTCTTAACATTGCCTCATGCAAGATTAGTGGTTTCCCGAAAAAGAAAAAAAAATACGCCTATTACCATATTAGGAATAGAACCCAGCTATTTTACTCTATTCTATTTAATACATATAGGTCATTAATATTAGCTAAGTGTACCTAAGGTGTACTCAGTACTTCCCAACCCCCTGAGATTCTGTAGTCAGTGCTTGCCAAAGTTCTCGTTGACTAGCACATATCTATAACGCGCCTTGCCCTTATCCATGTCGATGACTGCTTGGTTCGCTTCTTTCAGAGGTCGTTCTTGAATCCATGGTTTGATGTTTTTATCTGCTGCAAGCTGCAGCATTTCTCTGATTTCCCAAGGAGCACCAGTGGCACTTCCTCCGACCTTAATTCCATTGGGAATCAACGTAAACGCATTGATAGGGGGGAGATTGCCGCCGTCAGGTGCACTGGAAGCAAGTCAGCATAAATCCAACTCGACAGGAACGTTAGGAACGTAGAATTCAAGGCAACTTACCCGACTTGAATGAATGTTCCTTTCGTTTTCAACAGAGTAAGATACCCATCCAGTGGCATTTTCTCGCTTGATACCGTGCAGATGATGAGGTCCAAAGTTCGTGCATGTCTAGCGGCCCAATCCCTGTCCTCATCCGTGGCGATGTACTCATCAGCGCCAAGCTTCAGCGCGTCTTCTCTCTTGTCTGATTTCCTCGATATTCCAACAACTTTATCGGCTCCCAAGGCTTTGGCAAAAAGAATACCCAAATGGCCGAGTCCACCAACGCCGACGATTCCAATGGTTTTCCCCGGCCCGCAACCGTACTGCCTTAGAGGCGAGTAGACGGTAATACCGCCACATAACATCGGTGCAGCTGAAGCCGAATCGAGTGCATCCGGAATTTTGAAAACCCAATGGCCATTGGTACGGTTATAGTCAGCATAGCCACCATAGCTCTTGCCTTCGCCATTCGGGTAGATGGAGCCATAAGTGTTGATGATTTCATTATGGCAATAGGACTCCATTCCATTGCTGCAGTCTGGACAGCTGCTTTGCTGGCAGGTTCGAGCCTGTGCGCCCACTCCAACGCGGTCGCCAACTTTGATATGCTTTACATTCTCACCCACTCGCACGGCCCTGCCAACAATCTCATGTCCTACCACACAAGCTGTGAAAATTGTTAGAATGAGCATGAAGCGACTCGGGGGTTTGGAGAAGACCTACGGTAAGGTGTCGGGCCCCAACCAGATCTCAACACGTGTAGATCCGAACCGCAGATACCGCAGTGCGAGATTTCTATGTCGACATCATCTTCGGTCCATTTCTTGGGCTCGTATTCACCCCATTCCCTAAGCATCGAGAGAAGTCAGCACCAAGTTCCAACGGCTAATCCTAGGTGGTATCTAGCCGAGTCTGATGAGGGGAAATTACCACCTCAGATAGAACGCAAGAACGAAAGCTGGCTTGCAATGTTACGTACATTTTTCCATTGACTGCTTCGGGAGACTTGCCCAGCCAGCCCTGAAACTTGGGACTTGTTTGCGCTGCCATGTTGATATGTTGAATTCAATAGCTGTCAGGTAATCAAACGTGCGGGTTGAAGATAGTCGTGAGTATGCCTCTTGAACTTTGAAATTTGTGAAGTCAATGACAGTACAACATTCAATTATATAGCAATCTACGGAGTGCCCGGATGATTTACATACACCAATACAACTTCCTTCAGATTCTAAGGTCCATTGCGGATTTTTCACCCATGACGCAGTGTGGAGATGGTGGGCAGAGCATACGGAGACTGTCGCCTTTATTATATTGAGATAATTCTTAGTTGAAGCTCATTGGCTGCTCTTCTCATGGCCGAGCGCTAAGAAAAGAAGCCGAATCTTCAAACCGCGGCATCTTACTAGTTCTATCCACCACAATCCCTGCCTCCGCGACAAGGTGCCTAAATAAGGAAATCGCGACGAGAGCCGCATGACAAAGTGCGCGGGAAAGTGGATAACGTAGAAGCCAGTCAGGTGCAATTCTATACGTCATCATCTCTTAAATCCGGTGTTATCTACGCAGGAGGTAGTCAACAATTCTCAGGCGGGAATAAGAGCGTGGGAAACTATAGGATCACTGGCATAAAAAGACAACGTTGCCCACTAGAGGCTAGTAGCGGAAGTCCCTTCGATGTGCACAACTCAAATCCCGATCTTTATACTGAAGACGGGTGATGAGCTGCCGAAGCACGTGGAATTAAAGTTCTTACTTCCGTATCCACTGGAGTCTTCCCTGCTTCCTCACTTAGCCATTTTCCGCCGAGAGGTGGCAATAGCCGTGCTAGATCCACCGAAATGTCTAGATCCACGTTACATCCGGTGAATACACTAGTACCATTCTCTAGATTTATAAGCTTCTTCGCTAAATACCACTAGGATATAGGCGATAATCTATCACCGCACAGGGGATAATTTAGTTTAGTCTTAAACGTACTGTTTCTCGCGAACCACCTTCACTTTGCCTTGCTAAACCATTGTCCATGACATTTATAATTAAGACTTAATAAATAAAACTTAGCGACTTATTAGAAGTTTCGTATAAAAGGTTATAACATTGCAAACCTCCAACTAACAACATTAATATACGGCTCTTTACACATATACTCTTCATATATGCATATATATGTATGATTTCGAGTAGATATATGCATTTGTTCCATATATCTATATGAAGAGGGGTATGTTCATGTAATTGATTGGAGCCCCCAGTAGCATTGTTCCTCGCAACTTTGGAAGTCATGAAAAACTTGATAGGATGTATTTAAGAAGTTACTCGACTAAGTCGCCATAGGTTCCATCCTTTAAGTTCCTTCAAGTATGATAAAAGGTCGCTTATTTAGTGCTAGTCGTCTGTGTTGGCGTCATCCTCATCTTCCTCTTACCACGTCAAATTCCGAAAGACGTTTGAATAACATTGATTACACACAAAAGCAATTCTGCCATCAGAGTAACACTGCTAATACGGAGGATTTCTCGTTTCCATGGTGTCACGGGATTCGTGCTCCAAGCACTTATTACATTAGGTGCCTAATCATTCTAAGGGTGAGATCGCTACGAAAGGGGCGATCTCACATGTTGGAGGTACGCTCTAACACTTAGAAAATAACAATTACTTCGGTCTGGCACCTATATGACTACCTAGATCAATACACAATGCCAATTGCGAGACGTGTTTGCTGCACTTCCTGCACGGAGACTTCTCCGGCCCTTCATCTAATAATCCGCTCCTAGGAAGCAATGGATTCGCGCACTTGATGAGTCAATACCTATTTTCAGGATATTTACATATCACCAAATCCATCAAGTATGTCACTAGGTCTTCTTCACTGGCGTGTCCCACTCCTTACATATATGATCCACATTTGTACAACAGTTCAGTGCGGCCATACCGCCGGCTACAGCACCTTTACTCAGAGCCTCGCCTATTTGGTAATGGTAAAATCTAATATGATCCTGCCCAGACCCTTTCGTGGCGGATTTAAGGAAAGGATTGAGCTTGTCTGAGATACCTAATTCTACCTACGTCCAAAAGCACTAAGCGAGACAGTAGTGAGGCGATGTGGCTTTCTAGGGGTTTTGTGAGTCTCTCCGTTCCTCGATTCCTAGGACTATGATGTAAACTCTTTTCCTTGGTGACGGATGTCTTCCAGCTCCAGACTGGACCTACGGACACTGCCACTAAGCGGTTATCAAGATACTTTTTGGAACATACTAGCAATGTAGAATTCCCTTCGGTGGGTTATTGGAGATAGTAAGGGTAGATTTATATGATGTCCTGCATGATAATMCCCCAAGACGGTAAAGTGCAGCTGATATACCTTCGGTTTTATATACACGGGCAAGCAGAGTATCACGGAGATTTGCACAGGTGGCGAGGAGTTATCCTGACTCGAATTTTTAACTTCGCTTCTAATGGCACAGTTGATGATATCTTGGAAAACAAGTCCGACCGTTCAAACGCTCGCATCAAGGAGTGGAAAAAACATAGCTTTGAGAATGATACAATTCTGCTAGACTTTATACAGCTTAAACCCATCAACCAGGACAACGAGTGGTCCAACCTCGCCCTATCACGATGCGGACCATAGGGCGGGGCAAAGAGCAACGTTGTTGCATGAGGGGCACCAACCTATCTGCTAGAGCTGGATACCTACTTATACATACAGGTGATTGTCCTTGTATGCACAATCGTAGGTCTCTCTTACGATGTCCGAAGTATCCAGAACATGCCGTGGTGTAACCCTCTTGACTCCTGACACTACCTTCGGGATAGCAACCAGCCTTCCACGTTACTTCTATCTTCCTTTGTTTTAGCCCGCGTGCCTATATTTCCTCTGATGTTTTTTTAACCGTTCTTAGATCCCGCTAGAGGTTACCAAAGTCAATGTATATCGCCAAGGTATTCATTAGAAGCCCCCACTAACTCCTTTTGCCACGGATGTATAATCCTCTTACATGGTGCCCTAAGAGGGAATGGAACACTTCAACCATAGGTTAATCAAATATCAATTGAATTCTTGACACAGTAATATTCGTATACAATTTCGGAATACGTTGCTGCTCATACCAAGAAGCTACCATATCACATTACTTGCGGTGAGATGACTGCTTAATATCTGCCTCTCATCGAGAAGTGCATACTAATTTGCTGGTGTTTCGATCGCGTTTGTATTTGACACTTTACTAATCTAAGCCCATTAGAGAGCAAACAAAAGAGATATTGAGCTGGGGTGGATAGCTTGGCAGTAGGGAACAGGGGTCCTATATGTACACTGATCAGGTGGCCAGCTCCTTACTGGCATGCAGATCTTCGTTAAGATATCCACGATACTACAGTATCACACACAGCAGCAACAACCTCCAACAGGGGCACCCTTCTTAGGGGGCCAAATATTAGGTACTCTTTCCACACCTATCCTATGGTATCTTTTGCCCCGATCAGTGATTTTCCATTAGTATTAGTTCGTACTAGTTATACTAGTAGTCCTAGCCCTGATTGATCCTTTCGAATTACGCGTTACGAATACCCTTACACTGCATGGATATTATCGTTGTAAATCTTCCAAATTGGACCCATACCTCATTGATCAGGAATCTTAGAGCGGTTTGGAGCGTAATAGCCTACTTACGGCCTGATCAGCCTAGGCATACCTGTTATCTCTCACCCCTGGGGCATCCCGCTCCAGCTCAATATCTAGGAGAAACTTAGAATGATTTGTCGACATTTACACCGATCGTGTGAACAAGCTTCTTTCATTCCAATTGTCCTTGCCGCAGTCGGGGTTTCAGCTGGGAATTATGTCGGTGAGAAGTTGACGAAGGCAGTAGTGTCACAAGTGGGATTGTGTGTTGCTTAGATATATAGGTGCCAGATCGAAGTAAGTGTTATATTCTTAGTGTTGGAACGGTTGGAGCGTCGCTCTAACATCCGAGATTGCTGCGATCTCACTCTAGAACGATTACGTAATAAGTTCTCAGAGCGCACTACACTACTTGCTTCCTGATCAACGGCTCAGAGCTCAAATCGCGCGACGAGTCATAAAGAGGAAGCATTTCAAGGTCGTCGTCAAAGCTTCCATTAAGTTTAATGGTTACTTATTATTATTCCATGGTACAGATGAGGACAAGGGAGCGAAGCTTGAGTATATGCTGGTAAGGGAGTCCTCGCCTTCCCCTGAGACGGGATTTAACGGACTTAATCAAGAGGACTCTAACTCCGGCTGAAAGAAAGACAGTAGTGAAGGACTAGGGATAGGTAGATAGTGGTTTAGAAGATCCCGATCATCGACATAAGAGAAAGCCCGAAGTTAATGAGATACACGCAACTCCCTTGTCTCTTCTTTCATAGCGGACTTCATCTTTAGTTTCGTTCACTCTCTCCTTTAAAACCAATATTGATTTTCATCAACGATCATTCATCGACTCCTGTACAATATCCCTTAAACACCGTGCAATAGGTACCCATTGTGTTAGATGAGATAGAGGATACCTACCTACGTATTGTACAATAGTAGTGTGTATTGTAAGTGGATTAGATAGAGGCTTAACCTTCTGTATTAGTGACTTAATAAGTACCTAAGTAATGAAAGGTACCTAGCCAATAAAAGGGGTAATAGTTTAGAAAGAGCTAGCATACGCCTAATCAACAGGCAATCGACGCCGAAACTATCACTGAAGTCATAATCTTTTAATTTTCTCAAGGTTTCCAGACTTCAATATAGTGTATAGCACCTAAGAGAAACATCTCTAAGTCCCCTGTTGCTACGATGCGCACATAACAGGGAGCGTATCGACATTCTCGTGCGAGGAGCCAAAACCTACCCCTACGACGCATATGTCATTACAGGTACCTTTACTTCATGTGTACTTTCGAATTCGACCTCACTTGCCTTCCTAGGGTGTACGTATAGAGTTATAATCCCTAATGGGGCTAGACATGAATTTGCTGGTTGAATGGTGTGTTTCCCTTAGATTAGTAGTGAATGATGCATGGAATCGAATACCGTCGAAGGGAGAGGAGTAATTCTGGCCGTCTTATCTGCATCTGAACCCTAGCATCATTCTTCTTAAGAGAGCATCTAAGAAGCCATGGACAGCTATGCCGGGAGACTGTATTAACACCGTGGCAAAGCGAACATTTGCCTCGTGGACCCCCACCTATGGTACTAGCACCTGCAGAATATTGATGCTGAGAGGGGACATCGAGAACCTTGGAGTGATGCAGGAAGAGCTCCCCGTGTGATCCGGATAGCTAGACTGATCGATCGGGGTTTGATGAAGGGTGGTGTAGTGATGGTAAGGTCATCTGGCCTTCCGGTAATGCATACCTACATACGACGGAGATGCTCAGCCCAGAATACTACTTCGTGCTCTCGCTACCGCAGATTGTACGCGTCCAAGAACATTGTGCAGTCCCTATGCGTCTAGCCCTCTCGCCACCCGGGCGTAACATGCAAGGCTATAATCAACACACCGACACTCGTCAGTTACACAACCGACAAGGCCAACAGCCTATTGCATAGCTCCTACATAATACTTAGTTACGATGTAACAAGAAGAATAGCCGGTCCCGTGAATCCTGTAATCGTTTATCATCTACATGATACGTAAGCACTAATTAAGCCACTTACTTATAAAAACCACCCACTTTTCTGCAATATACTGTGCCGGCCGGCGTATCGGGTGAGCCCGCGGTACCGACTAAGTCCTAGGCTTTTAGTAACCTTTAGAACCAAAGCCACATACCCACATACGAGATATGTAGAAGAGAACGGACCTTGCGCTCGGGGGCGTGGACCGCTCGATGCCGGGCCATTGGTGCTCTTGCTATAGCCGCCGCCCCCAACCTCCCTGTATGCATGCGGGCGGATCTTGGATCTTAGATGCACATGGACACGGTGCGGTGCACTACACTATGCTTATTTATGTTCCGAAGTACATGCAGTCCGCAACTACTCAACCAATGATGTCTCTTCCCTTGTAACGCCCATCAGCAGAACATGGCATCCCCCTCGTGCGGGCCATTATCGAAAATTCGGTAACAATGACGATCACAACGCCTAGGTCTGTGCGGCAAAAACCGTGTGATCTAACGAGATGCCGATGAGGAAATTGGGAAAATGACAAATCAGAAAAACAATAAAAAGAATGAACTCGCAAGACTCCAACTCCAACAATTGTACTTAGGTAGAGAAGGGAGAGACATACATGCAAGACAAAAGTCTAGAGTCTTCGGAGGAGTGTGGCTCGGCAACTATAAGAATCACTGAAGTTGAAAAAGTTGGGACTGATCAGTCATCACACCCCGGACCGGGATGCCGGATGCATCTGCATCCCTTCGTGTTCCCGCAGCAGAAAGGCAAGGCCGTCGTGTCTCCGACACCCACGTCGCCCCCTCATCAACCCTCCTGCTTAAGCGGGGCCAATAGAACCACTCAACTGCCCTACAAGGCTCGTGGTGGTCGGGTTACCGAGATCTCCATACATTTGTATTTAGAAAACAGTACAGCATTAGCCTGCATATATTCTAACCCACGTGACATGATCTATGTTGTTGGAGGGCGACAATTCCCTCAATGCAAGCCGATTCCAGCCACGTCTAGGCCAACAGACCACAAAGCCCATGTCCCAAACCCCGTGAAATTGCAGCAAAGTTCGACCCCATGTACAGGAACACCCCTTGAAAGGAGACCGAATTTTCATCCAATGAACGCCCCTCCCCCGTTCCGTCAATCAGATTGAAAGAGACTCACACATAGCCAGCCAAGCCCACCCGTAGTCCGAATACATTGTCCCGCCCAAGGTAAAGTGCAAGCATGCCTATTCCTCCCATACCATGGCTCGTAGAGCCCAACCACACTCTCCATATCTTGAGTATCCCATCTAGTTGTATTCATCCCATGGCTCATGTTTCACGTCGACGAAATCCGCTTCTGACTCAGTTGGCTGGGTCGGAAGACCGAGGTGTACTTGCGAAGGGTGCACGTGGGGGTGAGGATGCTCGCAAGGTCTAGCTCCGTAGTCGTCAAACGAATAGTTTGGTGCGAATGTAGGGTACGATGGAACACTCGGCCACATTGGATCGGTGTGGTCGGGGCATGGGGAGCCGCGGAATTCGAAGGAGTTGTTCTGCGAGTTGAGCATGTCGCTGACGGGGCTAGACGCGAGAGTTGCAGTGGGAGAGAACATGTCGTCGCTACATGGTGTGAGAAGCCGAGGCTGGATCACACCGGGAGTGTTTGGCATAGCTGGACCGCATGGCATCGGACCTGAATCTGGAGTCAGGCGCAGGGCGAACCGGTTGTGGTTGTAGTTGTATTGGGACCCCTCTTGTTTGATCCTCGGAGCGGGGGCCTCGAACGACTCTTGTGGCCCTGGAGGATCTGGAGTGGACTCGGCCTTCACGTTTTCGTCCTTCTTCCCCTTTGAGCCCTTCCTCGCCTTCGTGACTCGACACTTCGGGTCTCTTGTACGGTTGCGACGGGTCGGTTCGAGGCCTAACAGAGCGCTTCGGAAGCGCGAGTATCTCATTCGAGCAGCATGGCCGTTGGTGATCTTCTTGCCCTCGCCCAAGATTGGGTCATGGGCGACCTGGTTCCAATCGATCTACACAAGCCATATGTCAGTCAATTCTGGCGAATTGAGATACGCTTCGGAACGATTGCTCAACTCACATCCTTGAGGTTCTTCTGACGCAAAATTGCGAACAGGAATCGAGTCATGTCATTGTCGCTGCTGGCTGGCATGATGATAGTGCTGAGCTGGCGCAATCGCTGGATAGAAGTGGAACAATTGGTATTCAGAGGCGGCGAGCGTTCTCAATAAGAAGTGCACAGGTAGGTGTGAGGCAACTGGAGACAGCACTCGAATTCAAGTACAGTCTGAACAGGTGGAGTTGGAATGTAATGAGTGAGTCACGAACAGGAGAGGTGTGAAAGTCGGTGAGGGAAAGCAAGTGGAATATATGGCAATGCTTCTGGATAAAGCTGCCGGGAAGCCTGGGAAATGATATGGGAGATCACATCAAGCCGTCGATCGAATATGGTGAGCTGAGGTATGACGAGGGGTGGAGACAAGCCGGAGGGCTAGTGGCGAGAGCAGAAAGAGCAGAAAGCCGTTTGACGCCGAGATAATGGAAGCAAAGGGATATATTTTCATCGTATGAAAAGCTAAGTCTAGGACGAAAAGGGGAGAAAAACGCATCTAGCTCCATGTTGCCGTCTACGTTAGAGGTAAAAAGGGCAAGGATAGGTGCTGACAAGGTTGCTTTAAGTGCTTGCATGAAAAGAACGCTTGCTTACATTGGTGATCTATGTACCGTTAACGAATCTATATGGAGAACAGTATGAAAGGCACGGTTGCCTAGCAACTCCAACTAGGCGAGCATCATAGACGACTTTGTCTTAGCCAAGAAACATACAAGGGGGTGCGGTTGACACGAAAGTGGGATGGTACGCGGCACCCACCGCGTAAAGTGGTTTCTTGCCCCTGCAGCAATATCGTGTTTCTTACCAGGGTTCTCGAAGACTCGGGGCATGTCAACTTTGACTGGCTTGAACGGTCCAGGGAAGAGCTGTAGCTGAAGCATAGCATTCAACAAGTCCATCAAGCTGCAGCTAATTTAAGTGCATAATGACTGCAGAAGGATTCTCGTCGAGGTTAACTATTCACTCCATATGGCGCTTTCACGGTTCGCACCGAAAACCCAACAGAAAAACAATCGTGGCCTTGCCTCGACTGAAGGAATGCGCCCACCAATTAAACCAAGTGAAAAAAGATGTGTGACACGAAGCTAGCTTCAGGAACCGATCCCCGAGTGGATGGTGGGCACCAATTTCGAAGAGAAAATGCCGAAAAGGGATGGGCGGATAGTGGGTGGCCCCAGATTTTGGAGACCGAGGCGTGTGTAGGAGGGTATGAGTCACCCAATAATTGAGGAGGTTGGGGATTTGGGACTCGGGTGAACTCGAGAAACCCGCATCGAATTCAGCGTTTGATGCATCCTTAACATATCCACTGCATCATGTCTCGGTTTGCTTTGCAAGCGATCATCTTGATTGCCAATTTGCAATGGGTTCACGCAGCTTTTTGGGAAACCTTGGTTAGATTTCGAATGGTATAGAAGTCCAATGTAGAAACGGCTCATTCTATTTTGAGCTGACCGCTGAACTACTGCCGCATAACACCCTCTAGATGAGACACGAGGGGACAAGAGCGAGGACCTCTGCGCTCCGCTGATAAGAGAGAATGGAAATTCCCCGCACTCACCGAGTTTCAAAGATGCTTACAGCCGTCCCTCCAACTTCTACTCAGGGAACTGGCTGCATCTTGCAAACAGCGAACGGGKATTTTTTTCCTCGCATGACACTTGCTTGCATGTTTTGTTTTGCTTTTGCTCAAACAGAATGATGACGAGAAATAATTGAAGAAATCCATGGATGTAGGTACATAACTTGACAACATTGAAGTGAGCGGGGAAACTTGTACATGTACACCTACCTCTATACAGTATGAAAAAGTAAAGGGGCTAGGGAGTAAACGCGTTGGAGCAAAACAATCATAACATAATGTGCACGGTGATTTTTCACGTCTTGGGCGCCATATCATGTGATGTTTCACAATTGGAGCGCGCCTTTCCATTTTTGGGTTTAAGTGCATGCATTCAATCGGCCAATTCCCTGAAGGAAAAGCAAACACTGCACTAGTGAAATATGATAATTCCCAGCACCCTGGGAAGTCGCTGTGCATCCTGTGCATCCTGTGCATCACGGCGACATCCCGGGCTGGCTCCAGAAATAAAGAACGGTTCTAATGGGCAATTACGAAATAATGACCGTTGCCGGTACGCGTGGCGTGATGTGGCAACCGTGACCTGCGTAGATTGTGTGATGCGTCTCAATGGCGAGTTCACGTGACTTAGTAACCAAGTATCTTTGTAAGGTACTTATGTACCTAAGTAATGGTTAGGTACCTAATGTACCTAATAAGCCCCGGATCATCATATCAACCGTCCGCCCAATGCAAGCCACAACCTGCATCCAGTCTCAATTAGGTCAGTCTTAGGCGCCGTGCTTGCCAAGGCCCTTGGACCCTCGACCCACCTGGCGCTGGCTGCTTCGGACCGCGTAATTCAGGGAGTAGCTCCAATTCAAGCTCCCTATCCATCCCTACCCATTCTTCTCAACCTCTCAAAAGCTCCCATCTCTATCAATTTTCGTGATTCGCACGTGCTGGGCGCCTTAATTGTTACTATTGTTCCCACATCAAATATCTTAGTATCACTCCCTTGAGCTCTAGCCTCGACGGCTCGGAGCCACTTTAGGCCCAAGATGAATAAGAACTGGAACGATAGAGCTGACAAGGACCTCTTCTTCACCATCTTGTCCGTCAAGAACATCGGCGTAATAAGTGGCGCAGAATGGACCACCATTGGCAACCACATGCGCTCCCTAGGCTATGGCTTCACAAATGAGGGATGCCGGTGAGTGAAGCCCATTTCTTTTGTCTGCCGCATAGTCTCCAAGCAGCTAGTCCAATTGCAATCTTTCCATCCGAGCTACGATTTTCAGCCGAACGCCCCCCCAATCTTACGTCTGGCTCCGGATGGTCGGCGCATCTGGTATCCCGCTCCGGTAGCTCGGGAATACCCGTACCTAGTCCTCGCCGGCTGCGCAAAAGAAAGCCTGCACATTAGCGGCAGGTTACTGCCAAGTATCCAAGTATCTTGGTTGCCAAGCTGCTACATATTATAACATGATCGTCGGCATAGTTGATGCCTTGTAGTCGAGGCAAGGTCTTCGATGGGGGTCACACGTCTGCGCGGCGGCATATCACGCCTTCGGTACAGCATGCAGGTACTAACCGACTTGTACTAGCCAACATTTCCAAGGTCTTCGCAGAGCTCAGCATAAGGCCGAGTCAAATGGTTCCGTAGATAGCCAGCGCAGGTCTGATCCCACCCAAAATCCCATCACACGGCGCCCTGGTCCAGGTCGTGGTCGGCCCAGAAAGCAGCCTCCGGCACCCATTAATGATCCCGACCAAGTACACTCCACAGGTGCGTCAGGACAACTGCAGGACACTCACTTGAATGCCACTACTGCTTCGCTTGATGCATCCATGCATATCCCTGTCGACGACGCCGACTCTTTAGGGTTAGTGCAAGATGACTCAGCCTTAGACGAAGAACACCCTTCGAAACGTCAACGCCTTGATGAAGAGGAACAGCAACAGAACGACGACGCTGCTGTTTTGGCTTTGGCAGCAGATGGATTATCCGGGCCTGATGACCATTATGGTCCGCCGGAGTAGGTTTCATACCTTCCATTGCTCTCACATGTAGAAACTAATAAATGTCGAAAGGTACTACGGTGAAGCATAGATGTCACAGCCTTATAAGGTCGGGGAGGGGTATTTTAGCACTAGAGGGTGGGATGGCAACAACCTTCTAGAGTCATCGGTCTGCGTTACTTATTACCTGAAGCTAATAGAGAATGAAGACTCACGTTTGCTTGTGTTGGGAATGAGGGACGAGAGGAATATTTCCGGGAGGCTTTTGTACAACACTACGGCATCGCGTTGATCGGCAGTCTGGAGTTATGAGCGGGCTAGGTATTGATCGGGATAAAATTCGTTGACAGCCATTAATTCCAGTTGCGTTGCGTAAGTCTAGACTTCTCGATGATAGCGAAGGAGCATACTTTGGTGTGGACGCTCACTTCTATTGAGACCTGCACAATGCCTATAGATGCCGACATCCTAGTATGAAAACTCGCATACGACTTATCAGTCGCCGTAGGACGACGGTAGGTTAAGGAGGAGGTATGTGGCAAGGATCCCAGTCGGTGGCCACCACTTATGCAGAAGTCGCCCAGGTGATGTAGACAGGAAGTAGCTACGTCTCCTAGGTCACCAGTCGACTCGTCCACGTATCCGGAGCAACTACTTCACTAATACCTCTTCTGAAGCCAAATATCCTCACCCCATTCTTAACTTATATCGTTAATCCCCTCCCGTCTTTACCCGATCCCCCTATTCTTCAATAAACACATCTACGCCCGGTCGCAATTTTCCACCTTTTATTCTCCCTTTTTGTCTGTTGCCCCTAATCACATCCATCATAGCCAAACTATTCTTGCCCTAACAATCTATTTATTTTACACTTATTGCCTGTTATAGTCGCAACAATGCCTCGTTGGGGTATGAATGAGTATCGTGACTTTGCCAAGGCAATCTTCCAGGTTGTTAGGTTCAGTCAAGACCAAAAGGACAACTTCATGGCCAAGCTACACGAAATGGGCCATACTTTTGGTTATGATGCTCTTCGGTATGCGTTCACTTTCATCATTCATATCCATTCAATGACACTGCCATGTTTGAGCCATTACTCTAGCGATGGATCCTCCATATCTCCCCTTTAGCAGACAATCACCAACTCCAATTCCCACAGAACACTCCTGACGTCGCCCATATCCATACAGAACATCGTTCCCTTATTTCCTCAATCAATATAATGATGGAACAAGGTTCTATCATATGCCTACATACATATTATTGAAGTTTATTAGTTTACATTAGTATTAAGTTTTTAATGCTCGAGCCGGGCTAAATAAAAACAACTTGTTTATATATTGACATATGGTCGAGATGTTATCCTTACATTTGTTATTGTTACCCCTAACATGTTTTCTCCGATTTGACTTTTTATAATATGCACGCCCCTTGTTACCTTCTAGATTGTTGAGCTTGTATTAATTTCATCTTTCATCCTATGCCGTTTGGCTTTCAAGTCCTTGGAAATCCAATCTAACGTTCTTTTATAGACAACACGTACAGGGACTGATCCGCGATGACAAGGGAGCTGCTGTCATGAATGCTTCTACTGCCGACGATCCCAACCCAGGCGCTGGAGCGCTTCAGACAGCTAAGTCTGCTCAACGCCCACCTCGTCAGACTACCAAGAAGCGCCCAATCACATCCGTGTACAGGGATGGCGATGACGATGAAGAAAACAAACGTCCAAAGAAGATGGCCGGTGTCAAGAAGGGGTTAGCTCTCCCTTTTCATTAGTCTACATTACCAACAATGCGGCTATATGATGAACCACAAGGCTAACTACCGAGACAGGAAGACCCAGAGGAACTCGGCCAAGATGGAGGATGACTTGGCCAAGATGGAGGATGACAAGCCCAAGCCTCCTCGCGAGAACGAGTATTGGGGTGAGTCTGATCAGTTACAACCCTCTGTCCCAGTCAAGAACCTTGCTTCTCTTGAAAATCAATGACCTTGATGCTGATGTCATACCTGTTCTAGCTGCCAATGGTTACGAGGATTATTATCCTTCTGGTCTTCTTGACTAATACGACACTTCCTCCTTCGCGACTCGAGATGTTATAACGTATCAGTTAAATTGGGGAAATACGAGGAAATAGCGGTGCTGGGAGCTAGGGCGCATATAGGCTTTCTCTTATACTTCGTTCTTTGTATTGCGCTCATTTCATCCATCGTTCTCCTAGCGTCGAGATGATTCAGGCTTTGTTTTCGTTCTAGTCCGCGTCAGACTATCAAGTGCTATACCGGACCACTAGTAACTAGTCGCAACACTCACTATTCGAGAAAGGCAAATTCGATTGACTTCTACATCTACTCAGGTAGTTCATCAATTTCATCAATTCATTTTTGCGTATGAGACTTGTCTTTCCTTGTAGAAGACTTTTCCAGAGCCCACTTAGGCCCACCTAGGTATATGTTTATAACATCACGCTTCTCATTCCCAGTCCTCGACTTATCCGTAACTTACTTCATGGGCCGATAGTAGCTTCCTCTGTATCGCCTTCAGTTTCTATGGCGTGAGTAGAGACAATAGGGCAACATACTATATACCTGGGCTTTCCCTTATTTGGGAACCTGCGGTGACCTCCGGCTTGTATAAGTTGCAGACGAATATGATGATCGAGGTCTAACAAGACGAAGGATGCACTAAAGCTTTCCCGAGATATCTTGGCAGAAGCTTATTGCCTTGTGGGGACATCCCTGGGGTCCCCTAGTCTAGCGTTCCAACCTGTTGGTATGGTATTCATAATCCGTCTCAGATCTCATGAATTGGAGTAAGCCACACGATATTCGAATGACAGCTAATTTAACTCCTTCCTAGCCTACGATTTGCTCAGTTCAGTGGGTCGATATTGTGGTAAATATTTCGTAATCATGTCAGCTATTACAGCATACGTTTTGTTTTCATTCTAGTTACAAGTGTCCTTTAGCATCTTATGAAACAGGAAATACCAGGGGCAGCTCCGGTGGGAATACTGATGCAACTCAAGATCCACTCAACTGCCCAGGTAGGTAATCATTCCCTCGCAAAGCCGCCATTCAGTCTCTGCTCCGCAATCATCTAACGGAAGATCTATTCGGGGGATCATCATACCGTATGTCGAAAAGGGGTAAGTATAAGTTATTGAGTAGTTCTCATATCGTTAACAGTGGAATGGCACCGCGACAGCAGAACCCTGACTACGAGTTAGACACTTACTCCCCGTTGAACCTGTGTATATTTCATAATGCATTCTAGCCCAATTTTCTCTCTTCTCMCCCTCGCCACCCTAGCTCTCGCGGCCCCGAGTAAAACTGTGAGTGAGCGAGCTAGCTTAAGTGATTGCACTTTTACTTCTATAACATCATTATCGGCCCAGAAGGAGTCTTGTGCAAACATTGTGCTCGACGGAATAGAAGTACCCGCAGGACAGACACTTGACCTGACAAGCCTTACCAAGGGGACCACAGTCACCTTCCAGGGCACCACGACGTTCGGCTACGAGGAGTGGAAGGGCCCACTCATCAGTGTCTCCGGCACCGACATCACTGTGAAAGGGGCCGAGGGTCACATCATCGATGGCAATGGCGCTAAGTGGTGGGATGGAAAGGGGGGCAACGGAGGCAAGACGAAGCCCAAGTTCTTCTACGCGCATAGCCTGACTTCCTCGACCATTACCGGGCTCAATGTGAAGAACACTCCCGTTCAAGGCTTCTCCGTCAACGGCGCGAATAATCTCACCCTTGACCACATCACTATCGACAACTCAGCAGGAGACACGGGCGGTGGTCACAACACGGATGCCTTCGATGTCGGCTCGTCCGATGGAGTTAAGATTCTTAATGCCAACGTAGAGAACCAGGATGACTGCTTAGCCGTCAATTCGGGCACCAATATCGAGTTCAGCGGGGGCTCATGCTCAGGGGGCCATGGGTTGAGCATCGGGTCCGTGGGAGGGCGCAGCAACAACGACGTCAGTAACGTCCTCATCTCCGACTCCAGCATCAGTAACTCGCAGAATGGGGTACGCATCAAGACGGTGTACAATGCTACGGGCTTCGTTTCCAACATCACATACTCAGGTATCACGTTAAGCAACATTACCAAGTATGGCATCGTCATTGAGCAAGACTACGAGAATGGCAGCCCGACTGGAACGCCCACCACGGGTGTGCCTATTACTGACCTGACACTTGAGAATATCGAAGGGACAGTTGCGAAGGACGCTACTGATGTGTATATCTTGTGTGGCAAGGGGTCTTGCAGTGATTGGACTTGGTCGGGCGTGAGCATTACTGGAGGCAAGAAGAGTACTAAATGCTCGAATATTCCTTCAGGGGCTTCTTGTTGATAGACATTGGGGGCCGAATATTTTAAAGAGGTCTCGCGGCTCAACTCGGAAAGCTCGCATGTGATAAAAACGAAACAGCATGGTTTGTGGTGCCAAGTTATCAGTCATATACCATTTAGAGACCTGCTCAGCCCCGACCCTTGTTGTTGGATTTCTCTATAAGCGAGAGTAAGAGCTTACATGTCCATGTATTCCCATTGGTGGGTCGATGGGATCCCTGAGTTTCGCGATTATTCGCTCGTTCTCGTGGTTGCGGGCTGAGGTTCTGCTATTTGGCCCCCAACAGGATTCAGACTATCACAGAAGAGTCTCTAGACCGTTTACCTATAGGTCTGGGTCTGGCTTTAAGCACTGAAATAGGAATAGAAATCCGGATTTAGCTCCCACCACGTGGTCACCCCTGTCGAACCACGCGTGCAAGGTCGCTATGCTGTCCCCGCTGTGAAACTTGCTATTCAACTACTAGGTACCCAGGTAGATAACTAGGAGGTATTTAACTTGTTTAAAATTGAGGATAATAATACAACTTCTAATCCATTGTGTCTTTCTCTCCTTGAGACTATGGCTAACATATACGACCGAGTCCCACTCAAAGCTCCCAACAGCATCAGACTCCTGAAACTTCTACCCGCATCTTCGCTCGATGACGTCGTGAAGTTCGACTTGTTAGAAGTCACATTAGACCGGTGTCCAGCCTTTAAAGCTGTGTCATATTCCTGGGACGGGCAGACACCCTCAGTTGAGGCTTTATGTTCTGGACAACCTATACTTGTCACCCTGAATTGCAGCAAGGTGCTTCAGCACTTAGCTGCGAACAGCAATGCGCCATCTCTAGTCTGGATCGATGCTATATGCATCAATCAATCACCCGCGGCTGTAATTGAGCGAAATCAGCAAGTCAGCATTATGGGCCAAATTTACACTGCCGCGGAACAAGTAGTTGTGTGGCTTGGTTCTAAGATAGGGCCGGCGTGGGAAGAGACATTTCGAAGTCTCTCCAAATTTGCAGATGCATGCCTCGCTTCAAGGGATGACAACTACCAGGAGCAACTCCTAGCTTTGGCCAGCAAAATTGATAGTAAGAGTAAGTACCATGAACCGCGAACATTCATATGATATCATTTCAATGATAACCCGCACTAATACTCTGCCAGCTCTGAACGACATGTTCTGGGGAGTGACGTGGTTCAGTCGTGTGTGGGTAGTCCAGGAGGTTGCGCTCAGCAAAACAGCAACATTCATATACGGAAAAGTCACCCTCAAATACTTCAACCTGATCAAATCTTGGTCAGACCTATACAGCACGCATAAAGGCGTCAGTTTGGTACAGAATCTCAACCAAACCCTCTACAATGGTTTCGGTACCCACATCGTATCCCTTCAGGGCCCACGACGAGCCCTCGCCATCACCGAAGGATACGACAGCGTGGAGGAGCTCTTCCGCCAGGCGAGTAGATTGCTAGCAACCGAGCCTCGAGACAAGGTCTATGGTCTTCGTGGACTGTTAGTCAGCTACGGTATCTCGCTCCCGGACGCCGACTACAGGAAACCGTTGGAAAGCATATACATGGAGACGACAAAAGGGATAATGGAATTTAGGAAGTGTCTGAACCTAATAAGTTGTTATTACGTCTCAGATGATTGGCCCTCTTGGGTCCCGGATTGGAAAACTTCATTGCCGCCCTCGTCTCCAAAAGGGGATTACCACGCTTCCAGGCCATCAAAGGGTACTTTTGAATTCGTTGACCTTCCAAGTGGCTCCCTAGGACTGCGTGTCACTGCTATAATCATCGGGGATGTCTCCTCTGCTCTTGGAACGTGCTTACTGGGCCGCTATCGCACAGCGGAAGCTCTCAAGACCGACAGCGTGTTGGCGCAAGTCGAAGAGCAAATCGCTCCAGACTGGAAGGAGAAGCGACGGCAGCATGGCGATGACATTTCAAAGTTTCTAGCAGTCTATAATATCCGCATCTTACGGCGTGTCCTTGACTACATGGAGAAAGAAAGCAGCGGCCAAGACAGTTGGCGCGAAGATCTATACGAAATCGTCTTCAACCAAGCATCGATGGACGACAAGCTTGACATGCGCAAGCCCTTTTCTCAGTGGCTTGATATCCTTGGTGATTTGCCAGTTAAGCCTCTACATCGTTCCGGGATACTATCGAGCATTGATGACTCCCCTGAAATGGGGATATACAAACGAATCTCGGCCAACGGTAATGTTTCCGAGCTCCACGAGCTGTTTACCGCGTCCTCGTACTTTTGGACATTCTTCAAGACGAATTCAGGGGCATTCGGAGCAGGCGCCCATGCTATTAGGGCTGGAGATAAACTAGCACTTGTGGGTGGTGTGATCACTCCTATGGTAATTAGACATGTCCACGGAGATACGTACCGAATCGTGAGTCCGGTCTATGTATGTAGGATTATGCAAGGCGAGGCATGGCCGAAGGATCCGAGTACTCTGACGAGCATCACGATTATATAGGATTATATAGGATTAATAGTAGATACTTGATGTATATCATCGTTAATCAAGCTTCATTAGTGAATGACAGTCTAGGTTCCCAAGATAGATTGTCGCACGTACCAAAACACCTGGGCCACGCCTATACAACCCTAAGGCTAGACTTCGAGACTTTTGAATGGAAAGCAATGTTGCTACTTGCGAAGTATCCTACGCCAATTAATAACGCTCTCAGGGGACACTGTATTAATGCACGGGATATCGTAGTCGCATTCAATTTACCAGGCCTAGAGGGTAATCTAGCAACTCCATAACGCCAGGTCATTTCCTATCTCAGAGTAATCATACCTTTCGGCCATCAAGTCGACGTCCCTCATTTGGCTTCTTCTCCGGCGCCTTGCCCTTATCCTCTCCATCACCCTTGCGCTTGACTGCTCCCCTAAGAGTCTGGCCCTGTCCCGCAAAGTGTGGCTTATCCGCGTTCTCCTTCTCTGCTTCCTTGTCCGCATCTGTCTTGACCGGCTTAATTTCGTAGCCGAAAAACAGCTTATTCGGAGGTAATCTTAAAGGCATGGGACCATTCGTCCGTCTTCGCGTGACTGGGGGGATGTTTGAGGAAGCGCCGGCCACAGGGGTCGAGGGTTTGGGTGTTGGGGCCTTCGCTCCTTTCTTAGCATTCAGCTTATGCCCTTCGCTCAAGAAATGTGATGAGACAGCACGGGCTCCGGTTGCGGCTGTTGTAGAGTTGGGGGCGATAGCGTCATAGTTGATAGATTGAGCCATCGTGCCTTGGGGGTGCATCAGTCCACCAGTGGGTAAACCGCCCTTCGTACTTCTCGGTGTGCTAGTCCCGCTGACCTTCTGCGGCTCGACATATCCTACGGGTGGCGCAAATTCGACAGAAACATCGGTCTCGATCATACAGACACCGAATTTCTCAGCTTCTGGCTTCACCTCTAGCACTGCGACTTCGTAAACCTCGTCGTTATACTCGAAGTTGAAAACATCGCCTTTAGTGAGCGTGGCGAAGTTCCGGAAGGCCTTCTCGAGGACCGCCTTAGGATCACTAATGTCAAGGAAGTTGGTCGACTGCGGTTGTAGCTTGACCAACTTGGCCAGCGGGAGGGATGTCGATTTGATCTGGATCATGTCGCCGACGTCCAACTGGAGGGTTTGCATCATCTATCCTTGTTAGCTAGAGTCCGCATCTTCTCGGAGCATCGAGACCAAACCAACCCATTGCGGTATGTATGCTCTACCTTCCTCCGCAACGAATTCCAGTACACCTGCGTGCGTCTGACGCTCCTTCTCCCCGTTCACTAACTCCAACATCAAAGGCCACTGCACATGTAGCTGAGAGATCTTCTGCAGGGCCGAGGGTGGTAGGAATATCTTGGAGCCATAGTTCAGCTCTGGTCTCTCGGCTCCGGGAGCCATGATGATCGGGTAACAACGGAAGTACTCGTCGAAGCGGCGCTGGTTTTGGCCGCGCATCATGCCGGAGCGGGCCATGTACGACATGGCGGCCGGATCGTCAGCGTCGAAAGGGTTGAATCCGCGGTACTGCGAAGAGGCCGTAGTTAATAAGGAGTTCAGCAGCTCGGAGCAGAAGGCCGGCATGTGTAACTAACTAACCATAACTACCTAGGTGGGGTCGCTTGGGAAGCTTTATGTAGCTTGTGGTTTGTAGTTTCGGAGAAGAAGGATGTGACGCGTAATGAATGTATTAGGAAGACCAGATGAAAAACAGTGAATGTTCTGGTGAGATCACGAAATCGGGAGTTTGTTTAGTAAAAGTCGCATCACAAAGCTCCTGGACCTTCCTCAGAGCTCCAAACGTGTTAGGTACCGCAACCCGAAGGCAACTGCATTGGATGACGAAACTTCGGCGTGGATATTAATCCGCCTAACGTGCTAACCTAAGGGTACCTTGGTACACGTACCTTACCCGCACTTTCCTCCAGTGGTAAGGTTCCCTGGACCAGGGGTCATGCGCTAAAACTCCACTGTAAGATCCCCGAGCTTCAACTTTAGCCTGGTTGTAGCTTCGCGCCCCACCGATGAGCTGCAGCTACTTAACAGGGGCAATTTTCAACGTCATATCGAACTTGCCAATGAGGCTCTACCATAGTTCAATTCATACCACCCTTGAACCACAACACCTAATACAAAAACACACGATACCCGAACGCCACAATCAACATGTCCTCTAGATTCAGCGCCGCGCGCCCAAAACGCGCCGGCGAGAGTTACGCGCGAAAGCATCATGCCGAACCCGACTCCAAGAAAGTTAAATTCGACATGAGGAATCCGTCTGCGCTCGCCCCTGACGTAGAGGATGAAGACGAGGAAGACGACGCGTTCCTAGAAGCCGATAAGGACGTCATTCGTGGTAGCGCCGCTACTAAGCGCGGAGCCGTCAATATCGACGGCTATGATTCGGATTCCGATCGGGAAGAGCTAGGCACTCTGTTCGCGTCGAGGAATAAGCCGAAGAAAGACGACGAGGACATGGACGACATGTTTGCAGCCGATGAAGACGGCGACGAGAAGGATGACACTGTGGATTACTCGACGGGGAAGAAGAGCAAAGAAGTCAAATTCGTGAAGACGGCAGACATCCAGGGGCAGGAAGAAGAGTCAAAATCGGGCGGACACATCCACCTTGACGATGAATCGTCCGGGGACGAAGATGAAGAGGAGATAGAGCTCGCAATACAAGAAGAAGGAGTCGACGAAGAAGTCGGTGCGGGTGGCCTGAAGAAGCACGCTCCCAAGGTCGAAGCTTTCAATCTGAAAGCTGAAGACGAGGAGGGACGGTTCGACGAGTCTGGGAATTACGTGCGAAAAGCCGTGGATCCAGATGCCGTACATGACCGGTGGCTGGAGGGCGTCAGTAAAAAGGAGATGAAGAAAGCAGCCCAGGCGCACGAGCGACGCGAGGCCGAGCAGAGACAGAAGCGCAGGGAAGAGGACAGCGTCTTGACTGCCGATCTTCTTAAGTCGCTGATCCTGCATCTAGAGCGCGGCGAAACAGCATTAGAAGCTCTCGCCCGACTTGGTCGGGGCCAAACAAAAACGAAAACAAAAAAGGTGCCCAAGTGGAAGCAGAAGAAACAAAAACCAGACGCCATGGAAGTTGATGCCGAGAAAGCGGCGGAAGACCCGGAGCAGACCCGCATCAAGGAGGCTATCGACGCTATCACCGATGCAGCAGACAAGCTGCTCGGAAGAGACCGACCTGATATCTACGAGAGGGAGAGGGAACTCCTAATCCGAGAATACACGCGCGAAGCGGATGAACCGTGGGTAGAGCCGCAGAAGGAGGCCAAACCGGCGCCCGTGACCAGGATGTGGGAGTTCCGGTGGACGGACGGCAGAGACAATGCTGATAAGCAGGGGCCGTTCGACGGACCTACCATGAAGGCCTGGCAGGATGCAGGGTACTTCGGAGAGGGTGTCGAGTTTAGGGAAGCTGGCGAGGAAGGTTGGACTCGTGTTGCTAATTTTGAATGATTATGAGGTCTGATCCATTGGGCCGCGGACGAATGATACCACCAGCGTGCTACATGACTACGCTCTGATGATATATACCATCAGCTATTTAGCAACTAAAAAGTTATTTTGAGTTACTCAAGATGTTTTCAAGCTTGAGGGTGACATTGTAACCTGGATTGGGGCTTCTATCGAGAGATATTGGACGTTCCCCTTAAAGATCGATGCGAAATCTCGTATATAACTTATACCCTAATTCTATATTTTCGCATTTTCTATTCTTTGACCTCCGTCTGGCCTGCTTGGAAGTCTATAAATAGTAGCTTGACGCGGACATATCATATTCCCGTTTCTGGTCCACATTCTTGAATCCCTCTCCTTTTTCGCGATGTTAGGTTAGGATTTAAAAATAGGGCGCAGGCGGCAGTACGCCAACTTTGACAGGGCAATTGCTAACGGGTTGGTTCTAAGGCAGAAATTTTTATCGAGTTCTCCCAACTCTTCCGTATTTATATTCTTCTCTACATCTACCTTTTTAGCTGAAGAATGTGTTCTCTGGATATTGTAAATTATCGCTTGATAAACTTCGCTAAGATCATTCCACAGATGCCGGTCAGCCACAAACTCAGGGGCGCGATTATTCAGCAACAGGATCACGATACACCTAAACGGGACACATAATCCAACACAAAAGCATCAAGACATTCAAATATGCAGATAATCATTCAAAATACCATGTTGCTCGGCCGTGCCGGCGGGATATCATCGAAGCAGTTACTACTCTCAGACGCTGCTGAGGGGGGAAAAATACACAACAGCCGCCTACCAATCACTTTCCTTCCCACGCTTCTTCCCTATATGAAAACACTCCAACTTGATGCATCTCATCTAGCCTTTTTTTTCTTCTGAAAGTCCCCTGTCTGACTGAATCGCATATAAAGAAAAATCAATCAACCCTTTATGTCCTGAGCCATAATATAGCGGTATAGGATACTCATGTAAAACCCCCCTATCCGTCCGTCCCAGCGAGACGCCGCATGCCATATTCCGGGTCGCCCCCGACCCAATGTGTCCTCACATCCCGACTACCCAAATCACGAGGGTCTGTACGTGAACGTGGAAAATGAAGAAGTAAGCGCTCTGGTATCATGTCGTGGGAATCGTGGTTCATAATATACATTAGAATGCAGGTTGGCGTCGGCCCAAGAAGTGTATGGTGCAGGCTTGCGTAGTAGGCTAGTCTAGTTTTGGTTCGAGTTGGCAGCTCCGTTAGTTACGGAGTGCCTGACTTTCGTGAGGGCTTCAGCGGGTTGCCATTGCCCGTTCGCTTGCATGACCTTGCGTAGAACTTCGAGGGTGATCGGTATAGCTTCTTCTGCTATAGTCCACGGTCCAAGTCGATCGATGAGCCTGCCTACCGAGCCCCCATCTTCCGATTTGGAACTTCCGTCATATACGCCCATGGATCTGCGCGCGTTATCAGCCAGTCGCCAGGTCTCTTGTTGGTCCTTGCAATTTGTAAGAATCTGGCTTGCGAACTCCTGGTCGTAAGGGTACGACCACAAAATACGGCCGATGTGCACAAGACAGATGCCTTGAAGACGCAATATTAGTGCGGTCAGGGCGTTGTGTCGTGCGCAGTCGGTTCTGGTTACTCGAAACAACGCCAATAGCTCTCTCAAAGATCGAGTTGAAGCAGGTTTGCGCTCTAGATCGGAAGCATCGCTCTGGAGTTTGAAGCCAAGTAGGAACGAAACCAGACATTGAATTCCCGCAGCAATGGCAACTTGACGCTCGCGATCCGAAACTCCTTCTGTCGGCTTCTTCAGAACCGCGTCTCGTTCATGTTTTAATCTGGTGGCAAGCTGAATGAAGTTCGTGGCTCTTGTTAGTATTCGCTGCACCTTCTCCGGATCGGCGGGCGGACGACGTCGTTCAGGTGGTTGCGTAGCGGGGGTGAGGCCGTTTGCAACTCCAGGTGTGCCAGCTTGGGAACTATTGGATGCGACTCGCGTCATAGCTGACGACTGCCTCGGTGGGGTTGCGGGACGGGTGATCTCCAAGGCCTTCGGTCGTTTGATTGCCTCGCTAGCGTCCGTTGCGGGAACGGGACGCTTACGTGCAGTGCCGGGTTCCAAGCTATCAGATCGATCGCGGGAGGCCCGATCGTCCTTCTTCAGCAGCTCACTCTTCTTCTTGCCACCTGGGGGCAAAGCTAGAAGCCGTTCTATGGTTTTCGCGTTCCGTTTCTTATACTTCAACGTAACCTTGAGCGAATCCCGCTGTCCTTTGTTGCTTTCCACATGGATTGTTTCTTCGCGCTTCGAAGGTTTCGCCGCCTTCTTTTGGCCATTGGGAGAATCCGAACTTTGACTGTTCCTTTGACCCATGTCCCTTGACGAAGTCGACTTATTCGTCTTCGCCAATTCTTCAAGTACAATCGCTGGGAGTGTCGGGGATAGAAGAGGKGGAATTTTGCGTTTTTGAGGACTAGGGGATGGATCGCGTTCTTCTCGACTTTTCTTCGGCGGAGGCTTTAGACTGGCTGTATCCGCCGGTTTCTTCTTCGCTGTGGGACGTGGTACTTTGGGATCATCATCTATGTAGTCTGACATATCAATTGGAGATAGTAGAGGTGGCACATAGGGCGCCTTCGAATTCGAATTGCTCCCGGCCTTCTTCTCTGCTCCATCCTTGCTTTTAACAAGCTTGTGGGTGCCATTCACCTGGGGGGTGGGTTTGGGGGAGATGCCTTTGTTCCCGGTGTTATTAAGTGCCGACCTTCCATTGGTAATTGGCGGAGCTCTAGAATCTTTCGGTATCTTCTTTTCAGAAGATACTTGCCGCTCAGACTTTAGAGGGGTATAATCCTTGACTGGACGTGAACTTGTAGAATTAGGTGTACCGTTCTCAACTTTGGTACGTTTCACTGGCTTGGAATCTTGTTCAGCTTCCGCAACTCGTTTCTTCCTCTCGGGKGATGGGCTGCGATGACGACGCGCATCGGGCTTCAGGCCATATTTCATATCAGGTGTCCCTTTCTTGGCATCGCGGTGGCCCTCCATGTCCCTTGCTACCGGATCCGGCAGGTTCTTTGAAGGCGCATTCGTCTTAGTAGGTTGCGCAGATGGTTTGGGCGGCTCTTCGCCGTCAGGGGACTTCTTCCTGTTCTTATAATCTTTCAGGGATAACTTCGTTTTGGGTTTATTTGGGTCGGTTCTTCGTGGTGTCGGGGTATCAGTCGCATTAGCAGGATTTACGGGCTCCTCTCGCACGTCGAAGTAGGCACGGGTAAGGAGAATCCCACGGTCTGCGTCACTGAGAAAGGTGGTGTATTGTAGAGGTCTTATGTCTTGTTCTTCTAATCTCTTGTCGTCGGCGTGTGGTCGGTATCGGCGCGTCGTGTCGAGCGATAGGAAGTGTGGTTGGGGTGGCAGTATGTTTTTTACTAGTTTCTCAATCGTCTTGGTCGCTTCCTCCATGATTTTCTTTGTTCATGCAACTCCGAAACGTTGCACGCGAACTTGGTGCTGGGGTTCATGAAAGGAAGCGCGATTGCGGGTGGATGCTGACTAGGAGTATAGGATGGGTGCTGAAGGTATCATCAGGATCTAGGATGTTGCGATAAGACGGGAATTCTGCATTTTAGAGTTCAGCACGCCAATCTTGCTTCCTCACCGTCGAATGGGTAGAGAGAGAAACATGTGATATGGAGACCCGAAGACATTTTGATGTATGATTATTCAAACAATAGCATACAATTATCCAATAAGGTATGCATTGGCTGAATTGGAAACAATGGAGATATTATGTATGTTGCACAATCGAAAATAATATCAAAGGTACCTGACGGAAGTATTGAACTGACCTCAAGGTTGGGTGCGATGGTGACGCTGGCTTTTTTGGCCCTGCACACCGCGGTCCCCGTACAGTACAGTACAATACAATGCAATGCAGTAGATAGACACAGGCTATTGTTGTCGCGTAGACATCATCTGCTGTCTTATCCAGCCTCCAATAAATCCTCGTGACATTCGGCCCGGCGCATCGCTCGTCAAATTGTGGCTCGCGTCGGCGAATGAAGCGAAGAAAAATAAATAAAGTAGATAGAAGGTATAGAAGGTATATGTTATGGCGAAGGGCAGGAGAGGCGGACGAGGCTCGTCGGAAAGTAAAAGCGAGGGAAAAAAATAGAGTAGCAGGAAGCGAAGATAGTGCGTGCCGATGATTGTTGTTGCAGGTGATGCGTGATGATCGGCAGCGGGAAGATGTTGGTGAAGTGGGTGAAGACTGTACTAGGGAGTGTGGTAGTGAGGTAGTAGTAGCAGGCGTAGCGTGCCTAGGGACAGGCTGGGGACGATGGATGTAGCGTCTACACAATAGAGTGCAGGGATGCTCCAGTATGACTGCTTCGGCTGCTTAAGCCTTGAGCCTTCCAGGTTGTGTGAGCGACCGGATGGTGGCAGAGTTGGCTCGGGATGGGGCAGCTACCTAAGGGCGGGCAAAGTTGGACCCCCCGTTCTCCCCGTCACAGGTACTACATGTATCTGGGTAGAGTTTGCTGCCCACTGCCCAAGTGTTCCAAGTTGCGGCTGGCAGTTTCCTCGCTGACACTCGATGCCCGCCAAAGTCAAATCTTAGTGGATGGACAGGGGTTACCTAATGTGCCATGTAGGAGCTATCCACGCAGGCCAGGTTCAACCTTGGAAGTGGGATTTCATGTGGCTTGGTTGTGGCTTTTCCGGCTCATGGGGTCCAGCCAATCAAGCTGAAGAGTCCCTGTGCGTCGGGATGATTTAATAGGATGGCAGGATGGACGCCGAGATGGCCCACTGAGCAACGCATCATTCGACACCCGACTGCTACGTTATCTGATTAGGTACATACGTACATATGGAAGTATCGATGAGCGCCTAACCGGTTACGGATTATAGCAAGCAGGCCTTCTGCCGAGCTCTGCATGTCCGAGCTGCATGATAGGTAATTCCGTCAAGCGAGAAATGTCTCTTGATGGGTGACACAATCATGCAGTTTTCTTTACTTGAGAACTCTCTCATGAGGTTTCTTCAAATCTAGACAGTCCTACGCTTGCCGTCAATGTCTCATCAAGTCGAGTCTCTTTAGGATGAGCACGGAGGGGGGTGTTTATAGTAAACTAGAGCCGCCGGCAGACAAGGCAGTCGCAAGGGTTACGACTGTGCCAGGCAGGCTCGCGTGGACGCAAGGCTGACGTGGGGTATCTCATGTCGCGTCTTGCAGTCAGATCTTTAAACATTTTTGTTCGAGATCCCAGAATAGCATCTATCTAGCCTCGCAGCTTATCAGCCTCATCCTTTTTTCAACGATTTCAAATGCCAATTCCCGCTTTAAAATCCACATATTTCTCTTCATTCGGTTATAGGCTTAGAAATTTGAAAATTTGTGAAATTGTGAAAATAACCGTAACGAGCGCCCATTCCTCCCTGTTGTTCCCCTTGAAGTCTCACGACCATCAAAGACTGCTCGCCTGTCCACCACATATTCGGCCAACAATCGAAACCAGAAATTCTMCCCCATCCGACAAAATGGCTGACAAGCCACCCACAATATTCCTTACGCCTACCACAGTGGTCCTCTCCACCAGCATTGTGGCCTTCATATCCGGCTTCATGTTTGGCATATACTCGATCCGTGGGTACCTATTCATCTCGCCATCACTAGCTTCCCAGGCACGAGCCAACACCGACGACCCAGTCGAGAGCGACGAATCCGACATCGACGAAGACGACACAATCCTGGACCACGCGCCCAACTGGGCAAACGGAGAGGATGCGGACCGTCGGGATGGACTGAAGGCCGCCAAGCCGAAGAAGAAGAAGAGCGCGAAGAAGGCAGAGGAGAAAGTTGAGGACAGCCCGCAACAATCCGTAGCCGAGGGCCCCGCGAACGAGGAGTGCAAATTAGTCCTGGTGGTGCGAACCGATCTGGGCATGACGAAAGGTTTGTCTTTGCCCCCTTACCAATTTCACTCGCACTCATACCCATTATGAAACTCCCTACTAACCGATGTTCCTTGCAACTCACAGGCAAGATCGCAGCGCAATGCTCCCACGCCACCCTCGCATGCTACAAGACGCTCAGCCGCGCCGCATCGCGCAACCCTTCATCGCCTGAAGCCCGACTGTTACAGCGCTGGGAGCGGCGAGGCCAGGCCAAGATTGCCGTGCAGATAAAATCGGAGGACGAGCTACTGGAGCTTATGGCCAAGGCGCGCAGCCTGGGGATCACATCCGAGGTCATCCAGGACGCCGGTCGCACTCAGATCGACCCCGGCAGCCTCACAGTCTTAGGTGTTGGGCCTGCGCCGAAGAGTCTCGTGGACCAGGTTACGGGAGGGCTCAAGTTATTATAAGAATAAACTCCTGCAGTTGAGCCTTACCAGGATGACAGGATGATGAGATCGTGCATAGCGGGTAAATAAATACGAATTGGGCATATAGACATAGACGTCATAAAAGACTACGAGCTCCAAAACCGTAGTCACGCGACGGCATCTTTACATTACTTATTACTACACAGTTGAAGATGGAGCAAGCTAGTTTATTAACGGGTTACTGAGGGCTTTCATATGTGGCAGCTGAAGCACTCCCGCACCTGTGAGATTTTCATCTCTGTGCAGAGCCAAGCTCGGGTAGACTAATCTTGGTTGAAAACTTGGCCTCGGATTTGCTATCCTCCTTGAGTGTAACGTCCTTAGTCATAGCGAATGTTACTTTATCTCACGCGGAACCCACAGGTGAACCGCATTCGCAAATTGACCTCGTTGTTGCTCGGAGTCTCTCCGCCTTGCAAGAGTCGTCACTCCCTAACTGTGTTGCCTTTTCGCCAACTTCATTTTTTCTTTTTCGAATGCTCTCTCAAGAGCAACGACAAAACAAAGGGGTATTTACCGACGTATCCATCTAACGCAATAACACACCTAAACACACGACCTTGTATGTTCCTCTTTTATTTTAGAGCTGTGGCATAATGGTTGGGCCACAGCTCTGCATAACGCAAACGCCTTAAAAGTGATTGTACGGAGAAAGAAGCCGAATTTCGATAC
This sequence comes from Hypoxylon sp. E7406B, assembly GCA_000931505.1. Lineage (NCBI taxonomy): Eukaryota > Fungi > Ascomycota > Sordariomycetes > Xylariales > Hypoxylaceae > Hypoxylon > Hypoxylon sp. E7406B. Next base: position 345,891 of record JYCQ01000049.1, on the reverse strand, counting down.
CATTTATGATGATGATGCTCCGTTCCAGAGTGATTTTACGACCTTGAGACACGTTGATGCCGCTTCGATAGTCGAAGGTACGGAGGTCAATCCGTAGCCTAGTGCTAACGAGGGTTCGAAGGTGCGTTTCCGGGTAGCCGACATGACTTCCATCAGCATGACGGATTTCAATAGCGTTCTTCGTTCCTTGATGATGTTGTACTGGATATTCGGTCCAATCTAGCAAAGACGCATAACAACTCGACCATAGCGCCGATGCCTCGAGTCTCATTCTTCGATCGCTTTTGCGGCTGTGACTACAAGTTAAGAGAGCTGCTGCGCAATCCAGGTAATTGGGGCTGACCATTGGGACCAAGCTTTCTTTTCTTCGTCGGTTCCTCAGCCGGAGAGCCTGGAGAAGCTTGTCTCTTCCCATCTAGCGAGGCGATTCTCGCGAAGTCGGCGAATTTTTTATTTTCCGATATCAAAACCATAAGATTTTCCTCTACAATCGAGAGCCTTCTCCTCAACTCTTCAACGTTGCCTTCGATGGTCGCAATGCGTACCTCGTTTCGCTGCCCGTAAGGATCGACTAGCTGGACAATTCTCTCGGCCATTTGCTTTGTGCTGAGGTTCGCCCACTGATCGTCTAAAGATCGTATACTCATATCCAGAGTATCCAGTCTCTTTCTAACGTCTTCTATCTCCGGTCTGATGCTCTTGATAAAAGCCTCGCTGCCAGCCGCATCTGCACCAGCGCCCCTCTCCTGATAATGCTGCACCCTCTTCTCGAGACCGGCAAGACCAACACCGACACTATCGATCCTTGGACCGAGCCTTTGTCCCTCGAGTGACTCAATCCGCTTTCTCAGGAGCTGAAAGTCTGCATTATATTTTGTAGCGAGCTTTTCTAGGTCAACTCGCGTCAGCACATCAGTTTCCTTCGAACGGGCCTCAGCTTGTTTTTGCAGCGCACTGATAGCGACTTCGATATCATTGACCCGAGCTCCTACTTCGTCGACCATATCAGCACAAGCATCCCCACTATCCGCAACAGTCCTCTGGACTACTTCGTTGAATGAATTGAACTTCTCTTCAACCAAAGTTTGTAGAGCTTGTTGTGATTGTTCAACATTGATTGGCGACTGCGTGTTTGTCTGCTGTGGAGCTGATCGTGAGTTTTCCAGTGTCTCAAGAGTCTTTCGTATCTCTTGAATTAGTGTATTACTTGTATTAAGCTGAGAGATAGTGGACTGCTGGAAGGACTGCAGATCCTGGCGTAGAGCAGCGATAGTTTTTTTGTTGGAAATGACCATATTTTTGAAGTCATGTCCAATCCAGGTGTCAAGGATCTCATTGTATGTTTTCATGTCGAGATCCTCAACCAAGCTATGCATTTGACTCTTTACATTGCCCACACTGGTCGTGATGGAGTGGAGATCCTGAGACAGTCGGTTCAGGTCATCTTTAGTTGACTTGGTGGACTCGAGGTCCGCAACCCGCCGTTTAAGCTCAGAGTTCTCAGACTGCAGCGCGCTGTAATTAGACTTCAGGTTCCCAAAGTCTTTTTCCAAGGCACCGTAAGCCTTAGTTGTCGTCTCCCTGTCATTTAATAGACCTCGAATTTGCTCCTGCGCCTCTGATATTTGTTTCTGCTGTTCGAAATTTTGTTTTTGAAATTCGGCGAATTTCGATTCTAGGGTTGATAGCGATTCACTTTGAGCTGCTGCCTGGGAACTAGTGGAGGTATGCGACGATATTGAGGCCACAACTTTTTCCAGATCCTCTAAATACTGCTGGTCAAGGCCGGCGAGACGCTTGGAGAGATTTCCACTCTCTGTCCTCCCGCTTTCTTCGAATCGGCGCTGGAACTCTGAAAGCGACGCATAATCGTCAACTTTGTTGGCGATTTTAGTAAGCTCGGATTGACGTCTCTGACCCTCACGTGAAAGTTGGCCTTTCCGTGATTTCAGAAGCATACGTTCTTGCAACGTCTCGTTCCATTTGTATACAGCCTCAAAGACATCTTGCAATTTGGGATCTCTAGCCTTTGGAATGGTGGGTGTAACCGCGAAACTTGGTTGACTACTTAATTTAGCAGTTCTATCTGCGGCTACTATGTATGGATACGTTAAAATAGTGATCAGGGAATTTCTCGGGTAGGGAAACTCACCAGGTTCGGTAGGGGGTCCGGCGAACGCACTGGTAGAGGAATGGCTCGACAGGGAAGTTCGTCGGGATCCATCAGCGACCCTTGTGTCTATCTGAAGGTTCTTGGGTGGTTCCACGTCTCTTCTACTGTTACGCGGACTTCGCGGTGGAGCTCTCGTGTCTCTTGCGTCTCTCGCGTCCCTCGGGTCGCGTCGACCAGACTCCATGTCGTGATTTCGCTCCGTGTCTCTGCTATAATCACGTGGTGGACTCCTACTATCTGGTGGCCTGTAGGACTCATACCGACCAGACTCATACCCGTATGAACGTCGACGCTCGTCTTCAGAGCTGTTAGGAGGTGGTTTCCATCGGTAGAATGACATGGTAAGAGTATAGTAGTAAAGTAAAAATGATTGGATTAAGGTTMCCTCGCGAGCCAAGGAGCCGGCCTCAATTCGCTACTTCCCCAATTCTTCAAGTTTACAATGCAACTTCCTGACAAACCAATCACGTATGATATTAGCATTGCCTCGGACGATGCTTGGAGCTAGACTGGTTTGTGACTTCCGAATAACTCGAAAGGCTTAGGTGGAAGGAAGGGATCGGATGGAAGTCTCGAAGCTGTGAATACCCAGGATTGGTCTCAACCAAGCAAACGCAGGTAGTACAGGTAGTAATAGACTGAGTCTAGGTAAGTTGAATAGAGGGTGTTGTGAAAGTGAGCAATCGAACCAGAGGTAATTGGATGATTGTAAACATGTGCAATATAAACATCCGATAGAATAAGAGTATTGGTAGTAACAGTCAGCCAGTCAGGTTTATAGCACCCTCTGAATACTCGGTAGTATTAGCGCTGGATATGCGCAAGCAACGGAGTTAACAGGCGGTTAGGAGATGACTTCGCTCTTCATGTATAAAACACGTCGAGAAAAAAATAGCAATGTGGGCGGGGGAAGGAAAGTTGGAAAGAGCGTCGGTCAACGAGCAAGTTGATATATGTGCAAGTGCTTCAGTTGTTGGGTCTTCAACTTAAGTAGGGCAGGTATGGGTCGAGAGAAGTGTAGACCTATACTCATGTTCCGGGTGGATACTTCCAAGCAAACGGTAGTGGCTGCACATTTGATGGAGGCGAGATAAGAGAACGTCGTTGCAAGACACGAATGCCGGCCAAAATTGCCATGTATCATGTATAGGAAGAAACGGAAGTGCAAGTCATGTAGAACTAAGAAGGAAAAGCTCCTATGATATTCAAGTCGCCTCGGAAGAGCGGCGGGAGCAACGCGACAGAAAAAGTKGCGAACATGGGKATACACAAAATTATATGATTTAATTGATTTTTTACGCGTTCATTTTAAGAAAATTTGGTATTTTACTTGATAATTACACGCCTTTTGTTTTAAGAACCAAAGTACACCACCTAACGAGCGAACATAGGGGAAATAAGTAAGTGGGGTAGGGCACGTATCAGGTGTCACTGCATCTACTATATCTATGTAGCGCTTCAGCATGCGGCCAATCAAGATGTGTTCATTTAAGACGATTGATTGGCCTTGCACACCGCCCGACGCCACACGAAACACACCATCAAGCGTGAAAGTCCTTATCGAGTAGCTGTCCTGCAGCTCAAGCCACAGCTGACCGTCATTTGTCCAACAGTATCGATCGATGCCAAGCCAGGCTGATAAGGCGCGGTAGCGGTCTGTACTGTACCCGCGTATGCATGCATCCATGTACCGCGTCCAATTTTCCAGAGCTGGGACCCGATCTTCAACTTGAAAGGTTCCAGAAATCAACCAACGAGGCTGGCGGAGAGCAACAAGACCACCACACAGATTGACTCTAGAGCTGCGAATTACTCACACCGAGAAATCAAATCGAGCTTTCAAAATGGCTGCTGTAAGTACAGGGACAAAAATACAGCTTTGAAAGCTAATTAATAACAAAATATGCAGCCCGTCGTCACCGTCGGCGAGACCAAAGAGCTTCGAGGTCTGAACCTCATCGCAGCGCATTCGCACATCAGAGGCCTCGGAGTCGATGCAGACACGCTAGAACCTCGCGCGGCATCGCAAGGCCTCGTCGGCCAGGAGAAGGCGCGAAAGGCGGCGGCAGTCATACTAGAGATGATCAAGGTGGGCAAGATCGCTGGCAGGGCCGTTCTCATTGCCGGACCTCCGAGGTAAGCCAGGTTGATCAGCCATGAATATTCAGCTCTGGAAGTTGGAATTGACCACGGGAAATTGTTTAGCACCGGTAAAACAGCCATAGCCATGGGCATGGCGCAATCGCTCGGCCCCGACGTACCCTTCACGACCCTCGCATCGTCCGAGATCTTCTCGCTCGAGATGTCCAAGACCGAGGCCCTAACGCAAGCGTTCCGCAAGTCGATTGGCGTGCGCATCAAGGAGGAATCCGAGATCATGGAGGGTGAGGTAGTCGAGATCCAGATCGACCGCAGCGTGACGGGTGGTGCCAAGCAAGGGAAGCTCACAATCAAGACCACCGATATGGAGGCCGTCTACGACATGGGTGCCAAGATGATCGACGCCATGACCAAGGAGCGCGTCATGGCCGGCGACATTATTTCTATCGACAAGGGCAGCGGCAAGATCACCAAGCTCGGGAGGAGCTACGCCCGCAGTCGTGATTACGACGCCATGGGCGTCGACACCAAGTTCCTGCAGTGCCCAGACGGCGAAATACAGAAGCGCAAGGAGGTCGTCCACACCGTGACTCTTCACGAGATCGACGTCATCAACTCACGCACGCAAGGCTTCCTAGCCCTCTTCAGCGGCGACACAGGTGAGATCCGCAGTGAGATCCGGGACCAGATCGACACCAAGGTGGGCGAGTGGAAGGAGGAAGGCAAAGCCGAGATCGTGCCCGGTGTTCTCTTCATCGACGAGGTGCACATGCTAGACATTGAATGCTTTAGCTACATCAACCGAGCACTGGAAGTGGACCTCGCCCCTATCGTCATCATGGCGAGCAACCGGGGCGTGTCCAAGATCCGGGGCACCGACTATCGCTCCCCCCACGGTCTGCCCCTCGACTTCCTCGACCGCGTCGTCATCATCCAGACGCAAACTTACACTCCGGACGAGATCCGACAGATCCTCAGCATCCGCGCCACAGAGGAGGAAATCGACGTCTCAGCCGACGCCCTAGCACTACTCACAAAGATCGGTCAGGAAGCCGGCCTGCGCTATGCGAGCAATTTGATCACGACCTCACAGCTCGTGTGCGCCAAGCGCAAGGCCAAGCAAGTCTCCGTCGACGACGTCCAGCGCAGCTTCAAGCTATTCTACGACCCGGCCCGGAGCGTCGCCTTCGTCAACCAATCCGAGAAGCGACTAATCGGCAACGACGGCGCCGTTGATTTCGCCGTAACGAACGGTGTCGGCGGTGGAGACGCGATGGAGATCAGCTGAGCGTAGTTCGGGCCTTACTGTTTTCTTCCCCTTTCAGTGGCGTTGGATGGATACCAAAATCAGGTGGCTTAGGCACGAGAGAGACCAAGCAAGCTACTATTTCTACTGGATGAATACCTAGGTAATTTACGAAATAGAAAGTGTATCATAGGTGCATGGGCGTAAGCGGATAGCAATTACAATGCTTTTCGAGACTGACACTTTATACATCTTCTCTATCTTGCATTGGTTTGACTTAATTCAATGCATATAGGATTAGTACCGACTACGTGACATTACCTCGAAGGTCGGAGTGGATATTAAGGATCTAAATAGTAGTACCAATCTCACGGTGAACATGCCTCATATAGTGCATCAATTTTTTTTAATTTATTTCATTATGTATAAACCACTAATGTCGTATTGCTCAAACAAGAACCGAGCCATGTTCCTCGGCAACCTTTATTTCAATGAAAGCCAACCACATATTTGACGCCGCCAGAGCTTTCAGTCATTAGAGAGTTTATAAGAATTTACTTGCCAGCATCGACCTTGGCGATGTAGGCAAGGAGGTCAAGGACACGTCGGCTGTAACCCCACTCGTTGTCATACCAGCTGACAAGCTTGACGAAGTTCTTGTTCAGGGAGATACCGGCCTTGGCATCGAAGATGGAAGAGTTGGTGTTACCGTTCAAGTCGGTAGAGACAACGTCGTCCTCGGTGTAAGCGAGGATTCCTACTAGTTGTTAGCATCTAATTTGATCTTGATATGCACATCAGGAATTCAACTTACCCTTGAGAGGGCCATTGGCAGCCTCCTTGATAGCATCCTTGATCTCGTCATAAGAAGCACCCTTCTCGAGACGGACAGTCAAGTCAACAACGGAGACGTTGGAGGTAGGAACACGCATGGACATTCCGGTGAGCTTGCCGTTAAGCTCGGGGATGACCTTGCCGACAGCCTTGGCGGCACCAGTGCTGCTGGGAATGATGTTCTGAGCAGCAGTACGGCCACCTCGCCAGTCCTTGTTGGAGGGACCGTCGACGGTCTTCTGTGTGGCAGTGTAGGAGTGGACAGTGGTCATGAGACCCTCAATGATACCGAACTTGTCGTTGATAACCTTGGCGAGGGGAGCAAGGCAGTTGGTGGTGCAAGAAGCGTTGGAGATAACGTCGGCCTTGCCGTCGTAGGTCTTCTCGTTGACACCCATAACGTACATGGGGGCGTCGGCAGAGGGGGCAGAGATGATGACCTTCTTGGCACCACCCTTCAAGTGAGCCTTGGCCTTCTCAGTGGTGGTGAACACACCGGTCGACTCGACGATGTACTCAGCACCAGTCTCCTTCCAGGGAATGTTGGCGGGGTCACGCTCCTGGTAGAACTTGACCTTCTTGCCGTTGACGATGAGACCATCGCTGTCGTAAGAGACGGTTCCCTTGAAGATACCGTGTGTGGAGTCGTACTTCAGCATGTACTCTGCGTAGTGAGTCTCAATGAAGGGGTCGTTGACGGCAACGATCTCGATGTCCTCATGCTCGACAGCATTGCGGAAGACGATACGACCGATACGGCCGAATCCGTTGATGCCAACCTTGATAGGCATTTTAATCTAGGTTTGAGAAAGATGAAGTTAGTAAAATTTCGGTTTGCTTCTAGGGAAGAAGGTGAAGTTTATAATGTAACTGAGGCTGGAGAGTTGAGAATGAGCGAGACGGCAGTGCAAACGCGGTATTTCTATTCAACTGAATCAAACACAGTGGTTCCGCGATCGACAAAAGTTAAATTGCTACTATGAAGACAGCAATTGCCAATTCTCGTCTCGTCTCGTCTCGTTTGATGCAGAAACAACTTCCAAGCCCCGAAGAAGCCAAGCGATCCAGGTTGGCGGGGCAGGAAACATGAGCTCGTCGATGTTACGATGCCCATGCCATAATGCAATGGCGGGGKAACGAAGTGAGCTGTTTGAGGGGAGGAGCTAGCTCTTACCTGTATTATTCAGATGAAAAAGATTGACGTTTAATTATTAAGCTCTGGCGAAATCTCAAGACTTGATCAGAGAAGATCACTCAAGAGAATTGGGAAGCAGGGAGGTCAGATTATATATGTGATTGTTGAGAGGAAGAGGGATTTGGAGGGGCAGGCGGTTGATGATGGCATATGAGCGACATAAATAAAAAAAGGTTGAGAGACAATACCAAGAAAAAATATGATGCAGCCAGGTGGGTAGGTAGGTGGGGTGCTCAATCCCTCCCATGGAATTGGCCCTACAGCGCCTGCCCAGGCAGCCAGGGCCAGTTTCTGGAGGGGTAAAAGCAACTTTGTCGGGGAATTCCTACTGTACAAGCTGCTAAGCAGTACTTGACAGTTACATCCGCATCACCCCGCCACGCTCTAGACCAGTTGCGTGTGGACTAACGCAATCACAGTTGAGAGAGATCAGATGTTTCTAGTGAATACGATGTGTTGACCTATTATGGGGAGAGGTATGAGCTGATTTATTTGAATCAAACAAATACATTGGATAATCAGAGAAGACGATAATCATAGATGATATAACACATCACAACCTAGTCGATTTAATCAATCATTTCTCTAGGTTTTTATATTCTCTATATCTCCATCGTTTGGATGGAAGACCGCTACGGACGAAGCACACGGACATGCCCATCCAGCTGGGTTAGCAAGTACACGCCTCGTAACTCCGGAGAGCTCCTAGGACAGTGCGCAACCGGGCTCCGTTGACATCACACAGACCCAATTCGAAGTCTTGTCAGTAACAAACCTCCCCCAATCAATGAATGCTTTTTCATGGAAAATAGCTCAACTCGTATGGAAAGCTCATTTATATTCCTCAGACTGGATCGTATTCAGGGTCTGTTTCGAAAGCGCCCAGGAGTTTCAAGCAAGCCTCTATAGCCATGTATATCCCAAGTCACTCTTCTACAGCCGAGGAAAGCCTTTGCCACTGTGCCAAACGAAAATAGCACGAATGTCTAACGGGTTCTCGGTCAAGATACGGAATATGATTCACGATTCTATCCGATACAGCTCGGCTCTTGCAAACGTAGTCCATTTGGCCGGGACAGCAGTATTAGAATAGCCTTTCCATGATTCCAATTTCTAATATTTCGAGTCAGACAGACAGATCGCGTTTGGATGGCGATCTGTCACTACCACGGCGGTGCGGCGGCTTTCAAGCTTACACATGCCACATGCGGACAAAGAAAAAGTCTCAACTTAGTTCAGGGTTGCCTTCAGGGTCCCCCATTACCTGCATTCAAAGACCGCAAGGTACCGGAGTTTGGGAGAAACCCTGGACCGTGTAAGGCGCCGAGGACGATTGGAGATCCATGCAATCGCCCATAAATTGCTATCAGTGCTCACCATTCAACGCCTACTGATTATCACGCCCTCTCGTGTGACCCGTGAGTCAAAAATCCAATTACATCCCCCCAATCCGACATCGCAAGCGTGACAAAAACCTCGAACCTGGCTGGCCGGCCAATGTGGATGGGCAGGGGCTCAACGTGTCAAGCAAAGCCTACGCAAGCAGTAAGCAGCGCACAGCTTACCAACATCCTCCACTAATCAAGAATCTTCTAGGTAGGTATGTTCTAGTGAAGCCATGACTGATTGATGGCAGCGCCACACAAGGCTGGGGAATAGGCCCGAACGGTTGGCGTGATCCTGCCCAGGGCAACATCCATATCGTCCAAGACGACCTACTAACCCGGACAAGCAGTAGTCGTATTGCCCTCGCGCCGGATAGCCGCGCTATACATTGCATCGTTCCATCGCCTAGGCGAAGTCGGTTTCCGGTGGAAATTTGACTCCATCTAGACCTTCGACTTCGGTAATTTCGTGGGTCTCGGACCCCGACCGCCGGAACCAATCATACCCAGGTCTGAAGCTTTTCAATTACGAGTCTGATAATGTATACCTTAGTCACCATCAAAAAGTTACACGATCGAATAACGAATAGTCATTTGTCAGCTATACGACTTGACCGCTTTCCTTGAGAATAGACCAAGAAGACGAAGCAAGTCAAGCGCCATAATTTTATTAACTTTGCTCATTGTATATTTTGCATGAAGTTTCCCATAATACAGGCAATACTAATCAGAGAAACCTCCTTGTAGATATACCATTCACAAAACTATAGCCACCACTTATTATTATGAAATCTGTGTAACCATATAACTTGCGATAATTCCGACAATACAATACCATCAATCCCCAGGGCAGCCACATAATATTAATGGACAAGTTATTGATGATAATCATAATAACAGCTTAATATAATACAATTTGGCAATTGACACGTTATAGCCAGTAGAATATATATTGACTCCGGATACCGAAACCTACATACAGAGTAAGAGGTCCAACAGACTACTCTCGCCAACCCGACTTCATCACCTTAAATATGCTTACTAAGTATCTGAAACTTCCTTGCATGAAAGAGCTCGTATTTCAACCATAATACCAGATTTACCCTTTTAGTAAATTGAAGAGCTTGTCATTGGGTGTTGCGAGCCGGGTTTTTACTAATGATGCGGATCCTGGGAGAATCCCAGCTTACGACTTCGCCGCTCCACCTCGCTTCGTAGTTGGTTCACACAGGCATGTCCCCTTCCATACCTATCTGCGCAACACCATTCTTCGGACGTTGGACACAGAAGGTGTCCATAACTACCATAAAGCTACCACGGATGGGTCTTGACGATGAGCTTCACCGCTATACTTTGAGAGGAGACTCAAACCAGGTCCATACAATATCCCAATTATTTTAGTCTCCACCAGGCGAGTATCGGCGCGTGCAAGAACATCAGTGGTACCCATCCCTTAGTTGAATCTGGTAGTAAGGAGGGTAACCGACCTCGCCCTTGTGGGAAAATATTTCTTCGTTGGGGTATAAGAAATTTACCTACATACACTCGACATCGGCTAAACCTGTCATAGCGATCTGTCTATCAAGTTTTCGTTCATCATTCGCTATGGTTGGCGTAGACTGCAATACTAATACAGCTAATTGGGCATTGTCCCCCGTGAGCACCACTCCAGCTACAGCTTTTCTCTCGCTCTAGGGAACTGCTCCCATCCAACTGCCACATCAATCATAGTACATGGCATTCCAATGTTCATTATGGGTATTCCGGTACATCATGTTTCAGTGCTCGTCCCGAGCTCGTTAAACGCCGATGCAATGCTGTAATGAGGACAACTCTCCCACCATCACTCTCACTTGAGTCCAAAACCCTCGCTCTCGTTAACCGCTCGCCACAAACAATATTCTAACCTCGTTCGTGTGGCATAGCGATACAGGGATAAGATGTTGAAACACGTCCTTGCGGAGGGAAACCGCCCTTCATCTTCGCCTAAAATATTAATCCTGATGACTAGAGATGTCGCACCCATGGCTGGGATACGGTCGCTGCCAGTTATGAAAGATAAGAGCCGACGTTGATCAGCGATTGAAGCCTTCTCGAAGGTATCCCAGAACCACTGCACCGTCTGCTCCCTTTCGGGGTTCACATGTTTCGGCCAGCCTGTGTACGCTGCGACTGCTCGTAAAGAGGTGATATCTAATGGTTCATCTGAACCACGCACAAGGAGCTCGATCTCCTCTGGCCTAAAAAGCGTCAACGCATTACCAGCACATACGGTGAAGAAGCCTCGTTTGAACGGTTCAAATTGCCGGCTAACCGAAGTGTCGAGAAGATATCTGACGTAAAGATCGACATAATCTCGCCGATTGTTATTTGTTACCATCTTAGTTTCGCCTCCTGGGCAGAGAGGTACTCGAGTTCTGGCACCATATTTCTCGATTTCGATCATGAAGTCGAGGCAAAAAGTAGACTGGACGTCTCCCTCATAATCCAGTAGTTGCCGAAGTCCTCTTGCAAGGACTGGGCGGAATTCGGCCAAATCATCCAATGTATAATTCATTGTTGGGCGTGAATGTGCGGGAGCGCCGACAGCAGGAGGAGGAGCGGAAGCAAGCAGCTTTCGAAAAGCAAAGGGCGGGAAGGCGACGTCGAGTATCGTTGAGTTATATATGGCTAACCCAAGTAGAACCCCGACGAGGAAATATTGGTCGGATGTCTCGAAAGTATTAGGGTTGAAGTAGCAAAAACGCGAGTCTTCGTCATAAACGAAAAGCCCTTGGGTATGCGATTAGATAATATCTTACAATAGAGTAAGTGAGAAACTTACCATGGTCTGGGTTGAATACTTCTCTCACGAGAAGGAGAAACCATTCCTTTCGAAGCCCTCCACCGTCAACGCCTTCCTCCCCTTGAAATTCTATGCGTAGACCCTTTTTGATATCCTCGCTGCCACTACCAACGACTTCACTCMCTTTCTTGAGACTATCTTCGACAAGACATTCTCGACGGATACTTAGGACAAGATACTGTGCATAATTCTTGTGAGTCAAAATGCTGTCGAAGAAAGCCTCTCTTGCCTTTCCAGCCATCTGGCGTTTTGCATCAAACTCTAGTATCTGTATTTTTGCCCATATACTGAGAAAGAATGGGTATTGGCAGAAAGTGAACCTGCCCCTTTTCGATTCCCAAAGTTCAAAGTCGGCTTGAAAGTCCAGGCAATCCACTAACGAGTTGTAAAAGTCGCTTGTTGATAGCAGATGACCATGGCTACGTCCATCAAGCCTATTGTTACGTCGAACATACGTTAACTTATTCGCCGAAAATATGAGAGCCATAACCCTTGCAGCAGCTTTGATTTGCCAGTCATCTGTATACGCTGCGCGATCTGGCTCGATAGGTTGTTTCTGTTTCCTGGACTTCGACGCTTCCAAGGCGGCGTGTAGTGTTGCCGGTGTGTTGCCGGACCGAGAATTGGGCATTTGTGGTATCAAGCCGCCAGTCACATCGATCTGTAGCTCGACTTTCTTTTCGCTCTGTCGGGTCAACCGATAGGTAACAAAAATACTAACGAGATCTTTTGTTTGAAGGAATAGATCCTCAGGTAATCTAGAGAACCACGTAATTAAATGATGATGGCATTGTTCCGAAGAGTTCGCGAGCAGACCGAGAATTCGCTTAATGATTCCGGAGTGTCGCCCGAGCGAAGATCTAGCCTGTGATTCTATATCGAGCTCCCCGGCTACACCTTTCCCTTTGCTCGAACGTTGATGCTGGCTGGCGTAAGATTTGGACCCCGAGATAAGGAGAGGGTTGGCTAGCAGTAAGAGTAAGAAGCGAACATCCTGAGGCTCCTTCAAGAGCCGTCCAGGCCGCTTTAGGAACGTCTCTGTGCACTTCAATAGAACCCGCTGTATGTGTTCCCGAGCCGCGGCAACTAGCGCTTCAAACCCCTTCATCTTTGAGTTCTCGATGGTCTGAGATCGGTCACCTTGTAATATTTCGGCGCAGATTAATGGCCATTGCTCGCCCACATTGATGATTGTATGATACCATTCAGTGACCATGTCCCAATCGATTCGAGGCGATTTAGCAGTTACGATTGAAGGGGCATCGTCCTTCCGCCGGGAAGTGCTCTTTGAAGGCAGAACCTCCTCTTGGCTTCCAGTCCACCATGTGCCATTCTCTGCAAAGTCGCCTAAAAGTAACAGTTTGGGATCAAGTTCAGATATAGGGCCGTCGTCACGAATCGGATCCTTTTTATTTTCCACAGTTCGCTTTCTGACAACCTCGGCGGGAAGTCTGGAGCTAACACTCATGTGCCGCGTAACGAACGAATTGTTAATACAAGAGTAGGAACTAAAGCATGAAATAAGATACTCTTCCAGCTTCTTGAAAATCCGTTTCGGTTCCAATTCTGAAACGGGGGCATCTGGCTTGAAGCCGCGTGGACCGATTTGACTAGGAGGGAAGGCTGTACTTCTGGCATCAGGATAGGATGTTGAGTGCGATCTCGCCATCGATACATTACTATTCAACGGATTTGGCTCAAGATTAAGTTCGGCAAGATCGTCGAATACAGCATTATAGATGTAACTAGACGGACTAGTGCTCGAAGCAGGCGAGTTGTCCTGTTTGTTCGGAGACTCGCGCTGTGCGAGATACTGATTGGCCGGCCTGGATGAGGATCTGTCAGACCAAGCTTCAGGACGCTCTTGGTATGAATTTGCTGCCATCCAAGACTGTAAAGACTGTCGCAAGCATTGCTTGATAATGTGCTTCGTGCGATCGAGCGATATCGAGCGTGCTACGATGGTAAGTAAAAATCATCTCCTGGGATAAAGCGGAACATACGAGGCTGCGAAAATGGTCGCGAGGGGCTGAATTCGGTTTCATTTGGATGCAAGGGACTACTGGTGTTAGGCTGCGAGTGACCAGTAGCAGGGTCGTACGGTTTAAGATCATTTATTGTCAAGCAGATGGTACATCTGAAGACCTGGAGCTCCTTGGGCCATCTAACCAAGCTAGCACATGTCATACAATTTCCCGTTGCGAAATCCGCTGGCCCACGCGGTATCCTCCTAGGAACTGCATTCTGGTACGGACTCGGATGTGCTTTCGGCTTAGGAGGACTCATGTCTTCGGAGAAATCATCATTACCGGACTGGTCACCCGGTCTGGCATTCTTCCTCTTTTTACTAGAGAATAACGAGGGAAACGGGTGGCTCATTGAACGAGAATGCTGGGCAGGTCGCTTCGGCTTCGAGATAGGTATGTCGTCGTCAGAGCTCGAATCGACTTGAACTTGGGTGGTTCTGATGGGCTCGAACTCGGGCAGTCTCGAATTAGCTCTCGGCCGGCGGAGTGGTTCGTTCGTCGGCGGATCACGAAGCGCAAAGTCATAATGGCCCAGAGAAGGTCGATTAGGACGGGCCATGTTGGTCGTAGATGGTAGTGGAAGTTAGGAAGAGCCGACAGACAGAAGGGGCAATTATCTCTTTGGCTGCATGACTTCTTTACCTCGAAGAGCCCAGGTAAGGAGGTAGTAGTTACCTAAGGTCTAGCCTGAGAGAGTTGGGCAAGCGGGAGGCTCGTGGATGATTTGGGAATGTTTGGTGGTGACAATGCCTACCACTAAACAGACCCTGACAGGAACCAAGACGGGTTACGGGTAGAAACAAGATCTGCCGACAATCCCTCATATAATGATAGCTTCGCCGAAGACATAGAGATTGAGAATTACTGCGAAGAGCAGGGCTACGGGGKGGAGTGGTGTCTGGAGGAGAGAGATTGGGAGTTGCCAAGTCGAAATTGCCCAAAGGTTTCGTATCGCCTTTGGAAATTGGAACGACCGAGAAAAGAGAACGAGCCAACCATGACGCTTGCCGCTTCCCGAAACCCCCTTGAAATTAGGTCTAGCAGCACGGTTGACAGGGCTCCTAGCGGGCCTTAGCGTACCGTAAGGACCCCACCGTCCCCGCGAGCGACTTTACAGGGGTCCACTATACCGAACGATATGACGTGGTACTTCTCTTACTGCAGCCGCTTCCCCTATGATGCCGGTACCTTTCCGTCGAGGACAGGGGTGACGCTATGTACATGCGAGTAAGACAACCTCAACTGCATACACGTTTCGCGGATAGCCTATGTCTTAGATTCTCAACTATATCTTAAGGGATAGGACTCTTCCACCGAGCCGAGACCGAAAGCAACATCTCGATGTCTGCTTACAGCAATGTTACCCGAATCTAAACTAATCGGTTACGCGTGTGCCACTGATGTATGGAAGCACGTAAGAACTTTAACCAAACTTCGGTTTTATACGAAACCATTAGTCGCCTATGCTCTTGGTTCGTTGTATGTCTTGCAAGTTAGTTGTTGTTGCCTACCTGTATGTCTGCTGTTTCTTATCCGTTCTTCCAAGTTAAACAGGGCCCGTTCAGGCGCAATTGCAAAACTATCACAAGACTTGGTGACTTTCGATGCGAATAAGTGGTAAGACTCTTACTCAGAATCATGGCTAATACTTTACCTAATCCATCTCCTATGATATCGCTTAGCACAGCTACACGCTCTTCTAACCGTAGAAATATACTGACTTCCTATAGACATAAGGCCTCTGTACTCCTTCCACGTGCTCGTCTACGAAGCTACCGGGGTCATAAGACGGCCGGACTGAACACGTCTGCCCTTGATGTACTACTTTTGCCTGTTAGCGAGTTCTAGCAGAGCGTGTAGATCTCATCATGATCAAGGACATACTTTATATACCAGAAAATGTCAACGGATGGGAAATTTTGTCCCTACTAGCAGAAAGCTCGACTTCACTTAAGAGCTGAAGCGGCACAATAGCTTTTGCTTCCCATATAAACGAATGGTATCTAAACCATGAATATCGAGTATCGCCTTTTGCCAAGACCCTCGGGTCCCACATGTTGGTACATATTTCGCATGCTCGGACAAGTATGCTATAAAAGGGGCGACTGGCATCACTCTAGACCTGCTCGGGAAGTGGTAGTTGTTCGCTAACAGCCCTCTACAGCCGCACGCCAGGTGGACCGGTCTACACAGCTTAACGCCCGTTACGAGTTTGTTAGGCTACCTACCTAGAGATCCAACGCAGTGTCGTGTCCTGCCGTATGGCATAGTGGGCGAAATGGGGGAAGGTTCCCACAGCCTCCCAAAAGCAATCAAAGCAGTCAGCACCTGCTTTTCTAATCGAAAGCAACGCTTTTCTCCTCAAATCTCTGTCCCAAAAATGATTCAGGATCATAGCTAAGGAGGCCTATTTTCCATACGGAGAAGGGAACCGTGTCAGTAAGGTGAGCAGCTATATCGGCAGTGGCAATTTCCAGACCACATCCACATAAACTTACAACTACCAGATACACAAATAAGGACACCAAATCAAAGACACTAAATTGTCTATACTGAAATTGGTTCGGCCTTTTTTTCCACTATTGCTCAACATGGGCTCAATTAGTCCATCTCAGTACACTTCGAAGTTAGGAAATCCACTGAGAAACGAAAGAAGCCCCCGAGTCTTAAGGCAGAGCGAAGTTCATTGCTACCCAAAGGCAAAGGCTGGTCCAACACTATTAACACAGATGGTCTATCGAAACAGGGCAAAGAAGTTAAAGAGGCCCAAAAACAACCAAAGGGAAACGAATTCATAGGACAAACCTTTCAAGCCCCAGTAGAGGAAGTCAGCTGCCGTCTAACGAAACAGTCTGTCGCTTCATCGCCGACCACTGTATACGGAGAATATGACGACCTATGTGAACAACAAACGTCGGTTACTATTACGACCTTAAGAGCTTACAACTTGAGTAGCGGCTTCTAGGTAATACGCTATATAACGAAGGATTATGCCATCTAGTCCTGACGAAGGCGTAGTACACTTTTCCATCCGTCATATATGGCATGTCGCAATAAGCCACTATACGACTGCCGTGCTTATGAGTCAGGCCCGCAGGTCTCGGCGTGAATCCCGTCGACGACATGGAACAAGATCGCATATCTTTGTAAGAGTAACACTAGCAGCCCACCAATTTGCCCAACCAACCTGGGTGCGCAGGTCAACCACCCAACCAGACAATCACACAATCTTTTCATTGTCACTCATCCAAGCATCATTCGAACTCGAGTGACACTGCCAAGTCATCCATTCACTTCCCAGCAAACTCGCCACAATGGTCCGCTACCGTGTCTCCGAACAGCCCGGCCGACGAGAGCGCTCGACGCCCTCTCCGGCAACCGACCTTAGCTTCCAGGGGATCCTACAGTACAACTCATCCGAAATGGAGGCTGCCTTCCAGCGCGTCATCGACGCATTCCTCAAGCACAGCAAGCTTGAGATAGACTTCATTCGCATCAGTAATGTGACTGATGAGTATGTTTACCTCCTAACCCCTTTCCCTTGTTTATCTCTAACTTGAGAATAGCTCATTCCTCGTCTCCCTCGAGGCCCGCACCTCGAACACTGGTCCGGCCAGAGCAGTCCTCACGCCAATGACTATTGAGCTACACAGCGTAGCAGGCTGCTTCGGCAAGATGACTCTCCCGGAGATCGTCGCAGTCCCCAACGGCGCTCCCATCGTAGTCAAGAACCAGATCGTTCAGATCACAGACAAGACCGCCCTCCAGTTCTTCGTCGTCCCCGCCATCAAGCGCGATGTCGCCAAGCTCTCACTCAAGAAGGGCAATACCTCCATCTCCGTCCCTGCCCTCGGCGTCGCGCGCCGAGAGATCTGCTACGAGAGAGACATCCGCATGCAGGGCATGGACGGACCGCAAGTTAGCATCAAGTCCGTATCCGTCTCCGGCCGACCCCCTACCCCCCTCAGCCTCGGCGGCAACGCCAACAACCTAACGCGAGCGAACGTCTCGATCACGTTCCGCGTCGAGAACCCCAGCCCCATCGAGATCAGCTTCGGGGTGTGCGAGTTCGAGATCCGGAGCTCGAGCGGCGAGGTCTTCGCCGAGCTCAAGGGCCGCCTGGACATCCGCAACGACCACTTCGACGCCACGTTCCAAGGGATCGCGGACAAGCGAGTGGCGCTCGCGGGCGGCGACGCCCGCCTCGTGGGACGACGATGTGTCGGCGCCGGCTGGTGCGACGAGACTATCAAGGGCATCGACATCCCGATCGAGAACGCATGGAAACTCCTCAAGGCCTTGGGCCTGGAGTTCGAGAAGCCGGAGGAGGAGGAGGAAGAGGAAGACAAGGAGGAGAAGCCGGCGCCGAAGCTGTTCCGCTGGCGCGGAAAGTTCTGGAAGAAGGGAACCTGGATCTAGACGCTGCGGGAGGAGAGAAGCCCGCATTATGCGTGGGTGCGTGCTTGGGGGCTGTGTGGTGGGTGTAGATAGCTAGACGACCGTTACGATAAATAAAGCCCGCCTGTTCATGGAAGAGAACTGGAGATAGCCCACGCCGTGGGTTTCCATTACCTATATGTGATTGTGGTGCCCGCAAGTATACAATTTCCCCGACTTAATATCCCACCCCGTAGATACCTACATTGGCTCTCCCTACTTACCACTCCAACTCAAAGCCCTCGCGATGCCAGAACCTTCCCGTGTCCTCCAACCCCTTACTCATAAGCACTTTATACAGCTTCTCCGCCGCTTCCTCCGGCATCACAGCCTCCTTCGACACCTCACTGCCGGGCACCAACCCCGTCTTTACGATCCCTGGATGCATAATCACAACCACGACCCCTTTATCCTTTAAATCCACCGCCATGCTCTTAAACACACTATTCACAGCCGCCTTGCTCGCGCGGTACGCGTACGAGCCGCCGGTACTGTTATCCGCAATGCTGCCCACACGGCTCGACATGACGCCTAGCCTCGGCTTCTCGGACCTGAGCAGATTTGGTAGAAGACCTTGGGTAAGTAACAGCGGGCCGAAGGTATTCACGCCAAATGTCTTGGTCAAAGTATCATGCGAAACGGTCGACAACGCGTCTTTCTCATGTGGTGCCATGACACCCGCGATATTCAAGAGTAGATCAAGTGGCTCATCACCGTATGTCTTGGCAAAAGCGGCGATGGAATCGGGCGATGAAACGTCCAGCTGCGCTGTCTTGCATTGCAGCGACTTCAGCTTATCGCCCACGTTGACGTCGACGGCCGTGACATCATAGCCCTACAGTAGATCGACAATGTTAGGTATATGTCTCAAATACGATGATCGTACTACCTCGTAGGAGAATATACTGATGATACCTCTCGAATGAGAAGTTCGGCGAAAGCATGGCCGATGCCAGAGTTAGCCCCAGTTACAACAGCGGTCGGCATATTGGGTCCAAGATAATAGATGCTCAATAAAAGAGAGCAGGGGTGTCCACAATCAATTAATCCTAAACACCTGCATAAGCGGTTGTCCGCAAGGACGGGGTAGGCCATCAAGGTCGTGGGGTCGTCGATGCTTATATCGACGACGGGGACAAGCGACCTGACGAATGACGTCCCTCTTACATGTTAATTAACTACTCCGCTCGAGTTCCGTATCCCTATTCGGGAAGACGATTGGTCTTTCATTGGCCAACATCGACTACGCGGCTTCGCCTCGTCTTCTGCAACGAATTTAGGGGGATGACACTAGTGGAGTGACGAATCGGAAATTTTTTGGTCTATTCAGGATAGAAGTCTGTTTTAACTACAGTCCATCTAATAGATCTTCCTAACCATTGATATCTTTTACTTTTGTTGGGGGATGCTTTCTACGACTGGTAGATTTAGTCGAAAACGATGGCCGCTTTGATGGCCGACTTGTTTCGGATGCTCTCGAGGGCCTCGCCCCACTGCTCAAGCTTGAAGGTCTTGTTGACGATACCCTTGGTCTTGACCTTGCCGCTGTCTAGATAGTCGACAGTGGCTGGGAACATGTAAGTCTCGGAGAAGGAGCCGATGATAGTGATTTCTAATTTCAGTCAGGTATAGCTCTCTACAAGTAGCTGTGCCATTCAACTTACCATCACCGAAGATCTTAGACGGGGGCCAAGAGACGCGGGCAGAGTTGGGGTAGACACCATAGCAGACGAGCTTGCCACCTCGGCGAACGTAGTTGATGGCGTCCTCGAGAACTTTGGAGCTACCGCTAGCCTCCACGACTATATCTATGTTAGTGCCTTGACCATCACCCATATACGATGTTCTCTCACATACCGATGTCGAAGCCATATGGGTTGTCCTTCTTGATTTGCTCCCATTGAGGAGCGGGGTTTGATCGGGAGAGGGGAACATAGAAATCGGCGGCATCGAGGCTCTTAGCCAGCTCCATCTTGGAACCCTCGGGGGCCGCAATGGTCAGTTGCGAAACACCGCTGTGCCTCCTATTGAAAACAGTTAACAATGTTCTCTGGTCAATATCGGTATCTACTTCTCGTACAGGAACTGAGCCATCATAAGACCGGTAGGACCGGCGCCGATCAGCAGAGCGTGAGAACCAGCTTTGGGGGCGATTTTCTCTAGACCGTGCATAGCGCAAGAGGCAGGCTCGATTAGGGTGGCATCAACATCGCTGATGTTCTTGAGTTTGAAGAGACGACCTTGAGTGTAGGCAGCCTACATTTGAAAATGGTTCGGTTAGCTAATTGCGGATTTTAGGAAGGCCGTCAACACATACATATTCGGCAAAACCACCGTCTAATCCTAAAACACCGTGCGCCTTGAAGTCCTCGCAGAGAAGCTCCTGGCCTCTTCGGCAGTAGAAGCTTTTGAAAGTCAGTCAGGTATACTCACGCAACGAGAACGAAAATATTCAACTTACCAGTGACCGCAGAGCTCCGAGTTGTCAGCGGCAACGCGGTCGCCAACTTCGAAGCCCTTGACGTCATCGGCGAATGCTAGTGGGGACTGTTAGTCTCGCAACACAACCTATGTTGAGTCGAATGGGATACCTACCAACGACCTCGCCAATGGTCTCGTGGCCAGGAATTAGAGGGAATTCAGCGATGAATTCACCTTCGTGAATGTGCAAATCGGTACCGCAAACACCGCAGGCCTGGAGCGATTCCGAGTTATTACAATTGCTGGGTTGTAGGAAAGTAGGTGGAACTACTTGCCTTGACCTTGACTAGGACATCACCGGGTCGTAGCTTGGGCAGAGGAACTTCGACAATACCCCATACTTCCGGCTTCTCATATCTACGAAGGTTATGGCTGTTAGTTACTACGCGGCAGACGAGCAACCTAAAAGAGCTTCGTGGAGCTTCCTGTGGGTGGCATCGTTGGTCTCCATGAAGCTTTGAATGAAAGATGAGACTTGCCTGAGAGCCTTCATGGTCTTTGGGAGTGAAGCCATCTTGTTTTGTAAAGACTCGACGTTTACTATTTGGTGAGGGGTATTCTAGCGGAAGTTGTTTGCGAGAACTTCTCAATGCGCAAGAGTTCGCGTATAACAAAGGTAGACAAGGCGACTAAAGCCGGGTGTTTGTGTATCAAAACCGAAGGAAGCGGTCTCGTTAGGATCTATGCTAGGTAGGAAACTTGAAGGAAATAAGAAGATTTCGGGAGAAGTGTCTTCTTATTATAGCATTGCGAGAGGAGAACTGGAACAAGCCCCAGCGCTGCGCTCACAGTTCCTTATGGGATTGGCTCCGACGAGGCGTTTGCCTGCAGAGCTATCCATGCCACCAAGAGTCAAAGGAGGGCAAAGGAGGGGCAATGGTTCAGACATACGGCGCTACACCCCGCCATGGGAAATGGAATGAGTTCACCTCGCAGACAAATCGACAAGCTACACCCTAGCTCATTGGGTTGACTAACCCGAAGTAGGTCCACAGACGTATAGTCCGAGAGAATAAACTGCCTACTGTAGACTACTTCGTGTCTTGCTAGTGCAGCTTGGAATGCCACTGAACCCCACTCAAGCAATATCAACTTGCAGAAGCTGACTAGCCTGGCAACCGTACAGTTGCACAGAAAATGGCCTGATAGGATGTGATGGGGCACCGCCCCGAAGAATTCTGAACGGATCCAGACGTCATCTTGCTTGGCACTCCGCAGCGTCATCGTGCTTTCGAAGAGGATTATCTCAAACATCGTCTGCCGGTACCTCATATCTCCGTGTTAACGCAGTTGCTTATATTGGCGATAAACAAATGTGCTGCTAGATGGCTCAAATCCCAATGGCCTTGCCATTTCCAGCTAATATCTTAAAAGCCGAGTGAGTTTTGATTTGACTTCGTCGGATGGTCCGGCCAACCTTTTCAAGTCAGGAGGCTTGAGGCAGTCACTTGACCCCCGCGGTTTTTTATTCTTGCTAAAGAAAATATAAAAAGGTTCCGTTGAGGTGTAAGATAACCCCTCATATCAATTGGTGATTGTCGAATAATATGTGTGATGTGGCTGACATGTTTTCGAAAATATCCCACATTCATGTCGACTGACCGGTCGTTCTCCGAAAGCCGCGGGCTGCAAAATATGGGTATAAGTAGCAACCTGTAAGCGTTAAACGCCCTGGTGTCTTGTGAGCATTACTACACTCGTATATGGTTTGCATAGTGACAGAACCTCGGGACCAAGCGCATTGTGACCGTGCTGCAGCTGAAACTTTATCAAAGCAATACGGGCTAAGCCATGATGTGCCATGGATGAAGTCCGCATCACTAGTATAAAAGCATCATGAAGTAGGCTCGAGCAAATATCAGTGTGCTAGCGTGCTCCATGGTTGTGACATGCTTTGAAAACTTCTATGCGCGCGGTTGGATGTTTGGAGAAATCAAGCCGATCTGCATGTGCCAGATCTTCTGGCTCCTGGAGACTTACGCAAGCCGTGTTTGCTTCTGTACGGGTTTCGTATCATAATTGGTGGGCGCTGAATACGCATACGGGGTATTCACTCTTATACGTGGCGGACCTTGGCGCATTTATATTGTTCAGTCAATGGTCGAAGGTGAAAGCGTCTAGAAACCTCGCGCTGAATTTGAGCAAGACAACAATTACCTAATAACAGTTTAGAAGGCCGCTTCCGTGTTTAAATTGGCGAATCCAGACCCGGCGGATATCTCCGGTCTGTTGAGTTTCTAGCCGGGTAGGCACAACGAGGCGCTTCCATAGTCGGGGAAGCCACTTACCCGTCAACGTATTACGCACCGACTACGACAGGTCGTTCGCTCTTACATGTATGCAAGGGTTTACTACATTCGAAATTGATAGGAAATGGATCATTAGTAAATAGTAGTCACTTATCAAACCCATTCCCTTGGACCCCAAGGAGCATGGTGTTCCCTTCACATCTAGCAGGCCATAGACCTTGCCATACCTACAACTCCTGGAGACGTCTCGTCGGATTGGGTATCTTTCGTACTCGATTAACCTGTTTCACCGGTCTAACAGCTCCATTAGGGAAGTTTTGTTTTGTTCACGGCAAAAACATGTCCATAATTCATTGATGATTTCCGAGGATTTAGCCCTCCTAATAACTCCCAACCGTGCATCCGAGGTTCCTCCCACGAGTTTCTATCACGCGAGTAGAAGCGCGACTATGCAGGTGCTCATTTTCCCTAGAGTACATGTCCATGCCGGCTATCATGTGCGTAGAAGGGATTTTGTAAGAGTAATAGAGGMTCCTCCTTACGAAGGGGGAGCGCCACGGCCACGACCGAATCCACCACGGCTGTTGATTAGAATCAGTATACGGACGCTAGAAAATATCGAATGCTCAGGGAAACTCACAATTGAGGGTTAAATTCACCAGGAGCACCGCCCTCCTTGCCCTCACCAGCATCACGTCTTCGGTAGCCACCCTCACGGTCGCCACGGTCACCACGGTCACCTCCACGGCCACGGCCGAATGGTCGTCGTTCACGCTCACCCTCGCCCATCATGCCCCGGGGAGGAGCATGCGATCGCTGCTGCTTGATGTGTGTCGCGGGGACAATCTCGGCGGGGAGGTGGAGCCATTCGCGGAGGTAGTCGAGACCCTCGGGGGKGAGGGKGTAGTAGTAGTATTGCCAGGAGAATTGAGTCTTGACGTATCCACGGGAGTTCAGGGACTGCAGAGCCTTGACAACGAACAGGTTCTTGGTGTCGATGTCGGGGTGCTTGGGAAGGTTGAAGTCCTTCTTCGCGACGAGGACACCCTCTCGGAAGAGGTACTGTATGGGGGAAAATGTTAGTTTGTCCATTCTCGCATCTCCAGGAAATAAATCATGTTGGTCATCTAACCTCGTGGATCTTCTTGCGGTCAGCCTTCGGAATCAGCATCTTGGCGGTTGTTTATGGTGACAAGATGTTGAGCTGGGTGGTGGGCGTGGTTGATGTGAAGTCGACAGGCTGATAGGTAACTTTTGCGATGAATTGAAGGTCAGGGAATTTTTGGTTGTGCGCAAAAACCCTATGGTGGAGAAGGAAGCGAACTAGGAAAGAATGTGGGCGGTTGTGGCTAGGTTTGCATTATGCACTGACCACAAAGGCAGACACCGTGTGGCTGGKGTGTTAGCTACAAAGATACCTGATAATTCAGATAGTGGAAGTCTTGGCATGTGACGATAAGGCCCACCCTCGCCATCTTCAATCCTCTACCTGAGGTATGCATCTTTAACTCTAGCCATTCCACCTATCAACGTATCGCCGTCCGACACCTCGAAACATAAGGATCGCGAATCACGAAGGCTTTCCGGACGTTCCCATCTAGCCACACGGAATCGCAAATATGGCGCCTGGAAATATTAATGTCTTCGTTACGACCTTTTCAGGCTTAGGCCTGCCTCCTACGCTATCATTTCCCGTCCCTTCAACCACAACACTCTCCGATCTACACCATCGCATCGAAGATCGGATACCACAGACAGACACGCGGCTCGTTCTGACCACTCTTTCAAACAAACAACTCCTTTCTACTTCTAAGGAGCTAATATCCGACCTCTGTGGTGCCGACGATGCATTCCTATCTCTCCGATTGTCAGTCCCGCTATGCGGTGGCAAAGGTGGTTTCGGCTCACAGCTTCGCGCCGCAGGTGGCCGCATGTCCTCGAAGAAGAAGAAGAACAGGGGCGACGAAAACGGCTCTAGCAGGAATCTTGACGGACGTCGGCTAAGAACAGTCAATGAAGCCAAGGCATTGGCTGAATACCTAGCCATCAAACCTGAGATGGAACAGAAGGAGAAGGAAAAGCGACGTGCACGATGGCAGCAGATTGTCGATGCGGCAGATGAGCGAGAACATGAAATAAAGAACAGCACGAAGGGTCGATTAGACGGCAAATGGGTCGAGGACAAGGAAGAGGCTAGCGAGCGAACGCGCGAGGCCGTTCTTGCTGCTATGAAAGCAGGAAACTACAAGGACAACCTACTTGGCACATCACACGGCTCTACCTCTACAGAGGCTATGGAAGAGGACTCGTCCAGCGAGGAAGAATCCGGTGAGTCTAGCGGTTCCAAAGCGCCGACACCGCCGACAAATGCTTCGTCAAAGAAGCCACTCACGAGAGCATTCGCTGGTTTTGACGAAGACGATGAATTCATGAGTTCTTCCGATGAGGAGGAAGAAAGCAAATAAGACCACTCACATTATTTATGATACCCACAAGTCGACGAAATAATTAAGCTAGCGCCCAGGACGAACATTACCTTGGATGCTATTACTTCGCTAGCTATGCCTCAGATGTCTGATTTTAGTACTTGAGTTGGCGAAAGTATTTACAATAGGCCATGGCTCTTGTATTCGTGACTCAACCATATCCAAGATAGTAGTATTCCGAGTTCTAAGAGATGCGCTCCCCTCCCAGTAGTCGATCATTCCAGGAGAGTTGAGAGTCGGAACCAAATTGATATAACCTCGTTCACCCAGAGGAAAACGACGTTCTATGCTACCGGGTCAGTGAGCTGTGCGAAATGATCATGACGGGCTTTCGTACACAGTCTCAATGAATATTATCTGCTTTTCTTTGACAACACCAAGGAGGAAGTGGACAACAGATGCTTACATTAGGTAGAAAAGTTAATGAGAGATCAAGTATGAATCCGATTACTTTTAGTAACCCATGAGTTTGTTGTTATTCTAACCAAGTGTGACATCCTATAGGCATAATCATGCCCTCTAAATTCCCATCGCCCTCCCCCTCACGTACAAACTCCCTTGATAGCTGCTCTTACTTTACAAGCTTCGCCATATCCTCCACCTTCTGGTCCCCCATCGCACAGCTAATCTCCTTGCACTCGAGCAAATCCTCCTTCACCCTCTCCACCTCATTCATGATCATACCCCACGCATCCCTCCCTAGTGGCACTCTGATCGGGATTCTCTTCCCACTCCCCACAACCCTATAAATCGCCTCTGCCACCTCTTCCGGCTTCGCAAACACTTCATGCGCCTTCGCATCGTCCATAAAGGCCAGCATCGCATTCGTCGCACAATTCGTATTCTCCACGTACGCCGGGTGCCTCTCTATTCGCTTTAGGGAGGACGTAGTATAGTTAGTCCGCACGCCACCGGGCTCCACATTCACGATGTGAATGTTCCAGTCCGGCGAGACCTCCTTCGCCACGCTCTCCGCGAACCCTTCGAGCGCAAACTTGCTCGCGTGGTAGAAGGCATTGCCCGGTGATCCGAGGAACCCGCCCATGGACGTCACGTTCACGATGACGCCGCCCCGTTGTCCAGAGGCCGGGTTCACGTCCCGGAAGACGGCGAGCGCGGCTTTAGTCACGTCGACCGCGCCCCAGAAGTTAGTGTCAAGAAGTCTCCGCGCGTCGACGTTACCCAGGGGCGAGGACTCGGCGTCGCCCATGAGGTTGTAGCCTGCATTGTTGACGACTACGTCTAGACGCCCGAAGCGCTTGAGGGCCGCGTCGAAGGCTGCCTCAATGGATGAAGGTGATGTTACATCCAATGCCAGCTTCAGAACATTGGGGGTATCTGGAAGGCCAGAGACTGATGAAGATAAGGATGCTAGGTTTCGCGCTGTGGCTACCACGCGCTGCGAGGGCGTCTTGGTGGCGATGTGCTGGGCCAATGCTAGCCCGATGCCTGAGGAGCAGCCGGTGACTTAATTGTGTTAGCAAGGTTACTATAGAGAATTTTTAGGTGGGATGGCCGAATATTGACTCACTGAACCAGACTGCGTCGGCTGGTAAGTTATAGGGTTTGGGCGCAGGCGTTTCCATCTTTTCACGCATTCCTGTTCTCGTTAAAATGTGTGTGAGAACAGCGAATACGTCCGTGATTTATATCCTCGCCAATTACCTAGTTTTAGCTTTCCTCCATGGTAAGAAGCGTCGGGACAGCTCTATATACCGTCTCTTCGTCAACACTATACAACATCGTACGTAAGCGGCTTATGAGATAACAGGTATCCATCTCCTCGAGCACAGCCACCCAACAAGGCATATACCAATTCACTAGACACCGATATCTGAGTCATTTCACATAGAGTTCCCATGTCGACAGCCATAGTCACCATGGATAGCAGGCTGACAATTCAATGAAAGCATTAGGTACTATGCCGTTTAGAAACGGTCCGGGGTGCGGTTGTAAGCGGAGATAGGCGGACTTTATGCAAGGGCACTGTTCTTAGGGGTTAACGGGTGTTTTCAGACGCGTTGATTAACGATTGATTTGGAATTCCCGTACCGATATCCAGTGTGTCGTTCTCTGATTCTTCCATTCATCACCAGTAACCCATTATCTCATGCAATTAGAAACCTCATAAGTACTCCATACCGGTTTAGACACAATTGTATATCGCGACACACCCATCGATATTTCATAGCTAAAGAAATCTTATAAGATGAAATCAAATCACGCAAGCCTCAAACCGTCATCCTCCGCTAGCTGATCCATCGACAGCCCTCCATGAAGCTTGTTAAGATACTTATCAAAGCGTCCAGACACTTCGATGACGTCTTTCAGATGTGCGTAGGTAAGGGTTGTGTTCTTCCATTTGACGTACTGCCTCGCTGTCGTGATCGTGTTCCTGATTTGACGGCCGTTCATCTCCTCCTCCTTGAGGTCGTCTAGGTGATCGCGGAGATCATTCAGGTCGACTGAGTCGTCATCAATCTCGTCTAATCGATCCAGGAAATTTTCCCAGATTCGAAGGCGTTGATAAGGTCCCAACGTCGGGTAATGTAGCGCTAGTTGGATTCTGGACTTGAACGCTTCGTCAAAGATACCAACGCGGTTACTTGTGAGGATAAGAATGCCCTCATAGTACTCGAGGACGCGAAGGAAGACTGAAACCAAAGCGTTTCTCTCTAAGTCCTCAAGACTACGTTGTTCAAGAAAGACGTCGGCTTCGTCTAGTAAAACAACACAACCCCATAGCTTACCCAAATAGAAGACGGATTCCAGGTACTTCTCCACATCTTCTGCTTTTGTACCAATATCACCGCATGTTACTCGGTACAGAGGTTTTTCTGCGATTTCAGCAACACTCTCCGCTGTTAGAGTCTTTCCTGTTCCGGGACTGCCGTGAAGAAGGAGAATGAGGCCGTTGCCTTTACCCTCGATGAGATCTGTGTTCTTCTCAGTGGCTATCAAATTGCTCACTAGCGCTCTGATGAGATCCTTGGCCTTGCGGTCGATCACAACCTTCTGGAATGCCTCCTTGTTCCAGTTGACTTCCTTTACTCGCTCGGCGACAAGATCGTACCATTTCTTCCTGCGCAGGTTGAATCCTTTGATCGTGGACGGGAGCAGAAGCTCAAATTGGTCGTCGGGTGGCTCGTCTTTTGACATAGCCTCCTCTCCCAGCTCGTCCACTAGTCCCATCCTGTATGCTCGGTTCTCATATTGGTTGTCTTTGTGTAGGCTTCGGTATGTCTTGAGATCAATCACATATCGTTCATCGGTCTACACATACTTAAGTTAGTTATCCGGCTGACAGCACTATAAAAGGAAGGGATACTCTTTACACACCAGGTTGTCCTTACTGTCGTTTGGGCTTTCTGAGTACGACACAAACCCTCGATTGCGACATCTCCAGAATATTTGGCCTCGTCGTCGAAGTTGGTCAACTATTTCTTTAGAAGCATGACGAATTGGGAACACTCCAAGTTCTAGGATGGGGATGGAGTCTTGATCTAAAGCGGTTTCGTTCGTAGTCTCCGTCTCCGCTTGAGATGAAGTAATATCCTTTGCGTCCGCCGCCGCAACTTGAATAGAAAACGAGAGGACGGAATCCCGTCGTTGGAAATTTCCATCGAATTCCCAATGCCATGCAGTAATGGACCAGTCCTGCACAATAACCTTCTGGTTGCCAATTTGCTGGGAAGCGCTCTTAGACCCATACAGGGGGATGGTAAATCGGTTCTTAGTATGCTCGGCGGCTTTTCTTCGCGTTGTCTCAAAAGACCGGCCAAATCTAGGCCAAGATCTAGCAACCCAGCCTAGATATTTATCCCCCGTTCGCTGAACTAATATTTCCCCTGGCTTGAATAGGTAATTCACATTTTTCGAAGTGATCGTGCCGGCTGATATACAAGCGTCTGCAGCAGCATACTCTTCGCCGTACTGTTGGATTATGTAGTCCCAGAACATTATCATATGTTCCCGAGAGGCTTCTGACAGTGAGTTTTGTATTAAATCCCACTTGTCACGTTGATGGAAAATAAAAAGGTAGGGGGCATGTAATTCGGAATTCCTTTTAAATTCTTGTTTGATTTCGGTGTATTCCTCTTTCAGTTCCAAAATTGCATGGATTGCATTGATTAGGTCTTCATGGACCGGGCGAATGCTTTCATTAACTGATAACCCAGGAGTAGTTCTAGGCTCCGAGCCAGGTTTGTGTCGTTGTATAAGCGTTCCAGGCGCAACATATGTCCTGTACAGAATGAATGATACGTCCTTGCTTTGTTCCAGATACAGAGCGAAGTTCTGCACAGGAAGCCGACATCGTAATGTGCCCTTTTGGTCTTGCCCACTCATCCACTCTGGAGGATCGAAGTAAGGGGTCGACAAAACCTGCTGCCACTTACCAGCTTCTTTTGGGTCATTTTGAAGCCACTTGTTTTCGAGTATTCGGTACAAGACTTGACACCTGTATGCCTGCTCAGACTTCGACCCCGGTGCCCCTAATTGCCTTGCTCGCTTTTGAAGCCGTTCTATGTAGCTCTCTAATTCAGAGGCATCAAGATTTAGGACATCCTTATCGAGGCCTGTATGACCAGATTCAGATTCTAGGTGGCTTCGCTTTTGCGTAGCATGTGGGCCATCGACTGGCATTGCTGTGACCGGAGCGTCGGCGGACGATCCAGCAGTAGCCATCTCTTGCTCCTGTCGTACCATCATGAGCCTTGACTTGTTTTGTTGCTCTAGTAACTTTAATTGCATTTGATAATTACTCTCTGAAATGTGGGGTGGAGACACAGGCGGCTTTATATTCCGGTCCCGCAGGGCAAGGAGCTGTCTTTCCTCGACCTTCGTAATATGGCTGAGATCGTCTGAGATGGTGATGGCACTAGTAAGTTGTAGTGAAAGGATGCTATTAACTGTTCAGCAATATGCAACTAAGTTTCGAAAAATGGCTCACCCGAATAGCTTAGAAGCATACTGTGCTTCAGGGGACGGTTCGTCAGACGCGGATCTACCCTCACTATCTGACGAGCCCTCTTCACCATCTGACGGGCCCTCTTCCTCACCGTCACTGCTTTCTTCTTCGCTTTCGGGCTTTTCTTCTAACGAGTCTCCGTGTTCGTCACTAGTATGTCCCAGTGTTGTGTTGTCGTCTATCTCAATATCACTCTGGTCGCTTCCCTCAACCGTATCACTCGTGTTTTCGTTGGACTGTTGACTTGATTGATCACAGATGTCGCTCTCGTCAAAGTCTTCTTGGCTTGGCGAGCGTGATGGAAAGACCGCGCTACTAGTTGTTGGCGATTTCAATGTCGCATCGTCTAGAGATGATTCACCTAGGCAAACTCAGGGTTAGAGCCTAAACAAAACAGCTTTTATGCTCCAAGAAAAAGCGTACTTACCCTCATCTATTAGCCACCATTGCCCATATCCTTGGGAAGTTTCCATGAGTTAATCAGCTGGTACTGAAGCTCACCGCTCGGCAACTTTCAGCTGGGTAGGTAGACAAGGCTCTCGTCCTGCAGGCTGAATAAGCAGATCGCCATCCTCCAATCAACGTCGGAGTCAGAAGCTCAGCCCCTTACACCCAACACCCTTTTCTTAGCTGGAGACCTCAGCGAGCACGAGGCTGAGATACTCTGATGTAGTCGTAAGTAACTATACCTATTCGTTTATTAACCGTGTTCGATTGAAAACCGGTCTGAGAGATGCCCCAAGGTCTTGCCCACAAGTATTGCGACAATGTATGCGTATGGTGTGCCAAGAAGAGTCGAAGCGCCATCTGACCCACGCGAGGGGGAGGCATGTGGTACTGAGTATGTGAAATCCGAATAGACAAGACTTACATAGCAGTGCTGACGACTGGTGATAAGCCCTTTTGAGCTTTCTCACACAGCTTTCCAGGAGGGCCTGCGGATCTTCAAGGAGTCATTAACAAGGGACCCTAAGAAAATACGTCTTGCCGACAAGCTACTAGACAACTGCACGCTGAATGATGTGCTCAAGTCAGTGATCGAGGCTAAAGATCGCTATGAATCGAAGCGCGGAACGTCGAAGTTTCGAGAGATGCTCGCTGCTTTATCACAGCGACTCGTTTACTACGGAAATGTTGTGGACGTGCTAGTTCAACATCATCCCGAGTATGTCTCTCTTGTCTGGGGGGCGATGAAGCTCATTTTCGGCGTAAGTATCCTAGCAAATACAAGAGTAGCTTATTTTTCGTCAATTTCTTCGTTTAACACACCCTATAGGCCGTCGTTGAACACGAGCGGACGGGCATGACAATAGTCACAGCCCTGTGCGAGATTTCAGATTCTCTTCCCACGGTTGAACTTGCAATAGCACTTTATCCAACCGCGATCCTGAAGAGATCTGTCTCTATGCTCTACGCCCACATTGTCCGGTTTCTTATTCGAGCCTGGCGTTATTACGAAGAAAGCAAGCTTTCTCATGCTATCCATAGCATCACCAGACCAGCAGCCCTCCGCTATGATGACCTTGTGCAGTCGATCCAACGAGAAACGGAGGCTGTTAGGAAACATATGGCAGTCTCTAGCCAGGCAGAGATAAGAGACTTGCATACACGAATGAAGATTGTAAATGACCGGCTCGAATCTGGTCTAGTGGGAAATCAGGACGACCATCAGAAGACACAAGCAAAAATTGGCGAGTTGGTCGGCGTACTTACCAAGATACAACAGACGATGGACTTCGAGAGGGCCGTCCATGCGAGCGCACAGATACAGACCCGTGCTGCCTTGTCGGATATCCAGTTGCAACAGGCCCTGGCAATGGTTTCATCACAGTGCAGTATAAACCACAAGTCTGCCCTGGGGTCCGCTGTGCAATTGTCCAACCAGCGGCAAGTTGGGCGGAGATTTCAATTTGACTGCACCCCTTTTTGGACGTCGCCTAAGCTTCGTGAGTGGACTAGATCGCAAGCTTCGTCTACGATCCTTATCAAGTCTCCGTATAGAGCAAGGCAACAAATCAGGACCTTCTGTACCGAAGTGGTGGGGCAGTTGGTCCAAAACCGCACCGCGGTCTTGTGGGTTTTGGTGGAAAGGGGTCAGACTTATCCGCTGCTCGAGGCTTTGAAGAGCCTTGTGTTTCAAGCCCTAAGCCTCAGTTATTCGTCCCGCACGGAGAATAGAATGACATTCCAACTCAGCCAGTTCTTGGATGCTCACACCGAGGAAGATTACTTGGTCATGCTTGCCAGCTTACTACAGCACTTCAAACTGGTTTACGTCATTGCTAATGGAGAAGCCATGTCACCAGACACAGCATTCCAATGCCGCCAGTGTCTTCGCAAGCTCTCCTGCTTACTTTCGGATCGCGGGCCACAGACATTGCTCAAGGTCATTACCACCTCAAACGGGCCGGAGCCTGAGCAAAATGACAAACTAGAAGACTTAGTGTTAACAGTCGGGAGGATGACCAGGAAAAGGATACGGAAGCAGCTTAAAGGTCGCGCAAGGAAACATTCGAACTTGCTGGTTAATAGTCATTCACAAGATATTCACTCGGGAGATGTCATCGGCATTAGTTCCTGAAGGAAATGTGAGCCACATGTAGGCAGGCATTCTTGTATAGTGGCGTGGGATCTCTACTTGGACCGGGATACAAATAATGGCAATCTTGTCACAATGCGGACCATAGATAGGGATAGAAACAACGTTGCGCGAGGAGCTCTAGATCTATCTGCTACAGGATCAGGTATACATAGAGGCGACTGCTCTTTGTCTACTGTTTCAAGTCTCCCTCACTACACCCGAAGTATCCGGAACGAGCCCTGATGTGACTGTCCTGTTTCCTGATAGATAAAGCAACATTACACGGGATTTTATTTCGGTGGCTAGCCTATCTATGTCACTACACTCTACATATACTCATCGACGGTTTCACTACTACATCACCCATCGAAACCGTTCTCATAGTATACCTTCAGTATGACGAATGGTGAGTTCGACACGGTCGGATCTGTCTCAGTTCGTAACCTTGCTCATCTGGATCAACCGTTTGACTCCGACCTAGATTTACGTTAGTATAAGCAAGAGCATTGATCGCTTGAGTAAGTTCAACATACCATCCAGTTGCCACATTCTTCCGTCTTATCGCGTTGAATCTCTACCTGAAGGCGCTGCGCCTCTGCGTAGTCCTTGGATTCTAACGCGTGAGCAAGTGTGGTCAGTTGCTCAATGGTATCCGGCTTAACTAGTTCCTCATTGTTGAGATGGTCAAATAGAAGACCAAGTCGCTTTTGCGTATCCTTGACCTGGGGAGCGAACGAGGGTGGCGCTTTACCAGCTACCCGTTGCATGTCACGGCTCAGGATATCAACTAACTGTTGGGCGTTAGGAGGAATGTGGGACCGATCTCCTGCCGGGTGACGGGGCTTTGAGGGCGCTGCGGCGCGCGGTGGAGGGGGTGCAGGCGACGTTGCGGGTGGTGGGCCGCCGCCAGTTGTAGACGGGGGGCCAGTAGAGGGCGGCCCTTGCTGTACCGGTGGAGCTCCATAAGGAGAAGGGGCGTATTGGCTGTGAGCCGGTGCTGCTTGGGGTGGTGGAGCATATGGGTTTGGTGGAGGTGCTCGACCGGCATGAGGCGGAGCCATCGGGGCTTGCTGTGAAGGATTAGATTGAGGCGGCTGTACCGGAGTGTATCGGCTGGTAGGCGGAGCACCCGTCGGCGGTGGGTTGTAAGGCGAGGCCATTCTAGGTACAACATGGCCCATTGGCGGTGGAGGCATGCCAGGGCCGCCTCCCGGGGTTTGCGCTGAAGGAGGCGGCGCGTACGTTTGAGCTGCAGATGATCCAGGTCGAGGAGGTGGTGGTAGTTGACCAGCTTGAGGGGGGCCACCAAGAGGAGACATTACCCTTCCGGGTGGTGGACCACCCTTGGGAGGAGGCGGTGGAGGTGTTGCTGCTCCGCGCTGAGAGCCATAGGGGCTTTGCGGCGGCGGCGCCATTGGTTGGCTAGCCTGGCTAGCAAACGGAGATGTGATAGCGGCCGCACTCGGTGTGTTTCTTCGTGGAGGAGGCGCTTTGTTGACTACGGGCACGTCGTTCCAGTTCTCCGCGGCTCTTGGAGGCGGCTTCGTCGATGGAGTTGATGCCCTTGGAGGAGCCCCGAATGATGTTGGTGGAGGACCATAGCCAGGATGCTGAGGTGGAGGGGGTACTTGGGCCGGTTGGGGTTGCGGTGGCTGGTATCCTTGCGGAGCATAGGGATTACCAGCAGTCAGTGGAGCGTACGGATTTGGTGCAGGAGTCTGCATAGTAGAGGGTGCATATGGGTTGACGGGGCTGATGCCGGTGGCTGGCTGAGGGGGTTGATAACCCGGTACGGCAGAGGGAGTCCGGGAAGCTGCGCGTGTAGACACTGCAGGCCTTTGTGTTGGCTGCCTTGCAGCGGGCTGGTGGGCTACTTTTTGCGTCGCCAGTCGTACACGCTCGCGCGCCATGTCGGCAGCACCATAATTCGCTGGTAGGAGACTCAAATACTTCTGAGCAATCTCAAGTTGGCCATGCGCAGCGACAATGTCCGCGTACTCGATGTATTTGTCATAGAGAGCAGAGAGCTTCCAGCCTGAAGGAAGTGAAGTCTCGTTATCTTGGAATTTTGTCACATGGCGGAATACCTCAACCTTCTCAATGAAGTGCTGAAGAGATCTTGCGTGGACAGAGAAGGTAGAGTCACTAGCTTCGGCTAGGCCGGCCTTCTCAGCTTCTTCTAGCTCGGAAACCCAGATATCGACAACCTTCTCAAGCTTAGAGCCAACTAAATAGCAGAAGGAAGCGTCCTTTCTGGAACCCGACTCGAGGATACGATCTCCCAAGGCTTCACACAAGTCTGGGAACTCAGTCGGGTCCGCAAACGTGCAGAGCGTCACCATGGTCTCCTTCCAGTCAGCCAAATCAGCATTGTAAACCACATCCCACAAGTTTTTGACGATGACGGAACCCAGAAGTCGCAAATAGCTTGGCATCCCGGTCTTTTGGGACAAGTAAGCGGACTGGACCTTGTCAACAAGCTCCTTTCCACCACAGTTCGCCACTATGAAGGCGTCCGCCATACGGCCTTCCTTCAAGCAAATTTCGGTGGCTTTCTCAAACCGTCCCAACATTAAAGCTTTTGTAATCTGCTTTTCAACAGCCGTGTCGCTATCGGCAAATAGGTGGAAAGGGTTATCTGTTTTAGCGCCCTTAGTGGCCGAAAGACTCGCCAAGAAGTCCTCTCCGTCACCCTCGCCTCCATCGGCGAAGAAAGTCGAAATGCGTTTCTTGTGTCCCTTTACTTTCAGGTTCTTTTTCTCAGGTTCAGCCTCCTTCTCTTCATCAGCCTCTTCAGTTACACCATTGGTAGACTCTTCCTTTGTTTCATCCTCTTCGTTGAATCCAAGATATTCGACGATCTGCTTTCGTGGGTTCTCAGCGAGTAAAGTTTCCAAAACATGCCAATCCGCCTTCTCTTCATCCGATGTCGCTTGCTCTATATGCGATTCACAGATTGCCGTTACGTCACCAGCCTTTAGAGATTCTTCAAATTTCTGAGTGGCGGTTCCAATTTCAGAATCCACAGAAAACTGGGTTATTTGTATTTTCGAGGAACGCTTCTGACCAGGCTGATGGGGATTTTGCTTGAAGATGACAAGTTTTCCGCCAAATCCAAATGAAACTCCAACGGGTCTCTCGAGCCACCGCGGAGCTTTCGCTAACGAGAAGGCAGCGCCTTGAGGCTGTCTCTGGGCCTGAGTGAAGAAATCTTCGCCGTCCAGGTTGCTCTGAGTGGTACTCTGCACGGCAGAGGGGTTAGTATTTTGGAGAGTCTGGATAGTAATCTTTCCGTCAAAAGATGCGGTTGCTGAGAGATTGGGGTTATGAGGGTGAAATCGAGTCAGGAAGGTCCAATTGGTAACTTCGGGGAACTCTCCGTAACGCTCGCCGGTTTGAGGATTCCAGACCAGTGTTCTGTTATCCTTGCCACACGAAATCAGAATATCACCATCCTGCTGACACCAAGACACTGACAGAACACCCTGCTCGTGACCTTGGAGCGTCCTTTCCGGCGCGTTGGAGTTTCGCAGATCCCATAGTAAGATGACAGGGGTTATATCGTCAGGTGTAGCAGTTAATAACTTGGTGGAGTTGTTCGGGTCCCATGCAATGGAACTGACTGGCTTCCGGTTATTGTTAAGCGTTAACGACGCCTTTTTAGTCTTTAAATCCCACACAGTGACAAAGCCACCAGAACCGCCAGTAGCGAGAATATGGGCGACTTTCGTATTCCATGCTACACATTCTAAATCATCTGATCGAGCCGCGGCGGTACCTAGACGAAAGGCGTTCTCCGGGTCGTGAACGTCGTAGATGAAGAGCTCTCCCTTGGCACCGGCGGTGGCTAGAATC
Source organism: Hypoxylon sp. E7406B (assembly GCA_000931505.1). Classification (NCBI taxonomy): domain Eukaryota; kingdom Fungi; phylum Ascomycota; class Sordariomycetes; order Xylariales; family Hypoxylaceae; genus Hypoxylon; species Hypoxylon sp. E7406B. The sequence goes on along the minus strand of JYCQ01000049.1, from coordinate 309,028 downwards.
TGGGGTCTCAAGGGGTTGAATTGCAACGACTTGATAGCCCCAGTATGTTTCGTCGTTCGTGATATTAAAGCGTCGGAGTCCCCAGAAATAAGCTTTTCAGCATCCCAGAGATCAAGCGACCCGTTCTCGAGGGCGCCGGCGATAATGCCTTGCGGGTAGTCTTCGAAGGGTTGGCCCCAGGCAATGTCGTAGAACCTAGTAGGATACATTAGCCAACCATATAGACGCAGCACAACGATCACAACATCTAATTACCTAGAGTCAGCGGCGATGCTAGCAATGGGCTGCAGCTCCAGCCCCTGGTCTTGACTGTCGAGGTTCAGATCCCACAACTCCAACTTTGTCTCGTCGGAGAAGTCGGCATCGACAGCTCCAGCTCTAGTTCCCGTGACTAGCAGTGGCTTTGCTGCACTGGGCGACCAGGCGAACGCCGCCGTGCGCGAGATCTCGCGCAGTCTAACCATGTTGACTCGACCACGTAGAGGGGCAGTCTGGCTTGATTAGGATCGGTCTAGGCGAGGCACGTAGGGTAGTGTTTCGAAGGAGGATGAGCTTAAATGCCAGGTGGCATTGAGCTCTCTAGGCCGGCTAGGAATGTTGGCAATGGCTCGGGGKATGGAAAGGTACGTTCGTTGACTGCTTCCCTTAGACGAGAAAGACAGGAACAAGCTAAATCATTATGTTGCCAGATAATGCAGTCCAACGATCCGTAGGTGTGGGTGTATGAGCTCACAGTGCCAAAGCGAATCAAGGTCGCGCACAATCTGTTCCCTTGCCGGGGTTGTAGACCCGCAATCCGCACCAGCCACTCTAGCTTCCACGTGATAGTAGCCTAGGGGTAACCGGTTTAATGACGATGCCTTATGTAATAACCCCAATACTAACATTGAGCCCGAGAGATAGAAGTCTCGACTTATACATTCGTCAACGTCACTTATAGTAAAGATAGAACAACAAGTATTTTCCCTCTTAATTAATTCAGATTATACTATACAAATACATTTCTACTAAACCCGAGAAAATAAGACAAAATAACAACATGTAAAGCAAAGAGTCTAAACTACCTACAATTCAAAGTGCTGTTTAAGCAAATATATTCGCTTATATGGATTCTAGAACCCCCCCTAAACTTTCAACATTCGCCTGCGAATAATTTCAATCAGCCACATACCCAATTCTCGCTCAGTTGCATATTTGCCAGGTCGTGAAGCCCACGCCAACCAACTCATATACACATACACATCCACATACTAGGTCAGAGGAGGCTACGCACTCACTCAACCAAAATCCAAAATGACGGATGCGGCCCGTTGGAAAGCAACGGTGTACGTTGGAGGCTTGGCCTCCGTCGTCACCACTAGGAATCTTCACGATGCTTTCATACCTTTTGGTGAAATCGTGGACATAACTCTACCCAAGAATGATGCGCCAAATGCTACCGAGCCACACAGGGGGTTTGCATATGTTGAGTTTGAGGATGCCGAGGACGCCAAAGAAGCAATCGATAATATGGACCAGTCAGAACTATTCGGCAGGGTGTTGAAAGTCTCAGCGGCCAAGCCTCCCAAGAGCGCAGAGGAAGGATTGGGCAGCAAGACAGCAATCTGGGAGCAGGTACGGCTATTCTAAATCATATTTCTTTACAATTAGTTTACTAATAGGCGAAATAGGAAGGATGGCTTGCTGAGCATAATGTCAGTGAGGAAGACCGTGCTGCTGCGGCCGCGGGAGCAAAGGGCAGTATAGACGACGACAGACCGGAGGATCCAATGCAAGGACTAGAAGGGCTTGACGTTGCTGGACCGAAGCCGGAATGAGGAACCGTTTATGGAATTTCCTTGGATTTTCTCGCATAGCGTTGGCGTTAGGAAGGGTTTCCGAGGCACAAAGGGGAGTGATTAAAATAGGAGCGTGCGACCGAAGTCCATATCACGCTTGATCTTCTGTATTTGATATATCCACTCTCAGTGGCTACATGTAACATGTACAGTGCTATGCTTCTCTAAACGAAGATACGCCGTCCCCTCGTGAGCCCATTTTCGGCCGGCCACACCCCAACTCACACCTGCGCCATGTACATTTTGCTTAGTGACCTTCACCGTGCTCCACGGGTTCATCCTTGCGGTTTTGGCGGCTAAGTCGGAGGTTCTTGTCTACCGAGAACTTGCGTAAGCTCGAGTAGGCGGCAGCGGATACGGCAAAAGCGACGACAACACCTATTCATATCATCAATACATAGTCTGTCGTGCCTGTGGTCGTGTACCTAGTAGACTAACCAAGAGGGATCAGCTCAGCCGGAATTTGTCGCAACTTTCGCAGACGTTGGGAGATTGTGTGTGCTGCGTATCCGTCAATATTTGGTTTCTTCTTGGTGACAATTCGATGCAATGCTCCCCGGAGCCCGAGTGATAGATATTGTGTGTCAATGGTTCGCGATGGGCGAGAACATACCGGACTGGTCCTCCTTCTGTCATGGGTCGTTAGTAAACGTCATAGCTGTGCGAAAGGAATGACGGAGGTCGTACGGGAATAGGGAACATCATGCGCCTCGTGGGCATCATTCTCAGAGCTCGAGTAGCATACATTTTGGCAGATTGAGGGGAGATTTCTGTAGGCGTAGGATGGGTGGCAATCGAAAAGGGTAGCTGAGAGCTATCAATGATGGAATAATCTTTCGTCGTTGATGGAAGGTTTTGGGGGGAGGAGCTTCGGTAACTGGGTTCAAGCCACGGCCAGTGAAAATGTGGAAAATAATCGTAGTGGGGCACAATTCCCCCAAGCGTCCACTGGGTCATGCCACCAAGGCCTGAGGTCACTAAAATAACGCTCCATGATTCGATTCGGCAAGAATCCCATGGTCCGAGAGCTCCTTCCAAACCATCCATAATACATCACCACTTCAACCACTTCCACCACTTCAGCAACCGACTGCAATTGGGTCCGCCAACGCCCTTTTCCTCGCAAACCACCCCGATAACCCGCCAAAATGTCCGACGAGGAACGTGAGACGAAGCCCTTTAAGTTCGTCACCGGTAAGCATCCACCCCGAATTCCTAATTCTGGCAGTCTTGACTAATTTCATTTCATAGCTGGTAAGAAAACACTCCCGTCCCCCTCTTCCGATCGAAACGGCGATTCGATGCGACGAAATCGAGATACGGAACAAATAATGTTGCGCCGGTTGACTAATCCGCCGTACAGGTGTCGACGCTCGATTCCCCAACATGAACCAGACCAAGCACTGCTGGCAGAACTACGTTGATTACCACAAGTGCATCAACGCCAAGGGCGAGGACTTCGCTCCATGCCGCCAGGTATAGCTACCAGTTCCACGAGAGCGATACCCTATATACGGAACCTACGAACTAACAGCCCTAGTTCTTCCTTGCCTATCGATCTCTGTGCCCGAGTTCATGGTATCAACGATGGGATGATCAGCGAGGTCAGTAACCCGCCCACCTTCGAAAATAAGGAATTGAGATTAACACATCACAGAGGCCGGAAACTTCCCCGCCAAGTTGGATGCTTAAATGCTCTCCTATGATTTTTATAAGCATCGGTCGAATCAGTAGAGTTGGGCTATCACGATGTAGTATATAACAGGTAGTCTCCTTGAGCCAACCAACAAATGATTCACCACAGATATCCCGTGTCATTTCTACCTTATTTATTATGTGATCAGTCAACCGTTCATTATAGTCATAGTCCAGATAACGAGTGGTACGGAAGCTCAAAGCAAGCATCAGGCAAAAGTGTCTGCTGCATATTTCTCGAAGTTCTCTAAATATTCTACTTGCACTCCTCAACAGCGCAGCACATAGCCATATTTACTCCTTTTCTTTCACATCAGGCCTCACCTGATACATACATGCCTAAATTTGTCAAAGCTTCAGGCAGATCGTTGACAATCTTTGAGTATCGCACTGACGCCTTGAGAAATCTCATATATAAGAGGTCCAGGAACGCAATCTGCTTGGTCCACACTCATCTCACCTTACCTCATTACTCAGATCATATCAAGACTGAAAGATTTATCGACGATGGCACAACTTCTTTTTCCTAGGTTTACCGAGCTCCCTATCGAGCTACGCTTGCAAATCTGGGAAACAGCTTTACGCCAAGAGACAGAGAAGCGTTTCGTAGTGGTTGATTACATGGAGCGTATTGTCTACCCCGTGAGGTGGCTCATCTCTCCCCTCTTGATAGTCAACAGTGAAAGCCGCGAGACAGCCAAAGCTTTTTTCAACCTCACACTCGATGTCCATCGTGTCCCCAGTCCTAGGGTACGTTCACGACCTCGGAAGGAAATTGCTACAGGCCCATCTGCCGGAAAACTATATCTCAGCCTCGACCAGGATCTCTTCGTGACGGGGCCACACTGGGAAGCGTGCAGGTATAGCGGTAACCTCACCGGCGACAACAAGATAGTCAGTGACTACGACACGAAACCGATCAGCAGCGACGACTGCAACCGCGTGCAACGCGTACTCAAGATAAAATATAGTATGTACTTTTTGGACGATTTCTCTCCAGGATGTAGTTGGTGTCAATCCACAATGGGTGAGGTCGACATAATCGAATTCCAAATGGAACGGAGGCTGTTCTCGAGGGCTACCGAGCGCTTCGACCTAGACTTCAATAAGTATTCGCCGGAAGACGACAGCCTCTCCGAGGAAGATCAGAATCCTGTATTAACCCTTCCCATGATTCTGAGGCTTGGTGGAGAGGGCGTATTGGCACTCCCGTGGATTCAGAAGCGCCTGAAGCTCAAAACGTTGGATAAGGCTTGGGTCGAAGAACACATTCCCGAAGAAGATATGGACGATACCGGCTACGACGATCCTGATGATTGGGACGAGGAAATAATCTCTGGGATCCAACTGGATGACGATGACGATATCTTCGAGTAAGACTCGTCTCCACACTCTTCGAATGGTGAGCGATGAAGGAAATACTCTATGACTAGATTGCTACAACAGGGGTTTGTTTACTGTTTTTCTGATGGCATAGTATGTGTATCTCGCTAGCCATGGGATAGATCAACATTAGATGTTTTGAGTTAAGGCATAGTCCGCCTCTTACACACGAGAAACCATTCCTTCATAGCAAATCATTATTTTCACAACATGGAAACTACGGTGACACTATGTTATGAAATCTCTATGTTGGATGTCTAAGGCCTGGCTATTTGCTGCCTCTCAGAGGATGCTATACCCTAAGTGAGATTTCTTAATTCTATGTATTCACTGCCATTAAAATATACTGGATGGAGGTCTGCTGACTCATCGTAGGAGGCGTAAAACTGGCTGCGGGCGACTTGGGGGTGGGCGTGATCTCGAGTTTCTTGTTTAAAAAAATACATTTTGAAGCTTATTAGTTAAAAATGAAAATAAATGTTACAAGTTAAATTAAAACAAAGCAGTAAAACCCGCGCCCGTGCAAATGTTGTTTGTGGCTGTACATAGGGGAGCCAACATGACGCCCTTCTCCCACGTCCTCATTACTTACACATCTCCAGCTTCCCAGTCTGCCGGGCATGCTGCTTTCAACACAACCCCTAGTATTCAGATTGGCGATCACATCCCAAATCACAACGACTCATTTGTCAATCATTCTCATCGCAGTAAACAACCATGGCTTCCTTTCTTGATGAGAAATCTACCAAGGCCGAAATGCCTGCACTTCTTACCCCTGACGCCAAATCTAGCCGGACGCGCACATCCAGAACCCTCCTCGCCATCCTCACTCTAGTGTCCCTCGCCACTACCGCCTTCTACTTCTACCGAAACGGTATCCCCTTCTACCAAACACCCACCTTATCTCCTTCCTGGAATGATGACTCTGAATGGCCTATTGCCAAGATCCCCGGCCCTGAACTCCCCGCCCCAGTTGAGCCATTCGAGCCTCTCAAGCGCTACAGCCTCCACTACGGCAAGGTCGCTTGCTGGCAGGACGGCGGGGTGTGGATCAAAGAGCTCACGCCCGTGGAGATGTCTTCTCTAGCTATTGATCGCTTCCAGGACACGGCCCGCGCGCTCGAGCAGGCAGACGAGGACGCATTCTGCACGCGCCTGCGCATGCTCGGCGCGAGTTTCTGGCAGCTGCCGCCACAATGGCCCGAGCATGTCAACTGGTGCGAGGCTGTGGACGATTGTGTGAAGCCGACGAAGAAGGTGAGCGTCGAGGTGGGCTTTCCGGCGAGCGGTGGTGTGTGGATGCTCGATACGAGTCAGGGATGGGATGGGCTGTACCCGCAGAGTTTGGGCCTGCGAAACGCGCTTACGATGGACGAGAGGTGCGAGGTTATTAAGGATCTAGGCGGCCGTTTCTGTGAAGACATCCAGGTGTGCCCAGAGATGGCTGCTTTATTAGGACCGTAAAGGGTGTGCAGGGCCTGGGGGCGACGGCCAGGTAGAGGGTGTTGCTTGAGATGCTTTCTTATCTTGTAATAGGTACCGTAGTGGCAGGKGGAAATATCCTGAACACCATTCACTCATTATTTTTCTCTGCCTCTTATAGCTTACGCATCGACCGTGTTCTCGGCGACAAGAAAGCACGTTCAACGCCAGGACAATCAGTTCCACAACCCGACAATCTATGTTCCCCAGTCCTACTCTCTCTAGTCTCCGCTAAACGACGCAAGTTCTCAATCTCACTATCTAGGAATTGGAGCACATCAATGAACCGTTGGCGGTTTTGTGGACTGTTTTGAAACCTTGGAGGCTCCCATGTCGGATATAGCTTCCAGTGGGCAGCTCTCATTCCAAAGCCCGGCGCCATAAACTTCAGGGTATGGTAGCAGAGCCAGCAAGGCCCTTTGCTACATCCGATATAGTTGAAGAAGTTTGTTAGATCGCGGTTCTCTAAAACGTAATCCAAGATCCGCATTTCGCAATGTACCCGCGGCGAAGCTTCTCCAGAACTCCCAGGAAACTTGGTAGCCTTTTCAAGCTTCACAAGATTACGATGTTCTTCCTTGAATTGCCGTTCATCATTCTGTTTAAAGATTCCCATATCAACCCCTTTGTTAAATATGTCCGTTAACAGTATTGAGTTGCCCGTGCGGTATCCTGAATTAGGCAGGCATTCGATCTTTAGGATAGCAGATTTATGGTCAATTTTGAAACGGACTATATCATACCAAGCTCGACGATAATTTGCCATTGTAAAGATCAGTCGTCGGAACACCCTTAACCACTTATCTTGTGTCCCCGTTTCGTGGCAATTTTCGAAAAATTCAACCGTCAGACTCTTATTAAACTCTAACAGCTGATAGCACAAACTTGTAATCTCGTCAAGAAATTTCATAGGAGCATATTCTCCATTTTCCCGTCTTTGAGCTAACCCTTTACTACTTGGCCCAAGACCCTTCGAGAAATATATCGTTAATTGATCTAAGATGGATGGTAAAGCATCTAGAACTTCTTTCCACCGCTGTTTTTCTTGAGATGACTTCGAAGCAACCAAGCTCGCTATCCATATTTGGGTGTCATTAAAATCCACTTCTTCATTTTCTTTCGTATCATATGCATTCTTTAGGTGTGTACGTATGACGGGATAGCAATTCCGAAGGATCGCAGCCCATAGCCTGTTATTGAGGTTTGGTGTATAGATAGGATGCCCTTGAACATATAGCTGGTCTTGATTTATGTCTTTGAACCACCGCTCCATTTTCCAGGAGAGGCCAGAAAATCGACAATGCCTCACAAAGTTTCTTGCGACCCAGAGGGTATAAATGTCCGGCTTTACACCGCTATGCTCCAGGATAGTTGCAACGACTCCTTCGGCCCCAGTTTGAGCGAAGATCAGAGCGAAGGAGTCGAGCAGGTTCTTTCCCAGTTGCTCCCTTTTCCGATCCTGACTTTCGCCCTCTATGATCATACTCATTTCACGCGGTCCCATTTGCTCTTCAGATCTAAGCACCGGGCCTGTATATTCGATTTCGCTTTGCTTCACTTGGACTTGGTTCAGTTTGAAGGCATTGGCGTAGAACTCTGCTGGATTTAACTGGGCATCCTGGAAAATGCCTCCTGGGTTACTTGACTCCATTTCTAAGGTCCTGCCCACAGATGATGTGATCTAATTGCAATAATCGACGTGTTGATATTATCTAACGCTTTAGGTAGTAAGTAAAGATGTGGTATGAATATCAGCAAAAGTACCTTTGAGCAAATCATTCTAACGGCTATTTATACTTATCCATGGCGAGTTTGTGATCTACCTACCACAAGTTCTACTCTGACTATCTAAGGCTCAATCTGAGTTAGCATGAACCATTTCACGGAATAAGTTGATTTGAGACGACAGGGTTCCCGGAGTGGCAAGCCAGAGTAGAGGTATTTGTCACAAACACCGTATGGTGATACGTGAATATCTTCCAAAGGTCTATATGGTCTCTCCTGGGAATCAATAATCATAAGACATAGATGCAGCATATACTTAGGTACATACAAGCATAAGGCCTGAAGGCATAGAGAAGTGATAAGGTCATGCTATATTTCAGGGTATGAAGGCTTATACCAACAATGAGGTGGCGATTGTTGCTTTGTAAAAGCTTGCGAGAATTTGTTTCAGGGTGTCCTGTTATGCAGCGCTTATAGGTTTTCATCTCAAAGGAAATAACGTAGTCCCAACACGCCTAGATCTTATATAAGGTACCTAAGGTAGATGAAGCTCTGGAGTTGGAAGTCTTCTATGAATAGGGGGCTTTAGACCCGCTTTAACGATATATCGGTAAAATGCATCGGTCCTTTTTCGGGCCGGGTTGAACACAGCGGGACCGCGAAATTTCAATGGGCGAGCAAGCACCAAAGCTACATAGATTTTTCTACTTGGACCTGCGCCAGCCAGATTGAAAACTTGAACGCGAGCCAAGTCAGCTCGCAGAAGGGTTGTCAAGATGGTGAACCCAGGAAAGCGGATGCACATATTACAAGCCGTAAGCTCCCTCCCTCTCTTTCTCTGTAAATTCCTTTCCCTGCTCAAATTGATGCATACATTTTTGCTGTATGAAGTCTGCTGCTAACGCGCCGATGTAGAAGGTAAATTGCATGGTCGATTGGACGCCGAGAGCCCGCCTTCTGATGCGAATATTTTCTAGCTATTAGAATTACGGCATGGCCCAGGTGCAGCGATATTACCGCCTGAGATCACGCGGATACATATGGATTTCGCAGTGAAGTGGAATGAGGGACACTTCGGGCCTAGGTACGCCGTTCTACCTTGAACCCGATTCCACACTCTGGCCCTCACCGAGAACGGCAAACCGCAATTAAGAGGCTATGGGTTACTAACTTTGAACTGGATAGGAAATTCTGGAAAACATGCCTTCCTCGTCTAAAATTCTGGAACCCAGCAATCCCCATGCTGGTGAACCGGACACCAGACCAGACAGCACCAGCAAAGATGTCGATATACTTCCGACAAGCCGCCCTCTCCTCCGAAGCTCCCGCTGCCTTGAGCAGTAAGATGAACTCATTACCTATCGCACAACAGCCACACTCAAGCATAAAGAACGAATACCCAGCACCAGAGCCTGAGGAGGGCGAGCGGGTCATCACGATTGACATGAAGGGTATTCACTCAGATAAGATCCTCGAGGAATTCGTCGCAAAGACGGGTGCTACACCTGTTCAGCCGACGCCCGACGAGCAGGTCGAGATGCGGCAAGTAGAGGAACGGGCTGAGAGAGCCGCTTTCGACCGGGCCGTTGTCAAGAAATACATCGATGACAAGCGTCGCGAGGAGCGCATGTTGGCTCAGGCACGCCAAGAGGCTGAGGCCATCAGGATGGCTAACCAATAAGGTTAAGGATACTATTTTTCTTGTCCTGGCCATAATTCTTGGCTTGGGAAAGACTTTTCCACCACAGGAAGAAGGGCTGGAAAAATCAGGCATGAGAGATGAATACCCTCCGGAGAGAGCCTCTTTGCGTGCGACTCGCCTCGACATGTACAAGACGTGTACTATATAGAATATCAGACGCATAAGAGCGCTGAGGATATGTACATGAAGCAAGGAAGTATATACCGGGTCTCCCCTAAAGGGGGGTCACCTATGACAAGATACCTACCTACGTACCAGGTATCAAATGAAAGAAATTCAAACAATAACAAGCAGCAGATGAGCATGGACATTCTCCATCCCCTATTACTCTTTCCCCTCCAACTCTCATCATCCATCCTATCCCCTTGCATACACTCTGAGATATCTGCCCTGATCCCCATGGCTTATCTCAATTTTGCGTCAAGGAAGATTGAAACGACCACGTTTCCTATTCACTGTGCCCTTCTCCTTTTGCTCCAAAGGTGCATGGTTTATTTGTTGGCCTACATATCATCTATATATCTACCGTTTTCAAGCATTACATTTAAATCGGTATAGTGGATGGTTTCTGATCGAGACTGCTCGAGGTAGTCTTTGACTGTCTAATCCTAGAAATATGTGATTACATATTACATGTCTGAGTGATTTAATGGATAAATCCGAGGTAGTTGTTACGGTCGAGCTACACATACAGATTGTCATGTCGCATGTCTGATATATACTGATACAAGCCGAGCTTTACTAGGAGCGGCGAACCATCACTACTATAATTACATTCTGTATAATTTCAATTTCATAACTCATTATTACTAAGTTAATGATTACGTTAAGTATACAATAGTATCACAACTTCATATTCGTAGGTCAGTATAGTCGTAGCGCCTCCATCGTTCCCGTCCTTCCAACTCCACCATCGCTATCCTCATACAAAATAAACTAGGCACCTCTTTACACCTCCGTCTCAACATCAGGCTGTCGCCCACTCAGCGCACCCATATGCGTGACCCTCCTAATAGCAAACTTGGCCTCGTCCTTAGCGAACTGCGCGTTGCGCAACGGCCGCCACTGCATCAACCCGCGGTGCTGCCGGTGCAAGTCCCGGCTCCTCTCCTTGTAGTCTTTGTACTGCTTGATCGGGTTGCGGCTGCTCTTACTCTGACTCGAGTCTGTCGTGGATTGGGTGTAGCTGCTGGTTCCGCTTGTGCTCGGACGTCCGGAGAGATCTTCGCTGGCGCGGGGTGAGGCTGTGGTGGCGTCTTTGACGCCTAGATCTTCCTTCCCCTCCTCATTTTCAAGTTCAGCGGAAGCATCTCGCGCGGGGCCATCGGAGGAGTCGTCGGACTCGTATTCTGTTTCCTCGCGGCCCTCGCGACCTGTCATTAGATCTGCGGGGTCTTTGCCAAAGGCACCGGTCCAATCCGTTCCGTCCTTGGACAGCCACTTCCGCTTCTCCTCCTCGGAGGCTGTAGCGAGGACATCTCGCGCTTGTGTCAGGGACTTGTCGTGCAGCTTCTGGATATGAGGTGGCACTTTATTGTCAACCTCCTCCTTCCTCACMCCCTCCGCAAAACACGCCTCCCACGTCTCGATCGTCTCGCGCGAGTCATTATCGCTCACGAACCTCAGATGATCTCTATCCGTGCCCGCCTTAAACCTACCCCTGAACCGCAGGCGTCCCACCTCCTGGATCTTGAGGTCGGGGATGGTGTTGAAGTTGGTAGGCGTGATGAAGTTCTGCGACAGACGCATTGCGTTGTCGCATCTCCACACCGGGATGTCGAAGGCGCTGTCCTCGCCGTCGACGAGCTCCTGCAGCCAGATCGCCGCGAAATGCTCTACGTGCCGCTTGCCCGCGAGGTGGAACTCGAAGAAGACGGGCGAGCGGTACCGGTACCTGACGGGCAGGCGGGGACGCGGGTTGTTGGTTACGCCACTAATGTTCCATTCCAAGAGCCCGTTGTCTGACTTGCATTGCTCGCGCTTGATGACGGCGGAGCTGCCTCCTGTTCGCAGCTTCAGCTTTACGCTACCCTTGCCCGTACCAGTGAACGTAGAGGTGATCTTATCGGATGTGAACTCAAATGTGCCGACGTCCCAGCCAAGTTGTGGAGGTGGTAGCTTGAGCTCGACGGAGCGGAATAGTAGGGAGATGCGGATACGACCAAAGCCGATTCCGCCGTCTAATGGGTACCACCGTGTGACCTATTCATTCTGCATTAGCAAATACTGGAGGATGGGAATATGGTGTACTCTGTACTTACCTGGCTGCTTGTCTGCATGAGGTCAGAGATCTTCAAGGGTACAACGCCAATAATAGGATCGTGCTGCCTGTTACGCGAGTCGCGAACCGTGACAGTGACGATAGCAGACCTCCAATCCCGCACGAAACGTTCGGTACCGGCATTGAAGATAGGCTTGGAGGAGACAACCTTCGTTCGAGTCTTGTAGACCTATATCAAACGCATTAGCATAAGAATACATCACAGCGACACCAAGACTTGCCAATTCATCGTTGAGTAAAATAGTGCAGTAAGCACTCGGCAATTTCTTGCTCGACTCCTCCTTGATCTCACCAGCATCACGGGCTGGCTCGTACTCCCGACCTCCCTTACGCTTTCCGCCTTCCGAGCCTTTCACATTAGCCAGCTCGAGGTTAACGATCTGGTGCACAACAATACTAAGGATGCCAGAGGGCCAGAGAGGGTCGGGAGGCGTATGTACAACGGCGTCTTCGTGGTCGTTCTGGATAGCGCCCTTGTCATCTTGCAATTCCTTGTTGTCCCGGATCTCCTTCGGTAAGCTGAGGTCCTTGCCATCCGTGCGCAGAGCAGCGCGGAACTGCGTCTTGCCGAAGTAGCCGACTTCCCAGTGCAGCTCGCCCGGCATGCTGCTCCCGGCCTTGACGCCGCGGAGCTTGGACACTTGCTGGTACATCTTACCGGGGTGCTGGATGAGTTTCTGCAGCGAAAGCTCGACCTTGCCGACTACGTCATCGGCGCTGGAGCGATCGCTATCCCACAGCTCCATTGAGAGTTGCTCGTCTGCCTTGATGAGATCAGGTGTGACAGGGAGCGCACAGCTCTCCTCGAACACGGGGTTAAGATCATCCTGAATAACACGAGTACAGTACATAGGCTTGCCGAACTTGGAGAAGCTGACAGTGATGTAAGGGTCGGAACCACCGCCTTCAGAGCCGCGTCGGTCTTGCTTGGATAGTCCGACGGCCTTGTGGATACGGATGAAAAGAACGCCCAATGCGTTGGTGTCCTTCTGGATATCGTCCCCAGACAGCATCTTGGCGAGATCGAGGGTCAAGGACTTTGGCGCGACGTACATACTAGCGGCGGTTCTTATGGCCCAGTTGACGAAGTTTGAGATCACGGGTAGGTTGAGGATATTGACTCCGCGCTCAATCATTGGGGTGCAACCAGCCTCGACCTTCGGAACTCCCATAAGCGTAATAGTGACTGCTTTGAGGAATGGTGGCTCAGGGGTCATCTGAAGTCTGAGTCGCACAGTTCCTACCAAGCTGATCAATTCAACCCCTATATACAGTTAGCAATTATACTGAACCGAAGTGGTAGAGCACGCTTACAAATAGGTAATGGAATGCCGAATAATCCCTTGATACCAAGGTAGAATACCAACTGCATACCCATATTCTGAGCTTTCGCTGAGACAGTCGCATCGGCTGAGGGCTTCGCGTGATAAGCAAAAGACGCCTCCAAATTGTAATAGTCACCGCCCTCCTCATCAGCAGCAAGTTCCTCCGGATCCTTGATCTTTTCGTTCTCTTTGTGCATCTCATCCTTTATCTCCTTCATGTGACTATCGGGAAGAGCCCGCAGACTGAGGATGCGGATGGGGTTGTTGCCCTGGTTGATGTCGGCTACTCTGACGTTTTCGATGATTCCTGGAACGGAGGCTTGCATGACGTCCTGGTATTGTTAACAAAATGTTCAGGTATAGAATTCATGGGTACAGCGATGACATACTTCAAGAGTATCAGCTACACCGGCAAACATGTCGGGGTTAATAAGTCCCCAGACAATGCCGAGGAGAGTATTCATCCATTCGACAGACTCGGGAATTAAGTTAGCGACGGCGGTCTCTCCACGCTTCTGCTCGCTCGACCATTCGATGTCCCGGCCCCGTCTAACCAAGTCCTTCATCCACAAGAAAACCCCAGATGAGACACAGATGGCTAGGGGAATTAAGCCGAGTAATCTGCCTCCGAAAAACTTTCCGATAAAAACAATTGCGAAGAAGACACCGGCGCATAGTACCGTGGCCCTCTGCTCGATGATATTGTACATAGGCTCATAGCTGACGGATGGCGTCGGATGGAAGAGTATGTTCGTCTTCTCACCATGGATTGGCACATCTGAAGTAGCACCCGTAGCTACCGGGTCTGGAGGAGCTGTTATATCCTGAGCTTTTCTGTACTCTTCTCCCGACTGTGTCGGTTCTGTTTTCACCGTCGTATCCTTGCCCAGATTCGCATTTGGTACGGATAACTAAGCGCAACTTTAGTAAGAAAGTTCATCTTACAGCTTAGGTTAAGGCGACTTACTTGGGGCTCATCCACGGCCTTCATGAAATTGGCATCGACATCGTCAATCGTAACCTCTCTTCCCGTGACGGGATCTGTGACAACTCTGCCATGCCTCCTATATGCGTCGGTATCGTTTTTATGCTCCGTGATATCCTTGTTCTTCCTGTTCGCTTTAAGTTCGGCATCAATCTTCGCATCTCGCTCCTTCTTATTCCTATCGAGGGACGCGGCGAATTCCTTAATGTTGGGGACTCGGTTGAGGCCAGAATAGTGGCCTCCACCTGGGAAGTGGTGGTGTTGCTCGGAAGCCATGGCGTGAGATAGGTATTTATTAACGTATACAGAGATAATGAGGTTCTAGGGATGTAAGTGAGTATATGATAGGTTCTCTCTGAAAGGGTATAATAATGGGAATTATAGGAGTATAAGGAAGGAATTGACCTCCCACCCCCTCGTTAGTAGATCTATGGAGAAAAATGATAGTTAAGGGTATCTCTTATATGACAGGGGCACGGGAAGACAGAGAGAGAAGGTCGAAGTCGAGGTCAAGGTCAAGGTCCAAGGAATTTAATTTTGGAAACCTTGGTAGATATGTCAATTCCATAGCTACCCTAAGCTAGACTACCTGTTCTTGAATTGACAAGACAGGCTTGCATCATATTTCCAAACCCGTTTCTCATTTCTCCTCTTTCAGCTGGAAAATTGTAGATGAATCGTGTAAAGGTGAGTGTATGACGTCGGTGGATCAGCTAAGTCTTTGAATCGTCGGGTACTTCCCGCTTGTACCGTCCGATTTGGCGTCTCTGCTTCCAAGGCATTGGACGACAGGGGCTTGAGTGCCCCACCCGAATCCAGGCTCATTGCTTCCCGTATCGCAAATCGTCTTACGATGCTACGCTGCCAGGCCTTACAAAGACCTTGGCGATGCGAACCACCGGACTGGGACGATTCGACATTGCTACTTGTTTCAGGACCTTGTCGGATCGTGTTATATACCTCCTATACCGTGGCCGCCTCGATCGAGAATGGAATTGTCTTTCACATTGAGTACCTTGCATTTGTATACTAATGTACGCTAAGGTAAGAAGGCGTTATTCTAGTCTCGAACGAGAAGAAGCGACATGTCAGTTTCCGATATCTGCAGGCGCGCAAACAAGTCGTTCAGTTATATAACAACCATGGGACAAACACCGATCGTCAATGGCACCACGTCTGTCTTCACTCCCTACCTACGTACTAGGCAAGTCTTCTCTGTCAGCTGATCAGCTGAAGGAAGAAACCCAAAATAGCCACGATGGCCAAGGCAGGAGGTATGTATGTAGATTAGCGAGTGGAAAAAAAACATGGCGCGCCTGGACTTAGTGGAGAGAAGCACAGACCGATCTTCAGCAAGGATCGATAAAGAGTTTGCGTCATATAGCATCTAGAATTTCCAACATCAACCAAGATTCGTCTCTCACACGAGCCGACGAACCGAGCTGTGTATTAGTACCTACATACTATCTATGATCTCGCACGCTGTCCCCAATCAGGTTCGACAAGTGCCTTCACCGAGTTCTTCATTGGTGAGGCTTAGTCATTCACATATCTCAATCTTGAGCTTAGATAATCTGCAGCCGAGTTTAGTCATAGGAGGTAGGTACTCATATTCATATTCATTTTCACTTTCATTTTCATATCCCATCATATCATGCCTCCCTCATATACCCTCACATGTGGAATCCAGGCCACAAAATACAATGCGATGGTATCGAATAACGCCTATGCTAATTCAACCATGCCGCCCAATGCACCCGTATGCGTTTAATCCATGATGTTTCCCTTTCCTTAAATCTTACTTATGTTTTGTCCTTGCTTCGTGTCATCTTCGTGCCTAAATGGCGCATAGGATGTTAATGAGATGTTTCATCTCTTCTGACCGAGCTAGCTACACTTAGGCGCTGCCCACTAGATCAGGCGGGATAGGTGTGTCCCTCCTAGTACCCGTCTCAGGGTTGGTTGGATCTACAGATCCAAGCATCGCAGCATTTGATGATGCTGTGTCAAGTGCGGGTACCGTCGGAGTCTTCATATTTAAATCAATGCTGTGAGGCGTTGTAGCTCGACTCGAGAGGCTGCTACTCGCATCCGACATATCAACGTCCATATGATCTGCTGTCATGTCCGATGATTCCGACCCAAGAGGCTCAACGCTAATCTTGATGGCCGTCACAGGTTCCGGTGTGGATGCCTTCGCCGACGCGGGCTTCGGTATAGAGAGTATAGGGACTGACGTAGGCGCGGATACCGTCGTTGTGGAAGCTTCCGCGGCGGCTTTGAGAGCAGCCACGGCACCACTTTCACTCTCTTCGTCATCTTGGCCGATAGTCCAAACCCACTTCCGCCTCTTCTCCTTCCTCTTGCGTTTGCGGATTCCGTCTGGCCTCGGAGAATGAATTGGTGTCTCCGTTCCCAACCCCGTCATACGTCTCCTCATTTCCTCGAAGGGACCTGGAGTCTCTCCCCCATCGCGTGTCTCATCGCCTGAATACGCCATAGCGAGATCAAGGACCATGTCAGAATCCTCTATTGCCGGAGAAGGTGAATAGGGGGATGCTTCGTCCACAAGGAGGTCCACATGAGATTTGATGTACTTCTCAGTAGTAATGGTTTGTGTCAAAGGAGATACATATCCCACATGCTTATTTGCTTTCTCTTGTAGTCGACGGGATTGTCTCCTAGGTGAGATGGGTGACCTAGCGCTTTGAGGAGGTAGAGGTGAATTTCGTAATATACTGTGAAGAGATTTGTCACGAGTATACGGTGCTTTCGCTGGTGTTCCAAAAGGTGCGTAAATCACTCGACGCCGGGTCTGAGCAGGGGAGCTTGGATTTGCCTGTTTTCTCGAGTCGGCGGGTGCGAACGTGAACTTGCTGGATTCGGATGACTCAACTGGCCCGGCAGACATTGGAGGGGTTGCCGTCATAGTACTTGGAAAAATTATATCCATCTGCTGAGCTGGTGAGATGGGGTTGGCAGATAAAGGGGTATCCGGCAATGTAGCGGTGTAAGGTGTGTCTGTTTTCGGCTTGCGAATTTTGAGGGAATCTGGATCAGTTTGGAGTTTTAGAGGCTGAAGAAGATTAATAGCCGTTATCGGCGTTGACTGGACCGGCGTCGACCTCTCAATAGCAGTTACATATATATTCGAGAGAGTATTGAAAGATGTCGGGGAGCTGGTATTGACCCTTGGTAAGGGCTTTCCTGTCCTAACGCTCGGTGCTGGAGAGGATTTCGTCTGTAGAGACAATTTAGGCCTCTTCGAAGACTCCGCGCCTGCCATGGTGACGATGGTTTCACGGACTTCGTCTATGAAAGTCCAGCCTTCAGATAGTCTACGAGATATAAGGAGAGGAGGAGGAAAGAAAAAGCAGAGAAAAGGTTGTAGAGTATGCCACTCAGTCTGTGCTACTAGCAGACGAGGACTTCCAAGCAACCTCCCAGCCGGCCGGGGTGTATCAAGAGCAGCAAGAGAGAACCGGGTGTGCAATGTGTGCCGTTAGAGGAAACACGGCGGCTATATAAAACCCCTTGGCTTCAAGAGACCGAAGGTCCCGATAGAAAGGGAAGGAAGGGAAGGGAGAACAGCTTAGTTAGTCAAGCGCCTATAGAGGTATGGAACTAATGCAACCTGCAGTGTGAAGCAACAACACCCCGGGCGTAAGAAGAGGGGGGGAGAGATACGAAAGCGGGAAAACACGACCAGAGGATGCGTGCCACAGTTGGTTGTTGAGGACTAGAAGGTGAAATGGGGGACATTGGGCTGACCAGTCGCAGAACGATTGTGACAGTGAGATGCAGTCACTCCCATATCCGGGTCTTTGGTTGGCTATAAAAAGGGAGGAGAGCTTACAAAGTGAGGGATGATTGAAGACGCAAGCGCCGACGCAACCTTGCTCATCTGCACAATCCTGGCTATACTTAGCCAATGGCTTGCGCCATGGGGTCGGCTAATGGGCCACTCGCGTATGCGATTGCCGCCTCTGGCTTCTTCCGGCGCCTATTTGCTGAGAGGTCGACGGTCAACTGTGTTCCCCCGCATTTCGGAGGAAAAAAACATATCTGATTGATATGTTTAGAGACTCTGAGCTCGAGAAAGCGGTGAATACCAAAGCGATTGTCTGAAAGCTGAATCGTCTACTCAGTGCGTAGTCTGCATGCTGAGAACAGCAGGTGACTATCAGCCGCGCGTAGAAAGGATTTCATACTCCCCCGGAAGCGGGCTGTTGGTCCTTGTCAAATTTTGTTATTGCATACGCCACGTTCCCACGGCCCCAGTACCCTGGGGCAGAGCGGAAGATATTTCTGAGCCAGCAGGCCAGGAAGAAGTCCGGACTTTTTCGGGGGTGACAACATGACTCCTTCCCATCTCGGGACAGATCTGGCTGCAACGCTGCGATGATCGGTGAGCACTCTACTCACTGGGAGGAGACCACTTTGTTCTCTATCCACTTAATATAGAAGACCCAAGTTGTTCGAAACACGTATCAGGCAGTTCACTCATTTCTTCGGGCATGACGATGTTTCTATATTTATTCAGCCCTAATCGAAATATGTAGTACCGTGGTCGTAGGCATTTTTTGAGAGCACTGGCCGCAGCTAGGTCAACCCTTGGTTAGCAGCAAGCCAGATGACTGGGTCGTCGCAGGGTCGGTATCGAAAACACCCGTGGGGCGACGATGTAACTACGGGAGCATCGATACTTGTTTGAAATGAGATGAGGGGATACATGTAGGAGTGAAAATAGAAATTTAGTTGATTGCACACATTAGGAAAACATGTGTCTGTCTTCCCATTGATGATGGAGAATGCTCGAGGATGGCCAATGGTGATAGAAAATAAGCGAAAACGACCCGGTCCTTTTCAAAGCCACATTACATAACATCCTGCATGACGTGGCCGGTGAGCCACAACACCAGAGCTATTGTCAGCAACCGAGGCAGCACTCACCTTGTACATTATGCCATACCTCCTTATGAAATCGGATCTCTATAAAGAACTATATACACTAGGCCACCTTGTCCTTGTATGGGGCTATTTCGATTTAGATACTGTCAAGCAAATATACATCATTTACTACGTGTAGCTGTTCCACAGCGTGGCCACCGTTTTGTCTAAAAATGGAACAAGATGAGGACAGCAGCGCTGACGTCGGGGCGATCCAAGTCGATCGTCTCCAGAGCGCCTAAGAGGACCGACGACCGCGTCATCTTACACTTTGTTAGTTCAGCTTTCTCTTTTACTTTCTATTTACTCTTCTCTTCTTCTCCGCCATACTTCGATCTCGAATACCCTTAGCATATATCTTATTAACAATCTGACGTAGGACTATGATTGTTTCTATGCTAGCGTTTTCGAGAATGCCAATCCGTCCCTTAAGGGGTTACCACTAGGAGTGAAGCAGAAAAGTATCCTGGCGACATGCAACTACGCCGCGCGGGCCCGTGGAGTCAAGAAGCTGATGCTTATCTCTGAGGCGCAAAAGATCTGCCCGGAAATTGTGATCCTCAACGGAGAGGATCTAACACCATTCCGTGATGCTTCCAAGAAGCTGTGGTCGGTCTTGAGGTCACACTCTTGGAACGATCGAGTTGAACGCCTGGGTCTTGATGAGGTTTTTCTTGATGTTACGGATGTAGTTGAGTATAATCAAGAGTTACTGAACCGTAATGCCTTACAGGACTCGTTCTTCCAGCTCTCAAAGCAGGACCCTGAAAAGGGATTCAGCTTCGACGCTACTCATTTCTTCGGATGTATACATCCACCTGCGGACCCGAAAGATGTCATCTCAATTCTGGATAATCCGGTATGCGTACGCATGCTCCTCGCATCTCACTTAGCAGGCTATCTACGCCTCAAGCTAGAAGAAGACTTCGGATATACATCCAGTGGGGGCATTTCAACAAACAAAGTCCTGGCTAAGCTGGCCGGCAGCGTGAACAAGCCCAAGAACCAAACTACGCTCCTTAGCATCCATGAAGATGATATACAGAATTTTATGGACGGCCATAAACTCCGTCAGATCCCCGGCATTGGCTCACGGATCGCACAACTAATACAGGACCACGTGCTCTCGACGAAAACCACCGGCGACTTGCACGACCTGGAAATAGGTGCGAAGGTGACAGTGGGCCAAGTCCGGCAGCACCCAGGCATGTCCGCAGACCAACTAGAAAGAATCCTCGACCGCCCCGGCGCCGAGCGCGGCAGCGGTGAAAAGGTGTGGAATCTGCTCCACGGCGTCGACAGCTCCGAGGTCAAAGAAGCAAGCGATGTGCCTACGCAGATCAGTATTGAGGACACGTATATGTCCAAACCGTTAAACACGCTCGCCGAGATCACACGGGAGCTGCACGCGCTTGCAACTTCGCTTGTACGACGCATGCGCATCGACCTTGTAGTAGACGATGCGGACACCTCGGATCCCACTTCGCAGCCACAGCAGCGCTGGGCCGCATACCCCAAAACGCTACGCTTGTCGACACGCTGCCGGCCCAAGCCTGGAGCTACTTCTACCTCTACGTCCGTGCCAGAGAGCTTCAGTCGGAACTCGCGGAGCCAACCTCTCCCTAGTTTCGTCCTCAACCTGAAAGACGACAGTGTTGAAGCGATTGCCGAGCGGCTGACCACGGAAACCCTGCTCCCCCTTTTCCGCCGCCTGAACCCTGAGCGACAAGGGTGGAACCTAGCTCTGATCAACATCTGCGTCACGAACATGGTGATGGTGGCTGGGTCTGACTCGGCGGGGAATGGTACAGGGACGGGAGGAGGACGGAACATCGCGAGTATGTTCCGAACACAGGAAGACAAGCTGCGGGAGTGGACTGTCTATGATACTACGCCTATACAGGATGATACTGCTCCGCCCCCTGTGGACACGGCATGTCTCACGGAGAGTACCACCGAAGCTGAGAAGGGCGAGGAAGATGACTTGAGGACAGCTGAGCCGGTAGAAATATCGCTTGACCCCGATGTTGATACTTGGGAAGACGAAGACGAAGACGAGTCCTATAGGTGTCACATCTGCGGGCATGCCATTCCAACCTTTGCAATATCAGCACACGAGAGGTTCCATAGCATTGGCGACTGACTGGAGTCTTTGTTTAGTTTCATTTTCGCATCCATTTGGTGTTATATACCCCTTTAAATGAGATACCCCAACGCCAAACGCCACATCTACCTCATAAGCATTTTCTCAGTGAAGCATCTGGACTTATAAATGTATGTTCATTCATTCGCTGTAATGTGTATTAAATATCGCAAATTAGTGATTTAACATTGGCGGCAGTAGGAGTATGGGTATGCAATCGACCGTTAAACCTCATTTCTCTCATATTTTTGCGCTCTTCGAGGAGACAAAGCCCGCCGCCAGTTCCAGTCTCTGTATTCCCCATATAACAACTCCGGAGGTATCAATAACCAAGAATGCACCTAATAAAAGCTTTAAACATTCAAAATAGCCACCCACTCCGCGGCCAGCCCCTTAGTTTTTAATTCATCGCCTGGCTCACTGCGACCCGAACCACCTAGCCCAAGTGAACTCCGGCCTAAAAGCAAAGATCGCAGTTCTTCCAGCTTAGCCTCTCATCGCTCTGTGAATAAACATACTTATCAAAACMCCCTGGAAGGTCGACGGGATCATAACCGCTCTAGCTCTTCGTTGCCTTTTAGTAGAGCTTCGAGCCACTCCCCTGCTATTGATAACATGGTGCTTTTGCTGTAGCCGCCTCCCTTGAGGTTCGGAACAATTTCGCCGAGATCATCGAAACCTTCTTTGATCGCTCCTCTTCTCTTCTGTTCGCTCTTTATGTGGTTCTCTCTCTTCTGGGCGTCAGTCAGGTTTTCTCGAGGCGGTTTACCAGAATTTATGGTGGACTTTCTCCGCTTCCCAGGACCATCTTGAGTTGTCGAAGAAGAGGCGTCCGTAGTTAATTTCAGATCCGGTTTTGATTTCCGCTTCCTGGCCACAGCTTTGGGTGGTATGGATGTTAGATCTTCCGCTTCTTCTTCGACCTCTGACTTTGCCTTGCTCTTGCTTTTCCGGCGCTTGGCGGGTGGAGCGTCAGGGTCGCATTCTTCCTTAACATATCCATTTGTATTGCTTTCGGGTCGGGGGATAAATGAACTTTCCCCATTGGTTACTGGAGATGGCGGTCGAGTCGTCGCAGCGCTTTCACTGATAGAAAGAACTTTTAGAACCCCTAGGCGCTTCTGCTCCAGAAGCTCGCTTGATTCATGTTCAGGGGGTACATAACCTTGCGGTTTGGCAAAGCTTGCGTCGGAACCCCACTGCAACTCGGGCGCCTCGATCGGTCGTTGGCTTAGTCCTTGAGAGCTTCCAAACATCATGTCAGTGAACACCATTTCAACCTCGTTCGGTGGAGCACGTCTATGACGGATAGGGCTATTTCGTTCCGGACTAATGTGATTTCGAATCGGGGGTCCCATTGGATCGACGGGAGCACCGTTGTGCTGTGAGGACATGACAGGTGTGCGGCTCACACCATTCACATGAGAGGGATGCCCATTCTGGTGACCGTGGTGAAGAGACGTTAGGACTGCAGCCACATCGGCGTGAGCGCTATGTTCGATCGGCGTATGAGGAGTGTGAGGCGTGTGAGGCGTATGGGGTGCTGGTGTACTATGGTGCTGATGTGGTTGCGCGTGTTGAAGGTTTAATGATAATTGCGGCGTCGGTGGAGGCATCATGTTCTGTCCGAACGGAAATACGTCTTGATAGGTAGTAGCAGGAATTCCGGCCATCGGGGAAGCGGACGGCTGCTGTGGTTGTTGCCCAAAGGATGTAGTATGGCCTAGAAAGGCCGGCGGAAGTTGACTTATCCACTGCTCGCTAAAATTGAGTCCTTCACCATACGAAGTAGAGTATTGGTTGGACGTCATGTCTTCGAAGAAAGAATTTAGCAGTCTAGAATCATCGTGACTGAGCAAAGGATCCCCCGGAGGAGGCGTCGGAGCTCTAAGGAATAAGAAGTCTTGATCAGATATGTGATCTATATAAGCAATTAGTCCCCAGGATCTACATAAATGCTAACAACGAATTGCTCATGGATAATAAAGACGTACAGCCAAACGGCGCGTTGCCGTCAGGCGGTTGCGAAGAACCCATTTTGGGACGTTGTACGCAAACGGCGCTCATGGGTGCTTCTGTCGCCGATTCGATCGCGCAAAACGGGGAGTACTTTAGGCAAACACGCTCGGTGCAAAGTTGGGCGGGCGAGCGCGGAAAGTGTAAGGCAAGTCTCGTTCTATTTTCCAGCAGCAGCGGCGGCGGCGGTCGAATCGTGATGATCGTTTCGAGATTTTACGGGCAAAGCAAGTAGGTGTCGTGGGGACCTATTAGGCATGTGTGACATATGGACTGCAGGACAGTATAATCGAAAAATGCCATAGGCCTCCGCAGCGGGGAGGTCGGTTGGTTTATTGGGTGTTGCAGAAAGGATCGTCGTTATAACAAAGTGTGGTTCGGACCCGGTTCAGACTCGCGACAAGGCTGTTCGGTTGCAACCCGGGTCAATGGTCAAAAGAGGAATAGTAGCGGAGATGTCAGAGAGCTCTTGCACATCGTCGGGCACGAAGGATTATTATTCTGGCCCCTGAGAATGGTGGCCGCAGATAGCGTCGACATCGATTAGAACTAATAAGAGAATATACAGCCCGAGGTCTATCAAGCTTTTCGGGACGGGATCGTCAATGCTCCATGGAGACCCAGAGGTAGCATGTGTATGTATGAAGCAGGTAGGTGAGCGTCGGGTTGGGGTCGACTAAGGTAGGGTAAGGTAAGGTAAGGTATGGCTTGTGTGGAGAGGCGCGGCCAGTCTAGTAGGTCAACGGGTCGCTTTTGGCGTGGTGGCTTGCATGTTGCAATGTCGAGGAAGTGAAAAACCTGCAAGAATGACAGTGCTGAAAGTAGTGTGACACCTGAGAGGTAATTGGACAAAGATGGAGGGAATGACGAGCAGGAACTATTCGGAGTCAACTTCCATTCGCTGGCGAAAACCGACTCGAGAAACAACCACCATCCTTTGCTCCGCAATACTGTATTACCGCGATACCTAGGTAGGTACGTCTTAAGCCCACGGCTACATGTACATATGTATGTACGTATATGTAGCTAATGTTCCTAGTCATCTGCCAGTAGAGTAGCAGGAGCAGCAGCACCTAATAAGCACCAAGCAACTACTAGAGGTAGGCAMAACTCAAMAAGCCACTCTCTTTTCCTTTCTTTCTTGCGCTAGACGAAAAAGGGAATACAGGCATCCTTACATAGCGCGGAGTTTAGTTACCGGTAGTAAAATGAAATGAGGGGTAACAATTCGAAGCTATGAACCTATCGATGATCTGCTTTTAACGGACCCGCCTACAGGTATAAATCCTTCACAATGAGGTCCGTAACTGTGTTAGTGGTTGAATACTCAGGACCTATCCATTTAAAAAAGGGAGATAGGCCTAAATTACGGCTATGATCACCATTAATCAACATTCGGTCGAGACATTTGTAAGTCCCAGACTATAAGTATGGAGTATTTAGGGCTACTCTCCACGCCCTATACTAGATTTAGCCATAGCAGAGGAACACTCAAAGCCAAGGATTAAGGGAGAAGAGAAAAGGGTATAGCACTATAGTGGAGATGTTTGATATGGGCATAATTCGAATAATACCCTTTGCTCTTACCTTGCATGTATGTTAGGTACCTAGGAGGTATGAGGTAGGTACTTTGCAGCACTTGACTCGAGCAGCTGCGTTTGCATTTAGTCGAGTCTCTTGACTTCCATCATTGAAAGTTGTTAGCTTGGCAGGGGACAACCTCCGAGGTGCAATCACATGTCAATTTCTTTTCACTTCCTCCTACAGTACATAGGTACCTAAACACCAAGACGCACCAAGACATCACTTCATGCATTTGCTGTGCTTTCTGCCTCGACTGTGTCTAAACATCATGGCCCGAAGCAAGAATTAATTCTGACATCACCGAGCCAGGTCGACTCATCCGTCCCAAAACGAGCAGCACACAAGTTTCACTACAGGCGGCCCATCATCCCGTCCAATTGTCGCGTCTCTATCGACTTGCCGTTGCATACCACATACCATACTGCCGCTTCCCATGAGCGAAAGCCGGGGTTGTCTCCGGGTGAGCTTAGTCGATTACGTGCGTACTATGCCCTAAAACTCTAGTAGATGTATGTTTTTATCCTCCCAACCTAGATGCAGGGTACCGAGCACCAGGTCGTGGTTGTAGTAGCCCTGGACCAATTCTCATTCGTCATGGCACGAGACAGCATTACGTCTGCTGGGGATGCATATACTCACCCTCAGAACTCCGTTGTCGAGGAGAAAATCCGGCCGAGATGGTGATGGACAATCCGGGTGTTCCCTTCAGAATATCCCGGGGTTGGCCTGGCCTATTCGGTGACCAATTTGGGTACTGACTGATAATTCTTTAGGCCATCTTACATCCCTTTAATCCGCTTTACAGTTGTGTAGGATCGATTTGGATCATTACAGCACAGCACAGGTTGCATGCATGCATGAACTTGAGTCCAGTTTTATTATAATTTATGTGTGGCACGGCCAAAGAATCCCTACTTCTTGAACGAGTAGAGCTGCCCGTCTTTGTGGCTTCGGGCAGTCACCTCGGCTGAATCGCCAAAGGCGACTAGTAACCCAACTGCAACTTAGCGTACGGCATAGTGCGGTATTGTCTTATTAAACCATTATACTCAATTACCTCATCACCGGCATCCAAGCATCACCATGTTTATTGTTCGGCATGCATAGCTTCCGGGTGCAACCTCCTTCCGGTTTTCCTCACCAGACCCGACTCCCCGGCACTTATCTCTCCAAACCCAAACGCCATTATCGTAGCAGGGCTTTCCCGCTAGAGCCACAGATCTAACACACGGACGCCGCGTCTCAGATCCTCCGCGATACATACCCGGTTATTCAGCCCCTTTTCAAGGTATTTGTAACAATAACAAACTATCCACTCAGTCGGAACTATTCCAAGGATCAACGGTATATCTCGATACTTCGAAGAGGCGCAGTAAACCAATTCACCATAACCTATTTTTCCGTTTATGGGCTGTCTATAGGCTCACCATTAACTGAGCTTGTCCACAAGACGCGGTGTCGCGCAACCAACGCGATAGCCGTGGCATTGCAACAATGACATCTTTTCTGTTACCCCAAAGAGGCCGACGGAAACTGGATGAATCTATACCACCCCTTCTCAGACCACTCATTCGGGCCTATGTCTTAGGCTACGCTTCTGCTGTTGCACCAAGGCTCCTCACGTTGGTTCTGCAATATGTAACTAGAAGGAGAACAGACAAGGGTGCTGCAAGTGTCACCCGGACCCACGACTCCTTCATCTCATCCCTGCAACGTATCCTACGCGGGGGACTAGAACTTCAGAGATTCCCAACTTTCTGCGCCGCGCTTGTCGGCGGAACTACGTTACTAGAGGCAAGACTCACCGCGACTGCCTCATGCCGGCTCGCTTTAAGGCCTATAGAGGGTGCAATCATCAAAGATTAATGCTAACTTATTGATTGAAGGTCGTGCTTGATAGCGCTCTGAGCCGTCTCTTATCCACCAGCCAACTTACAACACTGGTCCAAAAAAGGCAAGTTCTGAACTCGCTGACAATTCTGGATGGTTCATTGGAAAAGCTTGGCACTAGTATACTACCTTGGCGCATATCTTAACACTATTATCACTTGAGACGCTCAGCTAACCTTCATCGAACTAGACTTTCGAGGTGGCTATCATCTTTCATCGCAGCATGGTTTAGCCTCCAACTACTACAGTCGAAGAAGAGCGATGGCTTCTCAGAAACCATTACCATCAACTCAGACTTGCAACCTGCCAGGCATGAAACGATCCGCTATGCAGGACGGACCTTAGATTTGACATTGTTCGCTACGACCAGGGCTCTTGATGTGATAGTCGGCGAGTTATGGAGCCGGAGGAGACAACGCAGGGCCGCCGCTGGCCAGTGGACCCAGGTATGAATAACACTACTGCAATGCAGAAGGACTCTCACAAAACTAACCATTTCTAGCTTGAAACGTTGCTATCCAAGCTGCCAGACACTACCATATTTGCAACATCCTCCGCGCTTATTATGTGGGCGTGGTTCTACTCTCCTTGCAAATTACCGAAGTCCTACACAAAATGGATAAGCTCGGCAGCAGCCGTGGACTCGCGCCTCATCGAGGCACTTCGGCGTTGCCGGAAAGGGGAGCTCCGCTACGGTGAGGAGACGGGGCAAGCACCGCTCCTTCAATCAATGTGCGCGGACTATAAATGGCCACTGGAGTGGGGCGACCCTGTCAAGTCCATCCCGTTCCCCTGTGAGATCGTGCACATGGGCTGCGGCCCGTCTTGCGAGTACCACGCCCTATCCAGGTTCTACCGATCCTTTAAGTGGTCCATAGTCACGTACTTACCCTTGAACATTCTGGCTCGAAAGAAGAGTCTCAAGGGCTTGCAAACTGCGTTCCTATCTGCCGCTCGCTCTTCGTCGTTCTTGGCCGCATTTATCACCCTGTTCTATTATGGCGTGTGCCTCGCACGGACAAGGCTCGGTCCGCACATTATCGGAAAGGATATCCAGTGCAGGCAGACTATAGACGCAGGTCTCTGCGTTGGTTCCGGCTGCTTCCTGTGTGGATGGAGCGTCCTTCTCGAGAAAATGGCTCGTAGGAAGGAGCTAGCTCTCTTCGTGGCGCCAAGAGCCATGGCAACACTGTTGCCCAGACGCTATTCCCTCGATAAGCAGTGGAGGGAGACATTCGTCTTCGCCTTCAGCACGGCTGTCGTATTTACGTGCGCACTCGAGAATCCGAAGAGGCTCCGCGGCGTGCTCGGGAAGATATTGAGATCCGTTCTGGAAGCATAACGGTCCATTTCTTATCCATCCGGACCTTACACAGAATGATAGATCTTTTCTATTTATTGTAATATGTGGTTACCTTGGAGGTGGTGCTGATTTAAATGAGATCTTGCATTTGGTAGGATAAGGGCATCATGTAGAATGCACTTTGGAAAAGGAGCAGTTTGTATTTCTAGTCTCAAAAAGGGGGACTGGCTTGTACGATCCGAGTATATGTATTAGAATAATATAATATTCATTGAACACAGCTATTTCATCCCAACTAGCCTATAAGTCCGACCGAATGGTTTCGACTGTGCCGGGGGTTCTAAAGGCAGCATACGCCGTAATCTTCAGATAGAGGTCAAGCCCCTCAAAGTGCACAATGTATGGCATCTCAAGAACTTGAGACTCAATCATACTTCAATCCTTGAGGTCTAGCCTTATTTAAATTAATTGACCTCTTAGCTTTACCAGAGAGCCAAGTTGTCGTGGTCCTACTAAATAATTTGTTGGGTCCTGTTTACGTTTGACATGTAGGTAGGTTCTGGGACGCGCGTCTTCAGCCCATCTAGGCTTCATTATGAACAGCAAAGGGTGGCTACGTCACAATCCGACCCAGTCCAGGATATCCAGAAGTGGCGTAGACAATGGCATGTAAACATCTTTGTATCAGACTACCAAGCACAGCATTACGTACTCAAGCCACACGCAACCATACATCTTATCGTTACGCATAGCTCATCCTCCACCATTATCATCGTTATCATCACGGCTCACGACCTCAACCAACTACACACCCCCAGCACAAAAATACAAACCAACGCGTCGCTCCGCACCGTACTCAAGATCTGTCCGTACCGCAGCGCATGCTGCACATACCCCTTCACACTGCCCGGCAGGAACCCGCTCACAGTCCACATCCACCCCTTGGGCGGCTCGCGCCCCTTATCCAGGAAATACCGCGTCGTCAGCAGAATCGCCTCCACGGACGTGAACACGTAGAAGAAGTACGCGCGCGTGCGCTCGATGGTGTCCTCGCCCTCGCCCGTCTTGGATGTGATGGACGAGTGCTCCCGTTCTGTAAGAGTGCCTGTGAATGTAGTGGAAAGCGCAACGTAGAGGCCGAGGCCCAGCGCGAAGACGGCGTGTAGGATGCGCCACAAGTTGGCGGACTTGTTGGCGGCTAGTTCTTGTGCTTGTTGCATGGGGTTGGGCCCGGCAGCACCCGCGCCGCCTAAGTTGCCTAAGCCCCCGAAGAGCCCTTCCATTGGTGTCCCGGCGAAGGGATTCGGTCCGCCCGGTCCGCCGGGCATGCCACCGCCCGACATCATTTGCGAGAGCATCTTCATCATGGGGTCTTCCTCCATGCCCTCCATCCCGGGCATTGGTGGCGTAGAGCCGGAGCCGTCTAAGAAGGGGTTCTGGCCTAGCGCTGGACCTCCGCCGCCGCCGAGCAGTAATTGCCGTAGTTGGGCTTGTTGAGCCTCAGAGAGATCGTCGGACATGTCGTTGGAGGGTTGCTGGCGGGCGGTGGTGCGAGGCTCATAGTAGTGCTGTGATATATCTACTTCTTCCGGGTCACCATGTTGTTCTGGAGCTGGAGTAGCAGTTGCTTTCGGGGCGGATGTAGTGGTGGTTTCTTGCGGTGCGCTGGCTTCTGACGCCGGTTGAGTTACTGGATCTGTATGTGCTGGTTAGCAAACTATACGTAAAGTGGTGTGTCTGACTAGAAAGAGCCTAAGTATCTCACCTCTTTGTATGCCGCCTCCCAGCCCTGTGATCTTGTTTAGTCGTGCGGCTCCTCCAGCTTTGATCTTAGCCTCGCGGCGTTCTTTGCGCAGGCGTGCTTGCTCGGCAGCACGTGCTGCCGCCGCATCTTCAGTAGCTTGAGGACCTTCCGTCATTTCTGGTGAGAGAAAAAGCAGATCTTGGTAGTGCGCGTTGTGTAATCAAGGACGCAAGGAAGAGCTCAGTGCGTTGTACAGGAGGACAGCTGTGTCGAATAATTGACGTAGCAGCTGACGGAGAACGGCGGTGCGACGTGTACGTACCTGAGCTACTTGGCTGCTTCCAGTGCTGGCTTATCGATAACCTTATAATTGGTGGGGCAGCGGTACGGGTCCAGGGGAGTGTCTCGGCTCCAACGTCACTGGCCGTCGCCCCAGAAAAAAGTTTCTGAAAGGTTTCGATCACTGAAGTTGCACATGCGAATTGCATCTACTTTTGCATGTACAATAAGATGCATCGAGCTTTGTCGTCAAGATGGCTCAATACCGCACTCAATATCGCAGAACATCCAAGAAGAGTTGAACTACCTTTATTCCTATGTCCATCTGTCAATCTTGTGTTGCGCCGCCAAAGACTAGGTGGCGTCGCATCCTCATCTCGAGCACCAGCGTCGCGATGGAGGGTGCAACATCGTTGCTTGCATATGCAAGCTGAGGCGGCTACAGAGACCTCCCCACCTCCAGATATCCATACTCAGCAGAATTTGCCTATTCAAAGGCTTCCGAAACAATGTCGGGGTTGCGGCGCTCTGTCGCAAACAGCCTATCCCAACCAACCCGGTTACTTCGATCTCAGTCGCAAAGCTGTTCAAAACTACCTTCAGCCCCAAGCTGTGGATCGTTCTCGACGTGAAGACAAGGTCTTCGCAGATGCGCTTAAGCATTTTGATCACGAAGAACTGAAGAAGAAAGGTGTAGATGTGGAAGCGCTTGCGCTAAGCATAGTTCCTCCAGAGAAGACCCAACGACCMCCTCCGAAGGTGCCCTTGTGCGACAGATGCCATACCCTACTGCACTACCATAGCGGAGAGTCAATATATCATCCTTCGATAGACTCCATCAGAGACACGATTCTCGAGTCACCGTATAAATATAATCACGTCTACCATGTCCTCGACGCCGCCGATTTTCCCATGTCCCTACTACCACGACTTACCGAATTCATGGACATGATGCCGCTTAGAACTAAGAATCGCCGATCCAAAACCAGCAAGTTCTATAGTGACCGGAAGACTGAATTAAGCTTTGTTATAACTCGGTGCGATCTWCTCGCACCGACGAAACCCCAAGTAGACAGGCTGTTCCCATATTTACAGGAGGTCCTGCGAGACGCTCTTGGGCGAACAGGGCGAAATGTCCGCTTGGGTAACCTAATCGCTGTTAGCGCGAAACGGAGCTGGTGGACGAAGGACCTGAAAGAGGACATCTGGAAACGAGGTGGAGCCGGTTGGATGGTTGGCAAGGCAAATGTTGGCAAGAGTCAACTATTCGAAGAAGTCTTCCCCAAAGGCAGGATGGAATGGACCCCATCGAAGCATCAGATCAAAATCGACATGCAGGCGAAAACACCAGATGGGGAACCACTACCAGTAGAGAAAGCAGAAACCCAATCGGAACCGGCACAACAGGAACTCGAAGCTGAAGCGATAGAAGATATAGAGGAACTTGACGAGCTCTCTCTCCTCCCACCTGCGCCTAAGGAGACGAATTATCCAGATATGCCGTTAGTCTCCGACCTACCGGGAACGACAGCATCTCCGATTCGGATTCCGTTTGGCAACGGCAGGGGAGAATTAATTGACCTCCCCGGATTAGAGCGCACTGGGCTTGAGCAACACGTCAAGAAGGAGCATCGCCTCTCCTTGGTCATGCGTTCTCGCATTGTGCCAGAACAGATGACGCTTACGCCCGGTCGGTCCTTGCTTATTGGTGGCTTCATCCGAATTACGCCGAGAGAACCGGCTCCAATCATGCTGACATACGCATTCACACCAATCCAAGCACATGTCACAAGAACGGATAAGGCAATTGGAATCCAAAATCAGACGGGCGAGGTCAATATCGAGAACATAGCAGTGCCGGGAACTGGCGAGAAGACCAAACTAGCAGGTTCTTTCATGCTCAAATGGGACGTGACGAGGCAGCGTACAGGCCCCTTAACGAGGAAGGATGCCGTTGGCTTGAGCGTAGAACGGCTACCTTACCGTGTTCTATCGACCGACATCTTAATTGAGGGTGTTGGGTGGGTAGAAATCACGGCTCAAGTGCGCACAAAGGATCTTTTCAAGCAAAAGACAACGGTAGAGCCACCTCGAACAGAAGAGCCCCAGGAGCCAAAGCAGCTCTCGGCGTTGGAAAGATTGGAGGCTCTCGCTGAGGACCCAAAGAAGAAGCGAACGCCTGCCCCCGTTCTGGAGCCAACCGAGAGCGACGAGCTCAATTGGCCCATCGTTGACGTGTACAGTCCTGAAGGCAAATTCATCTCGTCTCGGAAGCCAATGAATGGCTGGATCTTAAACAAGAATAAGGTCTCAGCTGCATCACGGAAGTCGAGGCCAAGAAGGAGTATGAAGGGGATGAAGAAGCTCGAGAAGAAACGGAGGCGAGAAAAGGAGGCTGGCGTCACCGCTCATTCTGCAAGCTTCTAGCCAACCCTACTCTAGTTGTATCATATCCAACCAAGGTGGATTGATTATCCTGTAATATGAAGCCGTGTATATTTGTGCGACATCTTGCACTGGATACAACAATGTGTTATATATAAATGAGCTCGTTGGATTGAAACAACATCAGATATAATTGTTGCCAAGATCATCTTTTTGGCCTCACGTGCAAATAAATGACTTAAGGTTAAATGAGAAATCGGGAACCCTGAACCGGTCTACCGGGTAGCTGGTAGTAAGCACGTTGTGTGGCTAAGTCCCTTGGTAGCTTTAGCAGCTGGGTATTACTAAGCCGCCTACATCATGGCTGACGGGAGCATTGATGGGAGCATGTCAACAGATACGCAGGTACATCCATATATGTGGATGAGGTAGTATGACGCGGGGCAATGGGCAAGGTGGGGCGATGTTCAGGTCATGGCATCCCGGCTGATTGTCTTAGTCGCTTGTGCTTTCTCCAAAGTCCTAGATTTGTTGTCTCGTTGTCTAGAAGCTTCAAAAGACTTGATGCAACGCTCCCTTCATGGCAAGCGGCATATATTAATATAAATTGGATTAAGGGTCCTTTGGAGAAGAAGCGGAGAAATCCAAAGTCCACAGTCCACAGTTCAGAGTTCACAGGCTGAAATCCCTTGAGAAGGAGCTCATGTGTTTTGCTTTACATCCCTAGATTCGCTCGTGCTATCCTCAGCGTCGCACCTGTCTACCCACTCGGCTTCAGCTTCCCGTATTTACCCCAAGTTTTCCATCCGGGCAGGTGTAGGTAACTCTAAAGTGTGCCTCGTGTGTGCGCGACTTCCTGCATATCCTGGCCCCAGGTTACAAGAAGAGCGGGGGAAGGGACGGGGTCCAGCAACAATTAATTCGAAACTGGAAATTCTGAATATATATCGCTCACTCGGAATCCACACCTACAAAACAAAAACGCGCAAACTCGCGGGTCCCTGAAAACGCAAACAACCCCAGGCAAGCCACAAGCCATAAGCCAGAATACCGCCGCCCGCGGGTGACGCCGAACCAGAATCCGTCGATCTCCATCGCCCCCCTCGACCGGTCTAAGGCCTACACGTATGCATACATAGTCGATCGTTCCTCTGTCCGCAACATACCACAGGAACGGGAATAACCAATACGCGACTAAAATAGGGGCATCACATTACCTCATTTGACACAGCACCTACCCTGGATCATATAGAGAGCTCTTAGTACTCCTCTTTTTTCTCCATCGTACTCGCACACGCACACCTATACATACATACCCCATTACCTACACAGACACATACGGACACACCACCGTCATGTCTGGTCGACAACCCCTCTCAAACCAGCGGCAACGCGAGCGGCCCCAGGGCACCCAGACCCAAGTCCAGACGGAAGCGCCCACAGGCTCCGGAACACAGACCGGCACCCAAGCCCCGGCGCCAGCCGCGCCTGCGATCCTGCGCCTGCGGGGTGCGCACCCGCCCTCCGACCACCGCGTCCAGTGGGCCGAGTCCGTCATCGACAACGAGGGACTGGGGCGGAAACGGTCGAAAGGTATACATATTACTATACGCCTAACTATGCTGTGTTCTTTTCTCTAACAAATAGAAATTCTAGTCTGCTGCATATACCACCCCACCCGCCAAGTCGGCGAATCATCCGACGAGTCCTCGTCAGGCGACGATTCGTCCTCTTCATCCGACTCCGATTCGGATTCAGACGGGGGCATACCAGATGATCCGCGAGAGCGAGCGCTAGCGGCGCGGAGAAGACAGCAGCAAGGCCACAACCACGAGCACGACCACGAGCACGGTCGGGAGTACCCTGGTCACGGCCACGGAACAGCGCGCAGGCGCAGACCCAGTCCCAACGCGTACGAGCGGCAGCCGAAGACGAAGCCCAGGCAAAACCCGGGAGGAGGGGACGGCCGAAATCCAAGTGGTCGCGGAGCTCCAGGGAGCCGGAGCTAAGGTCGGCGAGGCCGGGTCTAGAATCTAGTCTAGACTATCCGGGGATGTATTGGAGATGAGAGATGAGGATGGTGATGGTCGGGCATCCATGCATGCGACCTCGCTCTCGCCCGTTGGTGGCGTAGGGCTGCAATGGCAAAGAAATTTTCCGAGAAAGGAACATCTCACAAATGAGATGTATGAGAATCCGATTTCTGCATTCTGGGCGGCAGAGGGAAAGGGCGCCCAGCTTACCTTTCCCAAGTGTTGCATTTCACGGAGCGAATTTTCCTTAGGGGCAAACCAATCAATCAATCAATCAATCTGATCGGACTATAACGCGGAGGTTATAATACAGAGAGAAAGGGCTGGATTGCGGTTTCTTCTGTTGTTCCTTCGGGTTGCTGCTAAAGGGTGGTTGAACCGGTGCATACAAAAGGTAGGCAGTATGTAATGAATATACCCAGATCGCAAAAAAAGGGGGAAACAAGGGCTTGGCAACACATCACGAAAACAACACAAGAGCACACCAGAATACCAAAATTGAGAAACAAGAGCAAAAGGCCAGAGCACAATCACAGCTGAGTGTCATGTTGAATGGATTCCGTATTTGAGTGATTCATATCAACGTCTACTCCTCTCTTCTCTTCTCTGTTTCTTCTGTAAATTGATCGCGATCTGCCTATCTCTGCAATGAGTCCAACTACATATTCAAGCTGGTCCTTGTTGTCACCCCTTCCACAGCTGCTCACTTTCTCTTCACACTCCTTTTTCTTTCACATCGCCTCTTCGTTGACTAAGCTTAAGCAAATTAGGTAGACATTAATTGCCCTTTTTTTCAATAGCATAATGCTGCAAGGGTACTTTTGGATGCCAATTCGAAAAATGCAATATCGACAGCAAACTTGGTTAATCTTCATCTGTAGATGAGCGCAACTACCCACTGGGTTAGGCGCTTTTCGTCCATCTTGCGTCCCCCTTCCGTAGCTATAGTACAATTAGACCAATTCGAAGCCCTAGGCCTCTGGTAATATTACATCCTTGTGCGTTGTTGCCGGCTTGCTGCAGTCAACACAGCCGACTTAAATTACTGTGATTCAGGGGAGGAAGGTGATGTAGGAGAGGAGATCATCATGCTGGGAACTTGCTTCCTCAAGACGCCTCTTCTGCGCTGTTCAGGTCGCGGAACGCCCTGTATGGCACGGGGTTCCTTCATTAGCGAAGGATCTAGTCGTGCGGGAGTCCTTGTCGTCACTGCATGGTAGTCACCCTGGAACTTTGCGTTCGGCACGGGCACGCACGCGGTTCTCCATATGTGATCCGATGTGTCTGTCAGGAAAGATTGAAGCTTGGCATGTCTCGAAGGTATCTGAAGACCAGGTAAAGAAGCCGAGACGCCGTGGGAGGCTCTTATAGTCGAGAGTCGGGATAGCCCCTGGGACAAGCCTGATCTGCCTCGAGCTTTCTTGGCCAGAATTATCTCGTCGAAAAGGCGAATTTCTGGATCGGAGGCTGGCTTCATCTCACGCTCATGGACGAATTCATTGAATGCTAATATTCTGTTAGTACTAGTGTGAGAAATACAAGGATGTCAACGTACCTTGAGTTTCTTTCATCATCATCACATACTCCTGCTGATCGTAAGGCAGGCTTTTGATGAAAGCATTCATGTCAAATCCATAAAGCTGG
The DNA here is from genome assembly GCA_000931505.1 of Hypoxylon sp. E7406B. Classification (NCBI taxonomy): domain Eukaryota; kingdom Fungi; phylum Ascomycota; class Sordariomycetes; order Xylariales; family Hypoxylaceae; genus Hypoxylon; species Hypoxylon sp. E7406B. Next base: position 272,641 of record JYCQ01000049.1, on the reverse strand, counting down.
CCGCTGTTCTTCTGGTCCTTTGTTGGTCGACCTAAATGTTTGCGGTATGTGTAGAGGAGACTCGCGAGACAGCGAACGAAAGCAGCCCGAACCTTGTCGGCGTTGAAGGCAATGGGGCAAACAAGACAGACGGCGCCGAGACAATGCCCGTGTGAAATGGTTCCACAGCCAGTGCACTTGTACCATCCGTCACCTTCAGAGCGACCATCGCAAATGTCACAGGTTGGAGCAGCGTCATTCGCAGAGAAGTTGAAACAATGCCCTTCGACCCATATCGTGTCGTCAGTGTTCTGAACCGGTTGCATCAGTATATTAGGCATCACCGTCGAGGCAGCAAGTGTAGACTGAGCATAGGTTGATGGGGCGTAACCGCCATACGACGATTGTGAGTCGATCGAGATAGCAGAGATGGACAAATTTGACTGGTGGCCCAAGAACGGTGGATGAGGTCGGTGAACTGGTGCATGGCCGAATGAGGAGCTGCGACGCCCCTTTTCATCGAAATGACCCGACCTCTTCTCTCTCAGTGTAGAGGACAGCGCAAACCCAGAATCGCTTCTAGAGATCGGCGTTGCTGGCATTGGCGGAAAGTTAATAGAGACGGGCGACACAGATGATGGAGGACTAGTCTTGTTTGATTTGCTGGTGGTTGGTCGGTCAGATCCCTCCGGCTTCGCGTGCAAGAACGCGTTGAACACGGGTGGCTTTGCCGTATCTGCAGGCTCGGGTTCTCCAAATGATGACGAATTTTGTGCAACCCATTTATATAGGGTACTTGGCGCAGCCTTTTCATTGAACAGAGCACCATTCTCGGCAGAGAAGGCGTCATAAGGGAAAGACTCTATCGCATATGGAGGCGGACCTGTGACGACGCCATAGCGTAATGTGTGTGGAGCCGCAAATTGGAGGAGTGAAAGGAGCTTTCGCCGATGTTGTTTCGGGAGGCGAACTGGCAAGGCCGGCGACTCGATTGTATCCTTGTCCAAGTCAACCAGCACATAATCATCATCTGGAAGTGTAACGTTCTCATATCTTCGTTCAATGCCGACAATGTAAGGGCAAGGTGCATCGAGGGCGGATATCAACCGTGCCGGTAGGACAGGGATGAAGATGCTTGCCCATTTCAACGGATACATCAAGCTAGCAAGAGCATGGCAAGCTAGATGAAGCATTGCCGTATGCGAAGAGAGGAAAATAATTCGGGATTCGGACATCGCGTACTCGAAGAGAGTGACGATATTCTCAAGTGACAGAGACCTGAATAACGCATATAGGTCAGTGTTACGCGAGCCCGGAAGCTCATTAATGGCCTCCTTGCGCGCATATAAACGCAATTCACGCACTCCGATCTCGACCTGAGTTTTTGAGCTGAGAGGGCTAAACGCCTCAGTACATAGATTGACCACGTATCTTTCCAGTGGTTGCCAGCGACCAACTCGTGGAGAGCTTGGAGGCACGCGCAGAATCGCACCGTCTGTCATAGGCACGATAACAGCTCGAAGCCAGTCCTTCCAGAAGCCGACTCTGGTGACATCTCTGCCAAGAATACCGTACGCCCTAGGCGTCCAGAGACCACTTTCACCGGCAGTCAAGCCATCGATTTTCGAAGCGGCACCATGTCTCAGGGGCCGCAACATTTCAGTCATCAGACTGATTTTCTCCTCTACAGCACTGATCTGGTCATCAAGCGTCTCTCGAGCGGACGACCCAGATGGTATTGTCGGCAGCTTGGCAAGTAATTGCGATAGATGCGCACGCTCCGCGGCGAGGCGTGCTCCGAGACTACCCGCAAGCTCCCGTTCCTCCTCAGTCATATGTCTCTGTCGCCAGAGTTCGCAACGTCTCTCGATGTCTTCCGCTACATCTGTAGTAAGTGCTGTCCATATAATGACGGTTACGCCATATATCTTCGAGTTATCATCCGATGTCATCGTGAACCCATGCCATGTCGATCTTGGCCTGTCATCCGACGAAACAATCTGAATGTCGTTGGGGAAAGCGAACATGGGTACGTAATCCGGGAACCTACCCCGTTTACTTAGACCTTCAGTATCGTGTCGAGGAGGGTAGCGATCTAGGAGCTCGGGTTCGAAGCGTCGCTTAAGAGGGTGCATATCGGGGTCGAGGTTAAGAGGTTCGGGTGGAGGAATGACAGAATTGTAGCTGCTCAGCCGCTTCGTGGTCCGGATTGAAGCTAGTTTGCAGAAGTCAGTACAGAACGCGGAATCCTTCTTGCAGTCATGATCGAAAAATTCTGAAGGTAGCCCTTCTGCCATTTCCTCTAAGAGGGACCCTCCGCCTAGATTGCGAAAAGGGGCCATACCAGGTCTCGGTGTTGTTGGTTGCTTCCGCACGCTGTTCATATCCCTGAAGCTTATCTTCCGTCTTATGCTGCCTCGAATACTCCCCCTGATACTCTTCATCGGACTCATCCTCCCGCCTGATTCCTCGGCCTTGAGCTTCTCCGTACGTGGGTTCACCATCGGCGGTCGCGACTGCGTCTTGGCACCAGCTGAGAAGCTTAGGTCCTCTAAAAAGTTCTCCCTTTCGGCTGCGAATTTGACTAAGGCCTTATCGAAATCGAAATCGCCAAGCAGACCCAGACCCAGGCCATCCTGACCAGCGGCCCCGGGAACTGGGTTAGCCCTGATCGTGGCACTGCTTCTATTGCTTCGGGTATTCCCATCTACCTCCTCGAGAGTATGGATTGAATTGAGTGATGCTTTGGAGAGTCTGTTATTAGAGTTCTGGCGGGAGTGTCGAGCAAAGGTCTTGTTGACTGAAGGAGAAGCCATGGGCTCGTCGTTCTCGTCGGGTTCGCCATCTTCAGTGATGGTACCTTCTACCTGAGTAGAAGAGGTTGGAGGTGGGAGGTCTTGGTAGGATATGGACTCGATGCCCGCAATCCAGAAATAGTCCGCGAGTGGCGCCGAAGTGTGATCCATGACATCGCAGGCCTGTGGCAATCCTCCCCTTTCTCAGTCCACACTTGAACTCTGGTCGGCGATGTGGGAAAATCTCGATTAGGATGGAGAGGTCAAGTTGTTTTTTTAGCAAGTTTGCTGGGTGACCTTCCAGGGTCCCGCCAAATACCAATAGCAGTTCGAACCGTGCGAGTTTGTTCCTCTGTTCCTCAGTCCTAGTTGTGGGTATCGGCTACTTCGATACAAAAGTGCCCGATGCATATACCCCCTTATGCAAGCGAAGGCTAGTTGAGCGACTGACTGGATACGACTGGATAGTTCGGCAGACCTCAGAAACAGGGTCTGTTCTGCGGGACGTGCTCGAGGTGTGTGTCGGTGTATCGTCGCTAGATACTAAAGCAAACTATTTAACAGAGGAGAGGCAAACCGGCCATTGAGAGGGGATGGGTGTCGACAGATCAGATATTAAATCTCCGCTCAGCGACTTGTCAAGTCCAGCAGTTCTCCGACAAGTCTTGGCTACGGCGAGACACTTTTAGTTGGTGTGTAGTGTCCGGGCGTATATTTTTGGTAGTTGTCTTATTTTCGGGCAGAAGCAGCCGATGTGTTGTTTTATCTGCCTGTTTTTTTTGCCCTTTAATGTTTTTGGCGCCGGGTAGACACGCACGATTTATTGGTATGCAATGGTTCCAAAACAGCCTTAGACAACTATGCAGTGCTTTGCTGCAGCTGCACGCCCCTTTGCGGCGTTATCGTTCGGGAGGGAGGAAAGAGGAGACAGGTTGCGGGCAGTTCGAGGAGTTTGTACCGCGGTTGGATATGATCGACGGTTGAGAAGGCAATCGAGTGGACGGAGAGATAGCTCCCCCCTCAAGAGGAAGTGTTCAAAAAAGAGTGTTTTTGGAATGTACAAGATCGATCCCCAAGTTCATGCAGATTAGAGAGAATGAATGGCCGTAAAGGAAGGGGACTACTGCATGGCACTGGATGCGCGTAGCATAGTAGATGGATGATGGACGAGAAGATGCAGTCGGGCAGTCGGGGTTGGTCTATCGGCGTCTACCCCTGCAGGCTAACGCAGTTGTAACCCCACCACCTTGTCCAATCTGGGATTAGCTAAAGTGGGATTTTTTTACGTATCACGTATCGCACGACATAGCTCTAGTGCCCAGACCCTGAACCCCTGTCCCGCTTCTGCACAGGGGGCAATCAGCACTGTACCGACAGCAGCCCTTGGAAAGAGCTCCTGCTGGGAGTCACCCCTCACAATTGGGTGCTCAGCACAACTTGTGCACTTTTTTGGGGGGTTTTTTTTTTCCTTTTACATAGGTCAACAAGCACCCGGCCACGTACCTACATGTAGCTTGGGGCACCTAGGTACAATTACATATGTGGCTTCGAATGTTCCTTCAGGTTCAACGTTGCTAAGCAACGTGCAACTTCCCAGCACATAGAATTGTTAATTTACATTGAAGAAGGCTCAGGTCAAAGCGACAACTCCCTTTCTTTTTAGTCTGCATTAGAGTCGAAAACTTCGAAAGAGGAGAAGAAAAAATAACTTAACCTAAGGACCCTTGACTGAACAATTCATTAACCACAACCACATGGATGCCTGCTTTCATGCGGTGAAACAATATCTTGAACAACGCATCTCCAGATCAACAAGCGTGCCTCGGGCAGTAGCCCTTCATCCGTCTCTCCTATCCACGTAGTATCTGACTAGTATCTGGGTGGCATCTGACTACGTCGCAAGAAGGAACATTCTCTAGCGCATGTCTTCAAAAGCACGAGAAGAAGGACATGCAGCTATTCTTAGCGAGGACGTTAGTGCCCACACATGTTACGCCATTCAATACATGGCGGGATTCCCAGGGCACTGGAGATGCGGCCAACTCTTTAGCCAACGTCTAGTGTTAAGGAACACCTAATGGTTCGGATGATTTGGTACCTTGCAGATAGTAGATGACTCTAGCATTCGGTTTGTTGTCCACCAACACCTCCCCCCTTTTTTTCCTTTCCAAGTGGATGGGAGACGTAAGGGTCTGTCGGAGGAATTGTAGGAACATTTGCATGTTAGGTTGCTATGTTCCTGCATAGCCTACCAACCAGGGGCGATACAACTTTTTCCCCTTCCATTCTGACGAGTCAAGATGTCCTCTACCCCTTTTGTTCCAGGATGAGAAATCCAGCTCGTATTTGAGCTGTCGTCGGCAGCAACTTGACCTTTTAGTACATATCGCCGTACGAAGCAAGCAGGCGACAACTACCTATTTCGAGTATGGTCCAGCAAGCTACGGCTCTTCACACACAGACGATACTCCACTGAACCCTGTCTGTAAGCTAGCCAGGTTGCCTAGCTTAGTGCTAGATGGCGGCCAGAGCTTCACCCCTGGGGTTAGTATCGAGATCACCAACGAGAAACTAACACGGCCTTCGCCGGGGTTGGCGCACAGTTGCAATCGTCTGTGGTTCGCATCTATATCAGACCTCCAAATTTTCTCCGTGGCTACGTATGTATGTCCGCTGCAATATATTATAACAACGCAACTCGCCTGATCTTTCCAACCAATCGAACCCAGCGAGTAGGTGATCGCGGGAGATAGCGCCAGCGTGTCAAATCGACAATGAGGCGGCGCTAGTACCGACCAATATCACACAATTTATTCGGGTTACAGTCAGGCACGTACGTATCAAATGGCAAAGACTGCAAAACCCCCCTAAGGACAATCGTCAGCACCATCCTATCATTCGAAACCATGGGAGACCATGGTCGTAGCAACGCCACTGCAGATATCCAGCCAGAAACTAGCCAGTATGTTTCAGACATGTGGGGGTCGTCATGGGCTTAGTGTCCAGACAGCCAAAGATGGGAGCTCTGTCGAATTCAGCTTATACCTTTTCAGAAGTTGAAAATGCAGTTGACCCAAATGGCCGTGCTCATCATCCAATCTCTCACAAACGACGGTGAAGTGACCGCTTTTCATAATTCCCTAGCTCGCGCCGATCCTGCGCATCTGGCAAACGATATTCTACACTCAAGAGGCAAGTCTTGTTCTCGTAAGATATCTAGGCGATTTCAGGTACATGAGAAGTCCAGGGTAAAAGAGCCACAGGATCCGAGCATCTGATGAGCTTGCTTACCTATAGTTTTCGTCAAGAAAATTCCGGTTTTCGAACATTTTCGAACTCGTCAGTTTCCAAAGGAATCATTCGTGATTACCACGTCCGTGGGATCCTTGCAACCGTTCGTGGAGGCGTAATCCACTTGATCCATGGATCCATGTTTTTGTCCATCCTAGCTCTTCAGGTACCAGGAACCCATTTGCGGCATTCCCGTGCCGCACGGGTGACGTAGTTGGGACAAACGCTCGTCAGAACAAACTAGTCGACTCGTATGCGCGAAAGTGCAAAAGTGCTCGCCTGCTCAAATTCCAATTAAGATCGGGTAGGATTTTCAGCCAGAGCTAACAACCACAATAGTCTAAATTGACAAATATCGTCATACGGGAGCATGTCAGCAGCAGTACGGGCCGTCGCCCGCCTTGTCAAACTACCCGAGTGTCACTTCAGACAACGCTGTTTGACATTGATCGGTATTCTCCAAACACGAGCTTACGAACGAAGGCTCGCGACCCAAGTCGAAACCCCCAGACTATTTCTCTACTTGACTTACTGATCATCAGCTGCGTTTATATGAAATTATCGAGATTCGGTTATCTTAATTCTTGTCCTCCCCCAAGCCTGACAACAGTAAATGCTGGAGTATAAAAGGATCCTATTATGGCCAGGCGTCCGATGAAACCTTCCAGACCGGAAAGCTACTCTACAGCCGCACCCATAAATATAGAATGAGCTTCGTAGAAAGGGTAACATCACAGGAGTTTCCGGGAATCCCCAATCAGGCACAGGTCACCCATTCAGGGGTAAATTCGTACGTCAAAGTGCCTGAAGGAAGAAGCGGCTCGTCCATTCATTAGGCGCAGGCGGCTCTTCCAAATGTCAGATTTGAAATGATTAATACGACCTTGCTTCTATTATTAAAACTAAGTTGGCACGACTTTTTATTTCACCGCCCAGGAGCCAAATCGTCAGATTTCTATACTCGTATTGACCTTTCTTAGAGTTCTGACAACGCCCTTCACAGAATATTGCATCCAATATCTCACTCCGTACTTGCAGTTCTTGGCCAATAGGATACGTACCGAGATTCTTCAGGGCTCACCACACCAACATCATGCTGGACAGGCTAACCCATGGGTCGATCTAAAGGCATGAAATATGACTTTGTAGGTGGGATATAGTAAGCATTAACGATGTCGATCATATTGTTTAACATGGAAAAGTCATGTCTAATAGATCACTTTCAAAAACTCGAAGAATGAGTAATCGTAAGACTCTTCTGTTGGTTGGTTTCTCTACTGGCCAATCTGATAGAGAACTCACAAGTCCATAGCGCATCCAAATGCATAGAACCAGTATAGTACTGACAACAAACAAGGCTTGATTTGATAGTTCATTATCCAGTTATCTAATTATATAAGTTCTCTGCATGCATAGACTACCTCCTATACTTCGGATTGCCAAGATGAGGCTTACGACCGGGGAATCGAATCATACAATCCCATCGATAGTCGTGTCTGCAGGCACGGAGAAGCTGACATGATGAAGATGATGGGGACGATAAATCCGTCGCATACTCCTCTCCACTTGAGGGTCTCGTGCCACTCGCTTGAAGCCCTATGTTTTGCTCGGAATAGATCCCCCACTTCTAAGTGCTTATGCTTCAATGCAATGCAATGCAAAGACACGCAAGCCTGAAGCTCATCGTCAGCGGGCACCACGTCTCTCTGCAGAACATAGACCATCAGTAGTACGACCACTCAAAATCGTGCCCTCGGGCCAACTTGTTTCGTCCTTCCTCGGCAAACTGCCAATGCACGCAGCTCCATCATCTTGCAATCCTCGTGCCTAGCTTCCCCGTCGACAAGAACCCCTTATTCCCCATCTCGCTCCTCCAGCCAATCCCGAGGACGCCAAAGACCACTCTCCCATCCTCATCTTCTTTCACCCCATCAGCGCCCTTCTCCTCGACTACAAAGCAGCACTGCTCCACCTCCCCGGGGTGCAGCACCGGCCTCCTGCTCTCGCTGACCTCCCAATTGCAGTCTCTGTACCGCAGGCCGTGCTCGAGGTCCAGGCCCACGCGCGACAGCTGCATGACATCCTCGCTGCAGTTCTCGAGCTGGGCCTCCATGACCCATCTTCGGCCTCCCCCTTTCTTATGAGAGTGCGTGGTCGGGGATGGCGGTAGAGCACCGACTTTAGTTCGCACGATCAACGACCCCTTGCAGATGAACTGGTACAGCTTGCGGAACGTGCGCGTGCGCCCCGACGTCTCGGTCGCCTCGTAGTAGCTCACGGTCACGGCGAGTACATGGTTGCCCTCTTCCTTAAGGTCGAAATTCACGATCCGCTGGAGCGTCTGGCCTGGCTCTAGATCCGTGCCTTTATGACTCTGATCTGCTCCCTCTCCCTCGTCGTCCGCTTTCCCGTCCGGGCCCAGCAGCGGTAGTTTCAGCACAGTCCCGGACCCGGGCGTCTTCATCTCGGCCTCGATGCGCACATCGCGGGTGAATTTCTTCTTTGCGGCCAAGGGCTGCACTGGCGCCAGGCCGCCGGGAGAAATCGTCGGTGTTGGCGGCTCGCCGGGTAGAGGCACATCGTGGTTGGCGCAGAGGGTACAACTAAACGTTTCGCCGACGTACGCGGACCCGAAGGAGGGCGGCAGCTGCAGGATTGGCGCAAGGAGGAAAGGGTCTGGATTCGTGTCGCCGTTGGTGCTGTATGCGAGGGAGGCCGGGATCGGGGTCTCGGGCTGGGAGGGATGGGGAGAGTGAGGAGAGGATAGAGGTGCGGGTAGCGGATGTTGAACTACGAGGGATGGTCTGGAAAGTCTGTGTACAGTATGGTTAGATTGGATTCCTCAATCACATAGAGAGTTGTGGTGATAGTTACCGTAGCACTTTTAGGGAGACGGAATGCGGTTCCTTGGGATCGATGGAGGGATAGCGTTGGTGACTCATGATGTGAGGAACTCCAGTGATAAGAGTTCGTTATTCGGTTGGTAGAGAAGTCCAGACATGTCCTTCGACTTGGGCACAAATCGTCTCGATCGCCATGGGGTTGGCACAAACAGATAGGATACCCAGTTGGAAGCTGTGAGGCCGGAAGACGGTTGTAATGAACTGACGTAGCCTTATCGATAAGGCCTAAATCAATATCGCTCCACCTGATTGTAGATCAGATCATATCAGCTCGCGAATTTACGTAAGTGTATGATGGAACGGACTCCCTAGCTCGGTGACCAGGTATTCATAATAAAAGCGACGGATCTGAGATGTCATAAATAACTAGTGTCGATTATTCTCTATCTAGAAGCTTTCTAGTAGTGACCGAGAGACTACTACGGCGGCAAGCTACCCTAAGATGGCTCTAAACCGAGTGTCTAGGTACCTTTTAACCACACTTTGCCTAACCACATCCCTTGATGAATAGCCCCTTTCTATCATAAGACACAGCGTTCCAACCAGTTCTCACAGTTCCCATCAGTTCCCATAGAGCTGCTGTGAAAGTAGATGAGACTCTAGCCACAAACTTCGGAAACTGAGGTTTGATTATAGTCCAGGGGGAGGGGGAACCTATTGACCCATTCAGTTAGTCTAAGCGATACTACTTGAAGCCCTGGGGAATAAAACGTACAGCGCCATAACTTCCTGCTCCGGGCGGGGGAGGTGGAGGGGGTGGTGCAGATCCGCCAGGAGGCGGCGGCGGAGGAGCTTCGCTAGGAGGAGGTGGTGGGGGTGAGACTGCAGCGCCAGGCACAGGAGGCGTCGGTGATCCTTGCTGCGCGGCTTGTGCAGCGGCGTAGTACTGTTGGTAGTACTGCATGTATCTGGGTTTAGGTTAGCAATCATGCATTGTCCTCGTGGCGAACATCACTTACGCGGCGTAACCGCCGTATGCAGCATAGGGATCCTGACCACCGGCGTAGTACTGGGCGTACTGGGCTGCATAGTCGGCGTTCGCGGTAGGCGGACTTCCCTGGCCAGGAGGCGCAGGGGAGGCAGAATTCGCGGCGGGATTGGGKGAATTATTGTAACCACCGTATCCACCATAAGAACCTGAACCACTTCCTTGTCGATCGTTGTACCTATCACCGCCATAAGATCTATCACCATAAGATCTTTCGCCATAGCCACCACCATGGCCGCCGTAGTGTTGACGCGGCGGCCGACTCTTGAAATCTTCATATTGCTCCTTCACATTAGCAATTAAATCTTCGCAGAGTTCCTTCGCCTTTTCGACCATCTTCGGATCCGGACCACTGCGAACACTGTTAGAAAGTCAACGTGTAAAACATCCCAACCTATACTTACGCAACATGAAGGTACATGTCATCATCGCTTTCACGGTTAGTTGAGGCTTCGAGATAGCCTGAGCCACGTCCTTTGATCTGCACACGACATCCAGTCTCTTGCTGAATGTGCTTCACATAAGAACCACCATGTCCGACAATCTGAGCTCTGAGGTTAAAACCACGGATCTCTTCGAGACCAATCGGTATCTTCGCCTCCGGCCATTTGCGCTGCTCAAAGTCAGTGGAAAGCTATTATGGGAAAAGGGGAGAGCCAGCTAACTCGTCCAAATTCATCACGTTCAACCTGTTCCTGGTCTCGGCGTCGGAAACGTCGCTCATCAACCAGGTTCGGGAGTTCTTGCTTCATCAATTCCTCGATTTTGGCTACCGCTGTTTCGAGGCCGGTTTTCGAGGTGCTGGTGATGTGAAGATACAGGGGAGGATTCTAGGCTAATGTAAGTCATAAAATCTGTTTTCTTCGAGGCGTGTTACTTACCGAGGGCGTGGCCATGCTCTTATCCGGGTAATAATTGCCGCGGGTCGTGACATCTTTTCAAGTCAACCATAATTCTACTACTGCAAATTAATAAATAACTGGGAGGGTCTCGTACCAGCTCCGGTTTCCTCTTTGATCTAAATCAAGCAGCGGAGGTCAGCAGATGCCATAGAGGGGATTCGTGCGCGAGCTAGCACGCTTCCATGTAAGCAGAACTGTTCGCACACGACGATAACACACTGGAAGAGAACCACCAAACCTGGGGCTGAAACTCTGGTGTAAATCAGTAGGAATTGACCAAGGGTGTTATTTACCATCTTCTGTGTAGAACTCTTAGTGAGCAGGTATCGGTTGCGCAAATCGTTCACTTCGATGTCCTTGATGTAGTCGCCATCCGCAATGTACATTTCACCGTTGATGTTGGCGCCGTTACCTCCGGCTGCGCTCGCGGTACTCGGGCCGGGAGACTCAGACGATGCTGACTTGATCGGGGGCACATCAACATGTTGGATTCCCTTCTTCGCTTGAATTTGCGCATTGATCTTGGCGGCGGCAGCGGCTATTAAAGGGCAATTAGCTTAACAATGTCATCAAATTTATTAGGAACGTGTACATACCTGCAGCGGCAGCGGGGTCAACAGGACTCTTCTTCGACTCGGGTCCGTTGTTCTCTCCATCCTTTCCCAACGGACTACGATCGCGACCATGTTCTTGTCTCTTTGCCGGGGGTGAACGCGACCTACGATCGAATCGAGAGCGTCGTGGCTCGGGCTCGGTCTGGTCGAACCGGGAGCGTTTTGCGGTGCGTCGCTCGGTATCATCCATTTTCGTTTGGGTCAATCACCTCGGCGAAGAAAAGAGTCAGGTCTCTGGAAGACCAATGGTGCTCTGCGAAGAAACAGATCGCATATGTTGGAAGATGGTAAGGTCCAGAATTCAATGTAGAAGGAATTAGCCGATCAAAAATTAGCGTCAAACAGAAATGGGTGTAGCCTGGCTCGAAGCTTTGAATTGGAGCACGGGCACACGGCCTGGGGTTGGGAAACACGCGACGGAAACTGGGAAAACATATCATCCGAATCAAACACGGACCTCGGGATCCTTAGGCACGCCACGGGTACCTAAGTACCTATCTTCCGGTCTGGATCTCGGCGACAGGGTCTGTGCATCAGATGTGGGGCACAGTTCTAGCTCCGAGTTTCGCAGCTCCCTGGGATTGGAACATTCACACCGTCCTAACGCCTGCGGTCACAATTTTTCCTTTGGTGAGTCAAGGTGAAAGAAACTTTTACCAATTGTGCCCCGCAAGACCATTGTAAGCTTTCGAGGATCGCCAATTCTGGTCAGAGGGCTCTCGAGTTCTCATTGATGATCAGAAACAATGGCCTCCCGCACTCTTGTCCAGGCCAATTGCTTCAGGGCTGTCGCCGCAGGCCTGCGAGCCGTTCCTCAGACATCTAAAAGATGGAGCTCTAGTAGCAGTTCTACTTCAGCTATTGCCTACAAAGCCCTTCGCCGCCGTCAAGCTCCTCTTCCAACCAACGATACACCGTCATCATGGTCTGCCCAAGCGGCTGTTTCCAACATTCTATACGAGACCCCGACACCTTCAATGGCGCCCCCGAAACGCCATATTCTCAACTGCTTGGTTCAGAACGAACCGGGTGTCTTGTCCCGGGTGTCTGGTATTCTAGCAGCGCGAGGCTTCAACATTGACTCTCTAGTCGTGTGTAGCACCGAGGTGGAGGATCTATCCCGTATGACAATTGTTCTCACCGGTCAAGATGGCGTGGTTGAGCAGGCGCGACGGCAGCTAGAGGATCTAGTACCTGTATGGGCCGTCTTAGACTACACGAACGCCGCTCTGGTTCAAAGAGAATTGCTTCTCGCCAAGGTTAACATCTTGGGACCGGAATACTTCGAGGAGCTGCTGGCACATCACCGCGAGATAACAGCTGAGGCTGACATCAGCGAAGCCGGCGAAAGGTCGCTGGAGGACACTGCGCAAGATTTCCATCCTAGCAAGATGGTAGCTAGTCAAGCTCTGCGACTTAAGCATGAGCATTTAAGATCTATCACATACTTCGCGCATCAGTTTGGTGGCAAGGTCCTGGACATTAGCACAAGCAGCTGCATCGTCGAGGTGTAAGTGATTTCTTTATGTAGCATGATTCATCCTAACATTTTTTTTAGGTCTGCGAAGCCAGTGAGGATCGACTCATTCCTGAAGCTGATTGCGCCCTTTGGCATCTTGGAATCATCACGGACTGGTCTCATGGCATTACCTCGATCTCCTCTATATGGCCCCGATGAGGAGACTATCGTCAAAGAGGCTGATGAGATTGTGGACGCCAGCCAGCTCCCTCCTGGCTAAACTGAATGTACGTGCTGTGTCCGGGCTGGAAATTCTCGGCGTTGGTGGTCAATAAAAAACGGCCTGGCTTGCTTGGGCATTATTACTGTATAGATGGAGATCATCTAGTGCAAACTACCTTTGTCGGTATTGAGCAATGAAATTTTAATGAACATTTACCCATTTTATTGATTTTTGACCGTATGGAACTGAAGATATCCCATGCACACGAGAAAGCTTTGAAAGCACTCTATCGTCGTAGTGCAAAACCAGCAATTTTTAACCGCCGAACMCTCCTATTCCGTAAGAAGCCTTTACGTTCCCCAGTGGCTTGTACTAAAAAGCTGCACATTTTGGTAAAATTATCCCTTGAGATCATAAAACATCGACTAGACTATATTCCCCTTATTCACAACAAAGCCTTCTAGGGCAGCTATTTCGAAGTTAGTATCGAAGCAATCGAATTTGGAAGGAAATATGACGTACCAACAGCAGCCCATAGCCTGTTTTCAGCTTCGGGGAAAACAAGAGATCGCGAGGAATAGAAGACACCATCCTCGACCTCTTCGGGGTGACGAGGTAGGCAGTGCATGAATTTCCAGTCCGCTTTCGCTCCACCCCGCTTAGCCAGTTCGTTCGTAACCTGGAATCCGGCGAAAGCCTTCAATCGCTTTTGGGCCTCCTCCTCCTGTCCCATGGAAATCCAAGTGTCTGTCACTATAATATCGGCGTTCTTAACAGCTTCCTCCGGGACGAAAGTTTGAGTTAGGACACCGGGTGTCTGTGTAGACTTGGCTTGACTGGTAATCAGATCTACCATGTTCTTTGGGATCCCGTAGCCTTGAGGAGTAGCGACTGCAATCTCGACGCCTAATTTAACGCAAGCCGTTGCAAAGTCAAATAAGACATTGTTTGCGTCTCCGACCCAAGCTACCTTCAATCCGTCCGGCACAATTCCGGCACCAGCGGGGGACTTGGGGATTGACTCATGGATCGTAAGGAAATCAGCGATTATTTGGAGAGGATGGAAATCATTAGACAGCGCGTTAATGACAGGTACGCTTGAATGCTCTGCTAAACCCGTAACATCACTGTGAGGACCGACTCGAGCTACCATGCAAGATGTCATGGATGAGATGACCTTCGAAGTGTCTAGCAATGACTCATTCACCTAGACAACTCGTTGAGTAGCTGATCATATTGACATACTGGAGCATTTGGGATGCACTCACTCCCAATTGAATGTCGTTCTTCCCAAGGAACATAGGATGACCTCCCATCATAGCCACAGCAGCTTCCGTTGAGACTCGGGTCCGAGTGCTTAGCTTGCTGAACATCATAGCCACTGTCTGTCCCGTCAACTTGCTGTTCAAGTTTTTGGGGATGCCACCAGATTTGACAGCCTTCTTATGAGCCGCTGCATTTTGCACCAACTTTGAGAATTCAGCTGGTGTCAAATCGCTAATTGACATGAGATGTCGAACAGACTTGGGGGTTGTTGAGTAACTCCTTGCCTGAGCACAGCAATACGTGCTTTTGGCTAATCTAAGAGCTGAAGACCGCATTGTAAAATCTGATGTTCGTTTGCTCCTTAGAAAGAAGTTCTAGTGAAATGGGTCACTATTGCTGGTTATTGATATGCGAAGTCGGCAAGTGTGTAGATTTCCTCCGGTGTAAGTGAAAAAGAAGGTCCACAACAGCTTATCTTTAGTTGATATTGACGATATAGTCTCCCACACTTAGGTGTAGAATGACTGTACAATCTTAGAATATCAATTGGTAGTTATAGAAGTCAAGAAAGTACTTGAAGTCCTCACCTTGGAATTTTCCAATTATTTCAATCGAAGGGGACGAATAAGAGTCACCGCTTTATCAGCCCTCCGTCGTGATACCGGGACGCTTCGATGTGGGGAAGGGCATTGCAGCTAGCCAGGTGCGAGCCAGCTGACAAGCACTGGCGCTTATAGTTGTATGGGTACCTGTCTATCTGCAACTTGGAAGCTGCATGCGAACCCTGCGGCAGCCGCGCGGGTTTCCCCGGACGGCACTAGTCCTTAAACGGAGTTGGCCACTTTTCGATTCCCCTCTGTTTGGTTGGCTCAGGGCCTCTAAACGTTGTGTTGGCTTCGCCCCAGCAGAGCCCTGCCCAGTACCTGTCTCAGCTGCTGTGGGCCGTGAGTGTTGTCAGTTGATGACGAGTACTGCCTTCCATGGTTCAACAGACCCTATTTCATCGGTCTACGCTGCCTAAATCATTCATAACTCAAACTTTGTGACATCTACTCTCGCTCTACATCATAAATCTTGTGCGTTCGATATATGAAAACTCCGAATTCGATGATGTCTGCATCCCCTCGCTAGTCGGCTGCTTTTCGTTATCCGCGAATGTGATCTCCCATTCACTACATACGACCCTAATCCGTCCGTTTCATCATCCTCAGTCGTCACCATGTCGGACGAAGGAGCTTCACTCCTACTTTCATCCGCGAAGAAAGGGAAGTCGGTATCCCGTGAGCGGAATGACTCCAGCGAGTCGACACCACTCCTCTCAAGTTCCCCCGATACCCCGCGTTACGATGGAGAAGACGATGGAGAAGCCGACGGGCACGAGAGGGACGATGCCGCTTCGAGCCGATCCCAACCTACCAATGCGGTGGCCACTTCTCGTCCGACCAAGAACCCTAGAAGATGGCCTTCGTTCATTGCGATGGGTATACTTGGAGCGATCATTATCGCCATCATCGTCCTTGCGTTCATAGTCCCTGAAGCGGTCCAAGAGTATGCTCAGCAGGCGGCCGTAATCGAACCGACAAATCTTGCTCTCGACTCAATTACAACGAATGGTGTGCGCGCTCGGATACAGGCGAAGTTCCATCTAGATGGGTCGAGAGTGCCCAACGATCATGTGAGAAGAGTAGGAAGAGCTACCACATGGGTGGCGTACCAACTTGAGAGCGCTGAGACAAAGGTTGATGTGCGTCTTCCCGAGTACGACAATGTACTACTTGGAAGCGCAATTATCCCGCCTCTTGTGGTCAATTTACGCGATGGCGATGTGACTACCTTTGACTTCGTGACGGAGATAGCGCCTGGAGACGTGGACGGGATTCGCAGCATCGCGAACGAATGGATCGAAGGCAGATTGGAAAAGTTGCGACTGAACGGAGTGGCTGATATCAGCCTCAAATCCGGCATATTCCCTCTTGGGACGCACATAGTCTCCGAATCGCTTGTTTTTGAAGGTCAATCACTCTACCAATCCTTCGCATCCCTCCCCCTTGGGAGGAAAGGCTTGCTCTGGCTTATTGAGACAAACCCAGGGCTCGTGATTACTTGGTTAAACAAAGTACTAATAGTTTGAATAGCGAACAAGATACCCGCCATACCACAATATAATATCACTCGTTTTAACGTCGAAGACGGTCCGATGAACGGGTCAATGCTAGCCGACGTATCATTGTCAGCGTTCAACGAATATCCGGTTGAGCTTGATATACCCGAACTTGCGTTTGACATTCTAGTACCTGGATGCGCTGTGTCGGACTCCATACTAGTAGCGGAAGCGGCTACGAGTGAGGTTCATATTCACCCACGTGCTGATGTCGAAGCCGATGTCAAGGCAGTAATCCGCGAGCTGCCCGACTCTTTGACTCGCGTATGTCCGGATTCAACCTCCTCGCCGCTAGATAATCTACTCCGGCAATATATGCATGGCGAGCCCGCAACTTTTTTCGTTCGTGGGAGCCGCAACCCAGATGGCGACACGCCGAAATGGATTGCGGACATATTGTCGAGCGTTACTGTTCCCGTGCCATTCCCTGGAAGGAGCTTGGATGGTTTGATTAGGAACTTCTCGCTAACTGATGTTCACTTTTCTCTTCCAAACCCCGATGCCGATCCGGACGACCCAGATTCCAACCCGAAGGTTTCGGGCACTATCCTAGTTACTGCTGGTCTTCCTTCCGAGATGAATTTTGGCATAGACGTGACCCATATCCGTGCCACGGCAGATGTGCTGTACAAGTCGCGGAAAATGGGAGAGCTTAATGTACGAGAATGGCAAAATGCCAATTCCACCAGGGTTAAGGGCACAGAGGACAAAGGAGCCGAGCTCCTAATCCAATCCCGCGTTATCGATGCGCCCCTTAACGTAACCGACGGTGTTGTATTCGGCGAAGTTGTCCAGGCATTGATATTCGGTACCGCACCGGTCCGCCTGCATGTCAACGCCTTGGTCGATATCCAGGTACATACGACGCTAGGAAATCTCACTCTAAAGGAGGTTCCTGCGGAGGGGAAAATCCCAGTAAAACGTCCGTCCTCGCTCTTCTAATTTGTTAGTGGCGCTCTCGGAGGATCCGTCTGATAGGACGGCTTGTTGTTCGAGGTGCAATTCCTTGCCTTTCTATCATCTCATAGGTCATGGCAGACGCTAACTGATTCCCAGCCCTTCCAAAGGGCGCCATTGGTAGTATCGATCCAAAAGTTGGATCGCTCAGGGTTTTGGACACGACTTCCGACTCGATAACGTTGCAGGCGTTAGTCAACGTCACGAACCCAACACCATATACAGCTCATGTACCATATGTGAGCGTACACGTTCTGAATAATGGCTCGGTCCTCGGAAGTGCGACAGTGGAGGATCTGGATATTGTTCAAGGCCCTAACTCTAACATACTTGTTACCGCGAAATGGAATCCACCGATGGGTGGTGATCGTGGTCGAAAGATTGGGCGAGATCTAATATCGCAGTACCTTTCAGGCTGGAATACAAGCATCACCGTAAAGGCTCATAAGAATAGCATCCCAGGTCAACGCATCATTAGCGATGCTTTATCAGCGTTCAATATGACGTTCGCCGCCCCTAGACTGGATCTACCCGGCGACACCCCCGAAGAAAGATCTCATTTTATTAGAGACGCAACTTTCCACTTCTTTTCATCGACAGCCACTTTTACGCTTGTGTCACCTTTGCACTACAACACCCTGTATTTAGACTTCGTTAACGCTACTGCATTATACAACCACAGCGAACCAGTAGGTCAAATCCTATACGACTTGCCATTCTCAGCACCCCCCGGAAAGTCGGTGACCCCAAGATTACCTGTTAGGTGGTCCATGGACTCTATTGGTTACGATGCTGTCAGGAGAGCTATCGGTGGAAGGTTGAAGTTAGACGCCTATGCCAATGTCGATATGCGGTTAGGCAATTGGAAGGAGTCCTTGTGGTACCAGGGCAAAGGTATCGGTGCTAGAATTCAGTTATGATGTTTCAGAAAGCGAGAACCGGCGTTAAGGTTAAGGGATGTGCGTATAAGCAGCCAGGGAGGCGGTTGTAGAGATGAAGATTACGATACAAGCGTAAATTGATATTTTATAAAGAGAATATACCAGCATGATTAAAGTTTGGAACGAAGATCATATATACTACCATTTATATTTTGACGTCTGTTTCGGAAAATACCCTGGAGACAATAGAGGGTCACCTTTTAATGAATAACGGACGATCAGTTGGCTGAGTAAGCAGTTATGACATAATTTTACATGCAGAACCTGTCAAGCCCGCCCGCGTGAGGAAGGAGTAGCTACAGAACACGCGAATCTGCTGTCCACGAGGTCACCTTCAAGAAATAAAACACAAACTCGTGGTTGGATTTCAATTCAATCCCTTTCCGATAAGAAGATCCAATTAAACCACCGTATTCCGTTCTACTCCCGTTCCACAATTAAGCTCCGAGGACTCAATCCAAGACCTCGAGCTACGTTACTACCTCCTAGAGCTAGCTACCTGTTGTAGCATACAAAACACAGAACACAAGTCATTGACAGCACATCAACCATGCCGCGCATGCCAAAGCTCTACTCGCCCTACGGCCCGCGGCCGAAACGGTCGGCGCAGCTTGTGCTCATCTGGATGGTCATCATGGTATTTGCACTGGTTGCGACATTCTACCTCACGACTAGAGAACACGGCATTATGTCATTGACGGACACGCGACTCGTTGATGAGATCGATAAGATCAAGGAGCAAGCAGAGGGAAATGGGGGTAAGAAGACGGAGAAGATGGCGAAGATGGTACCTTGATTGGCGACGACAGGATACGGTGCCGTATTTGGATGAGGTATGGCACAGCGAGATGGCTGAATTGCAGGTTCCGGAGCAGCGAGTGGATTATGGCGTGTGAGGCTGATTTAAAGCTATGTCTCGCTCGGCCAGTTACGCTGGTTCTAAGTGAGTCTGCTTACGGCAGGGACTACACCTGGGGAACGCTTTCGCAAGTCGAGGCGTCAAGAGCTGAGCACCCAACTGCGCTTACAAGCGGCTCTATATTCATCTGATGGGAGGAAATGGTAATGGTCAAAAAACATTGGTCTCTGATATCCTCAAAGCTACGCGGGTTAATATTCAGTTGAATAAGGGGGATTGAGAGAGGCTGCAAAGGGAAAGCTGCATTTTCGTTTTTTATTTGTACATACATCCACGCAGATCTTCAAATTCTCTGCGCTTCATAGGACCTACACGTACCTATCACGTACCAAAAGATATTAGCGCCAGCCTCTGGACGAACGCATTTTTCTACAAGCTAAAATAGCACAAAGACCTTTAGCTGCCACAGCGGAGCTAACATCAGATGCAGCCAATACCAGCGACTTTTGATCTTGGATTATAAAGCGCAATAACAGCGCCGAAAGTCACCATCAGAAAGCAAACAAGCTTCTGGAAATCCGGTATAGTGTAACGGCTAACATACCTCGTTTTCACCGAGGAGCTCGGGGTTCGATTCCCCGTACCGGAGTAAATTTGATTAATCTTTTGCCATTTATTTTTGCGCTTATCAGCTAAAACTTCTACCAATTTTTTTGCGTCAGCTCTCAAAACATCTGTCTATTCCTCATAGTAGAGGCACTTAATTTTCAATATTTATTTTGAGAAATTGCCCTTTATGTAAGGTGAAGCATGTCAACGTCTTATTCGCGATGGATTCATTATTGTTGCTATAGCTGGCTAGTTGTGATGGTATGCATTGCTATTTCAGTCTCCCGGCAAAATGGGACGGCGAATTCGTAAGTAAAGTCACAACACCCTCGAATTTAAAGCGAAAAAGGATTCCATAATCTAGTACCCATTGCCACCACACATAAAGTCTATGGGTTCGCGGAAAACTGTACTGCCATATTCTACCCATAGCCCGCCATCATTTGCATGTGCCAACATGCAAAACTTGGTCAAGAGCAGCCCAAACGAGGCAGTGTCGTTTTATGTCGGCATCATTCTCGGGGAACTGGTCTCGGCACTATTCCCACAGATCATGGATCAGCTCAAATTCGTCGCAACAGTCCCAATAGTTTGCATATACCGGCAGCGTAAGCAAACCCTTTAGGAGTGGAGTGGAGTCTCGTTTCATTCTTTCTCATTGAGAAAGCCATCGAGAGGGAAATCACAAGCTACGCAGAGACATAAGGGAGATTTTCTGTCATTCAAGACTATCAATTGTGACCGGTATGTTACACAATGATACTGGTGAAGCCAGTGTAAAGAAGAAAAGAAGAAGAAGAAAAGCACCGTGGAGCATTGAAAAGAGCTCAGAAACAACATGACCTGGCCGAGCTCACAAGCAGAGAACATGGCCCAATACCTCTCCTCCAACTCCCCTAATAGGAAACGTCATGTGATATTGCCCTCGCCGTCCAGCATAAGATGGAAGAGGTTGGCTGCGGGCTTCAATCATGAACGAAGTACCTAGCGAGCTGGCCGGCCAATTAAACCGAACTCCTGCGACTATACACGTGCATTTCCCATCATGGCAAGCACCCGTGAAAAGTAATTGGCTCTCTGCATGGTGTAGTGAGATATGGGGCAGCCACCCTCCTGATATCGTTTCAGGAATGTGACTCTGCTCATCACTCCATTGTCGAAAGCGACGGGGCCCATCGCTCTCGGGAGTCTATTAATATTAGGGGAGGCCATGCGAATGGTGTGCTTCTTTGCAATATGGTTGGCGTCCACCTCGAACATCTCCTTCGCCTTCTTGCACGTGCTAAGAGTGGCCTTGACGTCCGCGATGTCATTCATGCATCCGTAGATCATGGTGACGAGTTCCTGAGGCAGGACATAGAAAAAGTTGACCGGCGCCATTGCTATGAACTGGGTACCGGTACTGTCTGGCGATAGCACTAGCACGGCGTGAGTTAGCAGTTCGCGAGGACTAGAAATCAGATATCGGCAAGTCACGGACAGCAACGGGGGAATATATTGAAAGAAAGTGGACATCAGGAACATGCCTCGGGTGTAAAGACGGCGAATAATTGCAATGCGAACTGAAGGGGTTGGCCTCCTCTTTTGCCGATGATGTTGAGCCCTAACGAGTAGGCTAACGATGGTTGACAGTTACTAGACTGATGAATTTTGGCGACAACGTAATGGTGGGCGACGGCGACCATGACGACGATGGTGAAGAGGTCAATTATGGCGATGGATTTCAACGACAGTAGTGGTAGTGGATGTGTTGGTAATGAACAGCTCTGCGACGAAGGTAAACTGCGAAAGTCGAGATATAAGTACGTTTACACCGAGGACAGGCACACAGTCCGGATAGGAATATGGTAAAATGGTGGGACGCTGCGGCAGTGGATATCTACCACAAGGTTAGCGTAGCTGTATGTTCTTGCTACCTAAGGTGCTGGGACACGGAACCCCCTTAGGCGGCGCGCAGGTGTCAGAATAGCAACACACCGCATTGGCACTGTCTCTTATTCGATAGATATTACTAAGTACGACTAGGGCACTGTGCACAATATGAATTTCCCGTGCACTGTTCACGGCTTTCGTGTTATATGCATGTATTCTATATAGAGTTGGTGCCTGCGGGAAGATGGACGAGTGGTAGAGCCAATACGTCCCGTGTGGAAGGAAGCTTATTTAAGTACCTTAGGTGCTCATAGAAAGATATTAGTGATACAAACAGCCGGATTGTTTGACCCCCCTTTTTGAACACTTTGCTAGGCGTGGTAAACATCAAACACACTCACCTGTGAGAGTAGAGTGTACGATAATTCAGAGATAGTACCCTTACTCGAGATAATTCAATATAGGGTTCACATGTACACAATAAAAATTCTTGGGTTGGAATTGTCTAGGGGTAGTTTACACTATCCGATTAAGGGGCTTCTTCCTTTGGATCCTTGTTACCCCTTTAACCGCTGACAGAACATATTATATTCTTGCAAACAAAGCAATTGAACAAAAACTAGGGGAGGCGTGGAACAATAGATCATAACGATACAAAGAAACAATGGGTTGTATTCTAACATCTAAGCTACACACCTGGTATATAAATCTAGCAAACTAAGACTCGGTCCAAAAGTTGCATTCTGGCAAGCACCTCTTATCTACCCCTATCCAGAGCATTACTCGGTAACTCTCCCATTGGAACTTATCTTGATCGAAGTCTTGCATAGTTATCTACTGAAATCTTTAGAATTATCATCTACCATGTCCCCCAACTCCACAAAGCAGCGCACCCCCTCTCCCGGGTCAGAGTCCGCCAGGGAGCACTACAGGGACGAGGAAAAACCAAGGCGCACACCTTCTCCTACGTCCATGCCCGCTAGAGAATACTATATGGATGAGGGAATACCAAGGTGCACAAAGCGCCCCCGGGAAGAAAGTGAGTCGGAAGCCTCCGGCGAGTCCTCAAGCACTGGTGTCCCTACTAAGAAGCTCATTCTCACAGGTGAGTACCGCTTGCCCTTCCGCGAGCGTATACAAGCTATGCGCCGAGGAGCCCAGGAGCGTCGGGATAGAGAGTCTGTCTCAGACCGCCTCAACGCTCTCGCAATTAGCACCTTTCGTCGTCGGACGCCGAGCCCACCAGACTCGACTTCGACTGCGGCGCCGCCTTCCACCCCAACACGTCCCGCGGCGGCCGAAATCTGCCCCGACGCACCCCAAAAGGCTAGGAAATTTGGCAGGAACCTCCTAAACCGGGGCAGCAGCCACTCGGACGAAGACGAGGAAGACTATCTCTTTGATCGCTGGGCGATCAAGCCTGAGAACGTCCTCCGCAAGAAGAAGTCCGCGGACCTGTCGAACGAGAGATACCGGAGAGGCATCACAACGCCTGACCACCCCTCCCCGCTACGGAGTAGCTTTAACGCCGATGAGATGGCTAAGATTAGCGCTCAGCTCCAGGCGTTGTCGAAGAGGATGTCCGCGGAGAGAAAGCAAACTGATGGCTCCGCCGATCGTCTCTATTACACTTGCCGAAGAGATAGCAGAAGCAGCAGCAGTGATGATGACCACTTCCACTAAGTAAGAGATTTATTTCATAGGTTGTGGCTATCGAAGGKGGTAGGTGGGACTTATTGTTATTTTTGCTTTACTACTTCTTCTCTGTTCACTTACTTCAACCAACTTGGACATGACTTGACAGTCGCTTTACTTCCCTTTGTCTAGGTATAAGAAATTCCGTCGTTCATTGGAAATATTCCCTTTGTCTATTTGTATAAAAAAAAAAGGAAAAAAAAAAAAAAACAGAGCTAGGTGGCTAGGACATGCAGAGCATAGGATCGTAAGCCTACAAGTACATATGTTAGAGCGAAACTTAGAGAATATGAGTACTATCAGATGGGTACCTCCTAAGACACAGATCTAGGAAATCCGAATATACAACTTACACGAATATATG
Organism: Hypoxylon sp. E7406B; assembly: GCA_000931505.1. NCBI lineage: Eukaryota > Fungi > Ascomycota > Sordariomycetes > Xylariales > Hypoxylaceae > Hypoxylon > Hypoxylon sp. E7406B. Next base: position 248,763 of record JYCQ01000049.1, on the reverse strand, counting down.
ATACCAAAATGCCGTGTTGCCTGCCGTGTTGCCTGTGAATGTGGATTTTAATGATGAGATAATGGCCTCTGGGAGGTGCGACCCGCTCACCTACCATTAGTCAAATGTTTCTTGCACTTAGAAGAAACCACACTATTAATTTGATCTGTTCCACCTCTAAGAAGAACTCTGTTGCCCTTATTGATGTAAGTGCATTTGGTCATGCCTTCCCCGTAGATTTTCTGGAGACAGAACTCATCCTCTGGCTACATGGCTAGTGACACGGCAAAACTCCGGGGATCGCATTTGTCTCTTTGGTATATAGTGCGTAAAATCTGCGCCACATCCAACGATCTCCCTCGCTCCAGAGTCCACTCCGGAGTACCCTTGGTGGTGTAGTTGGTTATCGCGTTCGGCTGTAATAGGTTTATTTGCTACCGAAATGTCGCCGGTTCGATTCCGGCCCGAGGGATCATAATCTTTTTTGAAGTTTGCACTACTTTTGCTAGATAGTCAAGATAATTTTCTTTTGCTCTTTGTGATTGTTCATATTCAAGGCGGGAGTTCGAGTCGCTCTGTCTCAAATGGCAGCTACGGAGGGATGCGACTCCGAGTACGAAGTGGATCCAGTAAAACAAGGCAACCTTGATCATGCCTTCGATTTTTGTGCTTCTACAACAAAAGCAACTGACCTAAGGTTGATAATCCGTTTAACAGAGGCGTTCTCGCTTTAACATTATATGTAACTAATTTATTTCTTCGTACTAATAGACACTGCGCTTTCTATTCTATTGTGTAGATGCTATATTACTAATTTATACTTCCTATTCGTATCTTGATGTATCTGCCTACTTGGCTCTCGTGTCTTTCTGGCGCGAACCTCTTGTATCGCGAATACGGAGTTGCATACTAACCTTTATATGTCGTAGATAGGGGTTAATTACGAGGTATGGCGTATCTTACCACACGATAAGGGACTACAACGTGTAGAAAGTAAGCTGGCAGGGTCATATAAAGGGAAATCAAGAATAGGATATGGCTTCATTTCACAGTTTGGAAATGTCGATTCACTTGAACACGGACTTCCTCACATCACGTCACGAAGAGTAGAAGACTTGAACAATAGTGTCAGCACTGAATTACTAGCTGATTATGAAGTGTACAAAAGGGATAAGCACCTTTTAAATGCATGCAGTCTGCCAATCCTGCTGCGCCATCACGCAAGTCGAACACCGGCCTCCTTCCTCTTCTTCGTCTGCTGCGCCGTCGCAGAGCTCATGCCGACGTTCTGACTAGCGTCCAGCATGCTCTGGGCCTCGCGTCGCTTCTCGTCCTCGATCTTCTTGAGGCGCTTGTCGGTCTTGCCCTTTCCGCTTCCCTTGCCATGGAATTGGTGACTGAGGTGCTTGAACGCTTCCTTCTGGTCGAGCGAACGGCCATATTCATCGTGATACTTGAGTTCTACGTTGGGCTTGTAGTTCTTGTTGAAAAGATCGACTAGCTGTCGTGATGTCTGTTGGTCGCGCAAATTGTTCTGCTGTCGCGCCCACTCCTCCCTTTCTCGGACCGACATCCTGTCGAGTCTGCCGCTGTTGCGATCCCGTTCACGCTGTTCACGGGCTTGCTGCTCGATCTCGGCCAATTTGCGTTTCTTCTCGGCAATGAATAGCTGATGCTGGCGCTGCAACTCGTTGAGTTCGGCAGCCCCAGAATCTTTTACGAGTTGGCGCTCTCTTAGAAGCTGTAACGTAGCGCCGACACCAGAAGCGACTGTCTTCTCTTCATCAACGCCGATGATAGCTGCCTCTGACACAGATTCTTCGCGCTTGGATCTATCATGCTCGTGATCATCTCCATCTTTCATAGGTTCATCTTCGTCGGACTCTTCTTGCATAGCTGTGACTGGCGCTTCTTTTGGCGACTTTGGCCTGCGAGGTCTGCGCTCTTCGATATCTTCCTTCTTCAAACTCGATACAAATTCGGTGATCTCGTCCAGAACCAGGCCAACCTTTTCGCCACCCACAGTCTCGTCTGCTTCGGGCGTCTGTGCCTCTTGCCTTAACTGACGTGCTATATCCTCTGGACGTGTTCTCTTTCGCTTCTTCAAGGCTTCTCTTCTTTGTGCAGCCAAAGTAGCTTGTAGATCCTCATCGTCCGCAAGGGTTGTTTCATCAATCTTGCGCTTCTTGCTGATGAAACCGGCGCCTGAATCTATATCCATGGACTGATCTGGCTCTGCTGGTGGTAATGGAAAGATGTCATCTTCATCCAGCGGTCGTTGTCTTGTCGACTTCGACTTTTTCTTTTTGGGTTTCTTGATTTTGACTTCTGAAATATCAAGGTAGTCCGAGGCTGGCTGGTCCTCTTTGAGAATGTCGAGACTAATCTTCTGTCGTCGATGATTCTGTGGCTGGCCCTCTGTGTCATCTCTTATGGTGTTTCCAAATCCATCTAGAGTAAATTTCTTGCTCTTCTTGCCACCAATCTCCTCGTCGTACTGAGCGAGGAGGCTCCGCTCGCCGGTCTCGTCGTCGATCGCATGAGGGTCATATACGGGCTTCTTCTTTTTCAACTCGAGCTTCTTGTTTAGCTTCTCTTGCTCTCTGAGGTTTAGATTTTCGAGTTCGTCGCCTTCTTCATCTTCCCCTAAAACGTTGGTATCCTTGAGGGTCAAGATCTGTTCTTCCCCATCTTCAAAGGCATCAATTTCATGGCCGACTTTAACGCCTGCGAGATCCTTCGACGTATACTGGATTGCTGCGGCGGCCTCGGCTTCAGCGGCTGCTAATTCCTCTTCCAACTTTCGCGCCTTCTCAATTGCTTTTTGGCGCTTCTTCTGACTGATCAACCACGATTTGGTATCGATGTCGCCGTCATCGTCGGCCTCGCCTAAGCTCTTGCCTTGAAGCGTCTCGAGGCGTTTCGCGGCATCGCGGGCTTTCTTGATGGCGGCAGCCTTCTCTTCGCGTTTCTTCCTGGCTGCTTCGGCGTCTTGTTTCTTCTTGTAGTTGTCATACGCGGCGGCTTCTCGGCTTTCGAGGGTGCTCCCGGCGTCTTCTTCGGAGGCAGGCGCTTTTTCTTTGAACTGAGGACCGCTTGCGCCGGGTACGGGCAAGGGCTTCATGCCCAGAGAAACGCGGAGACGGTTCGTCTCCTCTATCGCTGCAGCGTCCATGATGGATATTCGTTATGCAAGCGCTTGAAGGATATCGTTTTGCGGCAGATGATTCTAACTAAATACAAGCGCTCGGTGTCTTTGAGGCGATGTCATCTGTGGCTTTCAACTTGAACATTGAAATGTATTGGAGGTCCAAGTACACGCTAAAGGCTGGACGATGACTAAGAACTTGGCTGCTTGGCACAAAGAAGGCGAGGCTGGTCTGTGCAGATTCAATCAGCCCCACTTTTGCGCTATCGCGTTCCTACATAAATTTGAAAATTTGCTGCTTCAAATTTCCTTTTCCTTTCTTCTACACAATCACGGATCTGTGCCCGATCGTCCTCTGTTCGCCTAGCGAATTCAGAGTTGATGGTCGAGGCAGCTCGAATCACCTATGGAAACCATCCTATTTATGATGATCATCTAATCGACAGGTCCAAGATTAAGGAGCAGTCTGGAAAGCCTGAGCTCGCTATCAGCTGAGCTCGGTCGACTGGGCTTGCTGCAGGTCTTATATTCCACCCCTTTTTTCCGAGATCATTGATCTATGAGGTTGAGGAAAACCATAAGGTTCCTACATATCATTGCCCTACCAAGCAGCTTGTTGCTGCTGGTCCATTAGGTATATTTGTGTGTTTTCGCGCCTGGCTCCGAAAGACAATTTTTCCTGGAGCCAGAATCAGCTTAGTAATCACTTGTTTCCCAGCTCGATAGGTTAGCGTCATATTAAATAACTTGTCCATAGAGCAAGCGGTCCTATCTCGGCCGTCGATGAGTTTCTATACTCTCTTAATTCTAGTAACGCTGAGGCAAAGCAATGCGATGAAGGAATGGCGTATACTCTGTCACCAAGTTATACCACCTTGCCTAAGGCCGCTTCGGCCAGTTCGCGGCCAAGCTAGTCCTGGCAGAGACGTCGATGCTGTTGATTCTTCAAGTAATTTTGCAATCTAACTGTCGACCTAATCCCGTTATTAACGCAGCTAATGTGGCGGGKACTAAACTTGGGCCGAGTTTGGGTTGCATTCACATAGCAAGAACCGTCGAGACCATGGACGATGAGGTTCTAAGATCTCATCCTAAGATCGCCAAGTCTTAAGGATGGCTTGCTTGTTCCTTGCCGGTACATGGGTTCAGGAGCCATATAATGGAATCAGCTGGTATAGCTGACGTATACCGCGGGCCGATATGGAATGATACAATGCGTATGGGCAATTGGGAACGTAGGGAATTCCGTAGTTAGCTGGGGTGTTCGTTGCTTTGCTTGATAGCCCCAGCATGCAGTATCTGCTGCACTCCGCTCTGGGGTAGGCATGAAGAAGGTCCGAATGAATCCCCAAGATTCCTGGCGGCATCAGCTGATCTTATCGAATCTTAGGATTACCGTAAAACTTGGGAGACTGCATTGTGAAGGTTTCTAAATCCAAGAAATTACCAAGGCAACAAATCAACAAGGAAAACCCACGAATCAGACGGGATATGCTGAGGATAGAGAGATCTGATAGATACATGTAAGGGCGTAATATTCGCATGTCAGTGTTGGTTCTTGCCTGTGACTAAGCTCGGATACTTTAGTTGCCGTCAACCGGAAGACCTCCGAGCATATGAAAGTGGACTCACTTGCAACTGCTCAAGATGCTCCCTGGCTTCTACTGGTAGCCACCTCTCCAACCCCTAATAATGCGGGGACGGCATCCCCCGCACTGGAGAAAGCAATTGTATGGGGCCAGGTTCGTTCGTATTAGTTCTAATACAGCCTCATAATCCGTCTATGTTATTGTCTAACCTGGCCTGGACCTTCAGGGGTGAATTGCCGAATCTGTCCTCCCGTGTGCATATCACTTACATCTCCTAGAGATACTCCCCCAGAGCGGACCGATTCCAGATCCCCAGGAAATCACTTGGTTGGCTGTTGTTAGCCAAAGAGCTCTCAGACTAGTCGTTTTCAGCACACACGTCATTTAACTACGAGGCGGAGTTTGCTCTTACAGCGTAGCATTGGCCCCGTTAAACGCCGCCAGGTCGTCCTACCTAGCCACGATCTTTTGACCGAGAAGTGCCGCCCCAGTAGGCTCTGAAATTCGGTCCTACCTGTGGTTTTGGTGTAGTATCCGGTCAGGTGTCCAAAAAAGGGATAGAGCCTCATCACGATGTTCCTGGATAGCTTCGCGTAAAAGGGTATATATGAATGAAGGAAGATGGATATCTTACAGAACGCAGGTTTGAGCTTCCTCACAAGCAACAGCAGCTCGTTCATCCAGCCCATCATGCAAGGCTTCACTTCTCTCTTCCTGCTAGGCGGCTTCGCCTTTCAGACCATCCTCGGCTTGCCTGGTGCTGCTAAGGTACGGCGGGAGGGCGAGATTCTAAAGAGGGCGGTTGACGATTTTATAACGACCGAAGAGCCTATTGCCTTAAAACAGCTTCTGGCGAATATCGGGTCAACTGGCTCTAACGTTCCAGGAGCAAGCTCAGGCGTCGTTGTAGCATCTCCGTCCACATCAGACCCTGACTGTAAGTAATCATAGCTTCAATTTCAGACTTTTTGCTAATTGATTAGATTTTTACACTTGGTCCCGAGATGCTGCTCTTGTCTTCAAGGCCATAGTCGACCGATTTGCCAATAGCTACGATGCTGATCTGCAAACCGAAATTCAAAACTACATCACAGCTCAAGCCAAACTGCAAACTGTATCCAACCCCTCGGGTTCGCTATCCGATGGCACAGGCTTGGGGGAGCCTAAATATAATGTTGATCTAAGTGCTTTCACAGGTAGCTGGGGTCGTCCGCAACGAGATGGGCCAGCTCTCAGAGCTATTGCATTGATTGGGTATTCCAAGTGGCTGGTTGCCAATGGGTACGACTCAACAGCTAGCGGCGTCGTTTGGCCCATAATCAAGAACGATCTCGCCTATGTCGCTCAGTACTGGAACCAAACTGGGTTTGATCTTTGGGAAGAAGTCAGCGGAAGCTCTTTCTTCACCGTTGCCGCCCAGCACCGAGCCCTTGTCGAAGGAGCCGGCTTAGCCAAGACCCTCGGAGTAAGCTCTACCGCTTACGATGATGTTGCACCCCAAATTCTCTGTTTCCTGCAATCATTTTGGTCAGCTTCAAGCGGTTACACGTTGGCCAACATCAACGTCAACAATGGCAGATCAGCCAAGGATGCGAATGCGATCCTAGGCTCAATCCACTCTTTTGATCCAGCACTCGGTTGCGATGCTGCCACTTTCCAACCTTGCAGCGACCGAGCTCTGGCCACTCATAAGGTCGTTGTAGATTCATTCCGTGATATCTACACCCTTAACTCAGGTATTTCCGCCGGTTCAGCTGTTGCCGTTGGACGATACCCTGAGGATACATATTACAATGGAAACCCGTAAGTGGCTATTCAGCGAGTATTTAATGTAATTCGATTACTAACAGCTATTGAAGATGGTATCTCAACACTCTCGCAGCGGCAGAGCAACTATATGATGCTTTATATGTCTGGCAAACTCAAGGATCTATCGAAGTAACTTCTCTTTCGCTGCCGTTCTTCCAGGCTCTTGTCTCTGGAGTCGCAGCGGGGACATACGAGTCTGACTCGGATACCTACACCACGCTGTATAACGCCGTATATGCTTACGCTGATGGCTTTGTAAACATTGTTTCGCAATACGCTGCGTCGAACGGATCTCTATCTGAGCAATATGACCGTAGCAGCGGCACACCTTTGTCAGCCCGTGATCTCACGTGGTCATACGCTTCATTTTTGACTGCTGCCGCTAGGAGAGCTGGTGTAGTTCCTGTTGGCTGGGCGGGATCCGACTCGACTGCCACTTCTGTCCCAAGCGTCTGCTCGGCCACGTCTCAAGCTGGAACTTACTCGGCCGCACCCACTCCATCTTTCCCGGCTAGCCAAACTCCGATTACTAGCAGCGCACCGACTACTACGTTCACTCGCCCCACGATCACCACTACGACAGGTGCGACGAGCACTAGTACGTGTGCTGCCGCTACGTCAGTCGCGGTAACATTCCAGGAGCTTAAGACCACCACTTGGGGCCAGACCGTTAAGCTCGTCGGTAATGTTGCTGCCCTCGGCAACTGGGACACGAGCTCGGCGGTAGCGCTGAGTGCTTCAGCATACACCTCCAGCAACCCTCTCTGGAAGGGAACCGTCACTCTTCCCGCCGGACAGGCTATCCAGTACAAGTATATCCTGATTGACACAGATGGCTCGGTAACTTGGGAATCCGACCCGAACCGTTCATACACCGTCGAGAAGTCGTGCGCTACTTCGACAGTCAAGGATGTGGATACGTGGCGATGAATCATTAGCTGAATATTCACTAGGCGAATACTAAAATGTCCCAAAATTGTTGATAGGAGTTAGGATGTTATGCTGATAGACTGGAGCTTGTCCTAGCGGCTCTAATGGGAACAATCCAACGCGATAGAATGTTAATGTATATTCCTCACATATTTAAGATAATCAAAATAGCATATTGGCATAAGGAAATGAATCCCCATGTTCACATAAATTTTCTTAATCATTAGCATTGTACCATCGAGTCTAGATTGCCATGATTCAACAGTAGCATTTCCAGAGCTGATCCCAATCATGAACATGGATCTACTCTTCTGGTCCATTACCGTCCCTCTCCTACAGCCCMCCTCTCCAGCTCCCTCATGAGCGTCTCAACAGCCCACTCAAACGTCGTCGTCATATCGACATCAACACCCTTCCCAACCTGCGCCAAAATGCCCTTCTCCCTCAGAACCTCCTCATTGAGCGCGCCTTCCACATCTCCATTCTTGAATAGTGCAGAGTGCGAGGCAACATAGTTAGGCCACACAATCTTATCCACATACCCCGGCGGATCCGTCCAGAAGCCCTCCAGCGTCACGTACCCGTCGCGCCGCTCGCGCCGCTGGGTAGCTCTTTCCCGGCCCACGAGCAGGAACATCTTCGTATCCAGCAAAGCGGGGATGCCGCCGAGTTCCATTTCAGGTGAGTACAGCAGGAAGCCGTCGAGGATGCAGATGCGCAGGGGATTGGAACCGAGCTTGGGGTTTGAGATGAGAATTGAGTGTCCCGGCTGGCCGGGCGATGTCCAGGAGGCCACTTTGGCCTTGGCGGCGGCTATGGCGGACTCGGGGACGGGACAGGCGCCGATGGAGTTTTGGTCCTCTTTTGAGTCGACGAAGGGCTGTGGTGGTTAGTTTGTGGTACGTGGAGGACAGTGGCGTGAGGGCTGGTTGGGCGGCAAACTGTGCGCAACTTGCGCGCGAACTGGTAGCTTGAAAGTGAGGAGGGGGAAAAGGCGTCTTGTTTCTCTGTCATAAGTAACTCACAGGAAAAGTGCCGTCAGCGCGGATATGCTCCAGCGCCCGCTTCATGTCCGGGATGGAGATAGCCTCGGCGCAGTCCCAATCCAGAAGGCCATCTTTAGAGGGAAGCCTAGGTAATATTAGTAATTTGTCTCTCACTTGAACTGTCTATAAACGTGAATGTATGATATACTCCGTCTCCGGTTTATAAAAGTCATCCTCGTGGAGGATAAACGTGTTGGGGAAGACATCTCGTAGCAGGCGGGCGAGGGTCGTCTTTCCGCTCGAGGAAGCCCCGCTAATCCCCACGATAAATGCCTTTCTATCCTCCATGTCCTCTCGGCCTGATGGCCTCACCAAGGTCCTACTCTGATCAATAGCGCGATAAGCTACGGGAGAGCTGATAGCATCGATGCTTCATTTGCAAGCCAAGATGGAAATGGTTGAATTTGTGCAGGTTAGCGAGCGGAGGACAAAGTCGGATCCGCCCGGGATGAGTCAGCCGGCCTTCATCACGTATAGTCCCGCCGATATTGCGAGGACGTCGGAGCACACGTACCTACCTACCTATATTTGCGAAAGCTTCGGTCTACACATTATAAGTAGATAGGTACCTACTAGATATTTCAATTCAACTTAATTTATATACCTGAAGAATCAACGATTTCCTTGTAATTTGCATTCATGTTATCTTCATTGGGAAGCGAACCGCTATCGAGCATTCCAGCATAAAATCAAGCTCCGCCTACATGTACAGATTGTAATTGAGAGAAGTGTTCATCATGTTAGAGTCGATAATGCATCTGATCATCGTCCATACTTCGCGTTGAGCTTCTTCATAATCGACATAGCTCCGCTTCTGTACCCGCCGCCAAACAACGCCCAATGGTTCAAGTGATGGTATCTAATGGATTGTTAGCGTAATGAATGAATGATCCAAGCTTGGATGGGAGGGAAAGATTTGGGTACTGTGCGCGAGTATCTTGACTTGACTTGACTTACAACTCATAAAGCGCCACTCTATCCTCCCACTCCTCTTTCGGTTCCGCCTTCGGCACCAAGCTCTGGTACTCTTTCCAGAAGCTGCCCCCAAAACCTCCGAACATACGCATGATGCCTAGCTCGTACTCCGAATGTCCATACACGGCGGATGGATCGAACACAACCTCTTCTACTCCTCCTTGTCCCGCGATCCTGCCCCGGCCGTGATTTCCACTCCACAGGTCTCCATGCACGACGACAGGGTACACGCCTTTGATGTGATCATCGCCTATTAGGCGAGGGACGACAGTGCTCGCTGTCTTCTCGACTGCAGAAGAGAGCTCCGGGTCAGACCCGTTGGACTTGACACCTTGACGTAGGATGGTGCGCAGTCGGTTGTTAGCGTAGAAGTCAGCCCACGAGCTCTTCCATGAGTTGTCCTGGGGCGAGGAGCCGCAACACGTGGTCACGGGGAACCCGAACATGGGCTTATCGAAGCCATCGGGGATTGGCGCCGGCGTTGTGTGCAGTTTTGCGAGCTTCTGAGCGAAGGACTGCCCCGAGCCGCCGGGATGCGAGGATCCTAGCTCTAGGAAGTCTGTTACTAGGAAGAATTTGTTGGGGTTCTCTTGGAACGCCCCGTTGGCGTAGGATTTGGGGCACAGGTTGGGGACTATGGAGTGGATGGCGTTGAGCGACGCATGTTCCCCTGCGCCGCGGTTAATCTTGTCCTATGATTGAATTCCACTCATGCTAACCTTTAAACATTAACTCCGAATCTGCTCCTGTCCCAGTCTTGACGAAGTAGTTCTTTTCCTTCCCGTCTACTGTTGAGCTGAGCTTGAAAGTTGAGGCGAACCCCGAGCCGCCATGTGACGCAATCTTGGTCGCTTTGGGATCTAGCTCCAGTGCTTCTAGAATAGCCGGATCGACTCTTGAAGCCATCGTCGTCGTCAATTTCCTAGTAGACACCTGTGATGTATGTATCTTATATAGCACGTGCTTCAGACTGGTTGATGCCTGCATCCACTACCTCACCTTCTTCAAGTTAGATTGCGTAGAGATGTAAAATGATCCTAGACATCCGGGCGGGTGACGTCATTCGGATTGGTGAAAACTGATTAACATTAATTATAAGCAATCAATCGAACAAATTGCTCAATTGCTGAGCTGATAAAAAGACTCAATCCCTACACCGAGTAATCTGTAACCTAAATTCAGCGCTAAATTGGGGTATCTTCTTTTTCGGAACTCCCCGTCACGCCGTCCCGTCACAAAGCTGAAGCCAGCTGAGTTTGCGCCCGCGCCCATCTCGATACCGCCATGGGAAGTGTACTGTAGAGCCCTCAAGTCACACCTAGTTTTACGTGATTCCATTTTAGAACTTCATTGCAATTTCATTTGGGGGCTTTGATTTATTGTAATGAATGAATATTCTTGTTTTTTTTCTTCTATCTTTGGTTATATTATTGTAAAAGATAATGTAAAGTATACCTAAGTTAAGTCTTCAAATTTGGGGGGCCGCATCTGCATCTCCTGTGACGCCGCCCCTTTCTGCCTAAGTGAAACTTGACCTGCATGTACCTTGATCACCACGCTGGCATGGATATGGAAGGTTCAGGCTCATAAAGTAAAACAAGCTAATTCATTAACCAACATGCGCTTTACAAGTAAAGCACCTCATTCATGCGAACATTGCCAAAAATTTACCCTTAATCTTGGGCTCGACAGACATACAGCGCAATTCAGCTGCGGGGCCAAGGAAGTACTTGCTGCCGACCGAGCTGGCTGTCCGCTGTTCCATGCCTTCATTGAAAGTGTCAGTTGGAAGGCTGAGAAGGCTCGGTTACACGAGGGTCTCGCCAATGACTGCAATTTGAGTTTCACTATACAATATGAGAAAGAAGATGGGGTTAACTCGGCGGCCCTCTTACTATCGGTGAATTGGATATCGGATGAGGGGGTACGAAACATCGAAGTTCTTGGTGGTACGCGACTGCGACTGTGGGCAAGCGAAGGTATGGTATCTGCATTTTATTTAGATGGCTTCCAATGCTGATTTGTTCGCTGATGTTTACCATCTTAGAGAGTGTTGCCTCCGTAGATATTACTTCGCGACCATATGAACTAGATTATGCGTCATCTGCCAGTGTAGAGTTTTCCCGCAATTGTATCCGATCTTGTCAGCGAGATCATAGAGAATGCAGAAGGCAAGCAGTCAGTGCCACAGACCAACTAGAGCCTGAACTGATCGACCCCGACTCTATTCCCTCAAGGCTGCTGCAACTTGTCATGAAAGACTCGACGCTCCATGTCAAGCTCATTGGTCGGGACCTACCGTCAGCTATTCAAAAAGAGGTGGTATCACGCCAAGGCTTTGCGGTTCTCTCGTACTGTTGGGGAGGAGACCAGCCAGTAAAGCTAACTCGTAATAGCATTGGCAGACTAGGAGACGGCATTCCTACATCTGAACTACCAAAGACCCTTTGCGATGCAGCGTGGCTCACGAATAAAATAGGCCTGGAATACCTTTGGGTTGATGCTCTCTGCATCAAGCAAGATGATACCAAGGATAAAATCCACGAAATCCCTCGCATGGAGCTGTATTATGGCCATAGCACAGTTACTATCTGTGCGGCCTCAGCCGCCAAATACTCAGAGGGATTTATTCTATCGCGCGAAGAAAACCCGGCGAATTATAGCATCGGACCTATACAAATACGAGTTAAGACAGCAACCGGTGCGTCCGGGTATGTCCAAGCAGTAGAAGAAGAGGACAATTTCAACATCAAGAGACCCCAAGAGCCTATTGCACTACGGGGTTGGACGCTTCAGGAATCCTTGCTATCACGGCGCATCCTCATTTTCGCATCCCGTCAATTATATTTCACGTGCACTGTGGCCAATGCCAGTTGCGGCGGCTTTGAACCAACGCTGAAACCTCGGGTAATGACTAGTTACGAGTCTCGAGTCGCGGGTGTACATACTCTATCTGGACTCCGGATGTATCCAATCAGGGAGATATGGGATACTATTGTTTTCGAGTATACAAGACGGTCTCTAGGGGTTTCGACTGACAAATTGCCAGCTGTCTCCGCTATGGCTTCAAGTATACCTCAAATGGCAAAAGAGAGAAATCAGAAGCTTGTATACCTTGCTGGTCTGATGATAGACGTCTCAGATACTGAGAATTATTATTGGAGAACCGGACTACTCTGGATAGTGACCCGGATGGAAGACGCCTGTCGCGTTCCCGATCGCGGCCCCTCATGGAGTTGGTGTTCAGTGGATGGCCCCATAATGCCATGGTCGTGGTCTCAACCGAACAATTGGCGCAATACGGATAAAACACAGCTTTGTGAGTACGGGGTAGAACCCGAAAGTGATTTGGCGCCTTTTGGAGCCGTTAAGGGAGGATTTATGAAGATATATGGTCGGCTTAAGAGCCTAGATTCAGTTTCGGGGGTCAGCTATATAATTTCGACGCGAAGGAACAATAAAAACGAGCGAGTAGACACCGACGCCGACCTTGTACTGAGCCCAGACACGACGAAAGCGGCTGAGCTCGTGAGGAAGGGAATCCACGGGAGGGAACGCGTGTCTCTGCTCGAGCTCATACCCTTCTATGAAAAAAGGACCTCGCCTGCTGGCATCATCGTAAGTCAACTACCTAGCACGGGTCACTCTGTTCGCCTTGGCGTGTTCGAATTTCAAAAACCAGTTGACAAGAGAGCTGCGTCGGAAATAGATGCGGCGAGAACCTTTTTCGATGGCTCGTCATGGCAATATGTACATTTAATTTAAATATGATCAACCTTCAAAGTCTTGATGCCACAACTCCGGCAACTGTGAGCTCTACACTCCATTCCCTTTTCTGCGATAGGTTTCATGCAAAGAATAAAAAGTCCGGGCAGAAATGGAATTCTTTAGCATTTCATTAGGTAAGCAAATCTATTCAACAGCTATAATCCCTGTTTCTTTAGCGCCGTCAGCCCTACTCATAGCTCTCTATCGATAAGGAACCCAAACGCCCTAAAGCTCTCCAGCGCCACGGATGGGCCCGCACGAAACTCGGCAATCGTGGAACATTCCAGGGGTCCCTTGCACCGCATGCATGTATGATTCGCCTTTTCTTCGCTCCCCTTAGCTTCTATGTAATCGACAACAAAGGAAAATTAAAGTTTTTTCATCATTCCCGAGGCCGAAAATCCCTGAACGCCCAATACCTGATCGCTAAAAACTCCCTTGCGCCGAAATTCCACATTAGCTGCCTATTGTTTTGGATGTGTCCATGACGTCGGGCATGCATTCCTCCTGTGGTTGTTCTGTTCGACATGTCCACGTACTGTCTAAGCCATGCTCTCGGAGCTTGTTTGCCGTGTCGACTGTGTGGTTGATGCCGCCCATAGCGGGACGAGATCCGATGCCATGCTTGATGTGCTCGGCTTGCGAGCTAGACTGCCGGCTTGTTTGTACCACGGCTTCTTGACGGATTTCGCCTTGGAGGAAACGTCCTGCTTCTCCTTTGGCTTCTCCGTAGAGCTAGTTGTGCTCCTTAACTTCTCTTTCTTCAGTGGTAGAACCTCTCCGGGATCTATGGGATCCCTGAAGACTTCTTGGCCGTGACCTGTGCCGTTGAAGCATGCTGCGCAGGGACAGATGGGTACGGTGGGTTGATAGCGGGATGGATGCGCCGTTTGGCTACGCCACCAGTTTTGGAATTCGGCTTTCACCATGATGTGATGAGTTGTGATATATTGTGTTATGAGGTAAGTAGGTGATAAATCAGTTGTATGTTTCGAGACGCCCTCGTGGTGTATAGTGATGCGAAGCTGGAAGGTAATAAGTTGAATTAGGATATTAGATGGAATTAATAGTAAAGGCCGATCTATTATATATTGCAAAACATATTGAAGTCGGAGCCTCACTAGATATCGGTGTGATTAATAGAAGTTTGCTAGAGCGGGAGAAGACAAAGGCTTGCTATATATGTATTATTTGCTGGCCCCGAGACTTATAAGCTGGGATACCCGAACCATCCCGGTGTCGCCACCGAATATGCCAAGGATCTTCCCTAGCCCCGCGTACCTCTTACTCGACATAGTGTATACACACACGTAGCTATTTCTAACTAGAGATTTAAATATATCGACCTAAATAATAATTGCTTGTGAGTATGGTTACTCCCAAATCCATGAAGGTAGGTAGATCCTCCAGCCTCCCCATGGGGGTTACGTTGAATGGGACAACGAGGGTAGCACGGAAGCCTTGCTTTAGATTGGGGGCCACAAATCTATATATGGACGGGACCGTCACCAATGTTTCGCCGTCGTTTTTCAAGGACATATTCCTGTGCCTCTGAGACGTTGTACGTTACCACTCTTCATTATGCTGTGTATTGGACAGAATGAGTGCCGTGCGTTGAAGAAGTCGTTTCAGTCGGCCCCCACGTGTGAACGCGAGGTACCGGTGCGGCGGTGTCCAATGCCTTTTCGCCTTGGATATTATCTGCGGTCTCAAATGTTACCGTTCACACGGAGTCCTATGGCTGTAACAATGGGATTGATTTTGCTTGCAGATTGGTTGATTGGTAGGACTTTTGCGGCTAGATGCAGAAAAAGGATGTAATGCGATGCTCACCGAAGAGCTTCCAGGTCGGCGAATTTACGGATTTAATTCGGAAACGGCTAAGTGGCCGCCCGTGGCGCACAATGTGACTTGTAACCTAGGACGTTACTATTGGAAATTCACCGGTTCCATAAATGTATACACGCATAGAGGCGAACAACACTTTAGTATTGCCTCGTTGCGAACTAGAAACTAAGTAGGTAGACAGCGTCACGATACTTTAGATGACCTCTGGAGCTTGTATGCTAATGACCGAGGAAGTAGATTTGAGAAGGATTCTACTATCAACCTTGTTTATCTTATCGTTAGTCCCCCGGTCTCGGTCACTTATCTAGGTTAATAGAATCATGACGCGGGCGATTGCGTTAGTGTAGTCCACAGTTCCTCCCAGCAGACCACGGACGATTCAGCGGGCTGCATATATTCAAACTCTAACATGTAAATGTTATACCAAGAATGGCAGCTCAAATAATCGTTTCGTTTACGGTGGAATGTTGTCACAACTTTTGACCGGCGCTGTTAGGGATGGCGCCAGCCACAGCGGCAGAGCCAAGCGCCTTGATGGGCGTGTACGGCAACGAGTTTGCCGTGAGCGTTCCCGCCGGGACCGTATTCTTCGACCCTCCGAGATCAACGTCGTCAAGGACAGCGTAGCCAGTCTCTTTCGAGTCGGCGAAGAAGACGGCGTTCTGGAAGCTATTCTTGAAGGCCGAGCTCTGGATGAGCACTTGTGCTCCCATCCGACAGTTGACGCCACTCGAGAGTAGCGTGTCCCAAAACGTGTTGATGATATGCACCGTGCCGAATCGGACAAGAGGCGCTCGGCTGTACGTCTTGTAGAAGTGATTGCCCGCGTATGTCACGTGGAGGGCGCCCTGGTCCTCTTTGGCATTATTGTCCGAGTGTCCGATAAGCGACGCCTTCCAGTGGTCGTGGAAGTATGTGTTAGACACAGTAACCCATTCGGAGCCGTGCGAGATGTCGACTAAGCCGTCGTAATCGTCCTTACCGCGATTGAGGTCGCCGGATAAGTCACAGTGATCGACCCAGATGTTCGAGGACCCATCAATACCGATAGCATCGCCATTTTTAGCCTCCACCTTGGCAATTTTCATGTTGCGGACGATGACGTTGCTGGTTCTGCGGATGTAGAGGCCAACCCCCGTGAGAGAGCTGCCCGTCTCTCCATAGATCGTCTTGTTGGCAGAGACATGCACTTTGGCGGCACCGGTGATCGCGCCGGACACGATGATGGTAAGTGGCCCGTCTTGCTTTGCTGCGTTGACCAAACTGTCGACATCAGTCACGGTAACCGTCTCGCCGCCGGCGCCGCCTGTAGTCCCGCCATTCTGCGTACAGTATCCGATGGAACATGCATCGCTAGCTTGTCGACGAGCAACCTCGTTGTGGTTATCCGAGAAACTACCTATACGTTGGATAGCGTTAGCGAGAGTCGCCAACGATATAAAAGCGGTGTATTTCATCTTAAAACACGACAACGAAACCTCTGGCTGCCTTAGGGTGTTCTGGACGAGAAGAGAACCCGCATATGAGGATGAGCGAAAGTCGAGGGTGCAATATGGACAAGGAAATGAGCTTGAGTGGTCATGTCTATCGGGACCGCCTTGTTAAGACAGGCAAGATCAGCAGAAGACATCAGGTGGGACCCGTGCTTCCCAGTATACATGCTTATGGGACAAGGCAGTCTAGTATGAGAAACCGGCATCGTGTATGGACCACTATGAGCACGAGATGTCATTGCAACTCGGTCCGAAACCTCATAACGCAGGGACTCGCTTCGAGAGGGCATGTTGCTTATGTTCTACAAAGCTTGTGTATTCTTGGCGAAATAAACGTCCCGGGTTGATCGGCGTTGAAGTAGCCGCGCGAATGAAAGAGGAATATCGCTATAGTTAAGGAAGTAATGGTTTCAACGTGCGTGGATACAGACGGCTGGAAAATTATGAACTGCACACCTATATCTTCGACCCAGCCAGTACCGATCCGGTGGGCGACGGCTTTCCCCTGGATTGTCTGCGGATTTATGTACTCGATCCGGCCAAACCAAGAACCGCCTCTGCAGATCTATCAATTCGGCGCTACGTGTCACGGTACACCGAAGCGTCGTCCTACCTCCCTGATAATACTGTTGAAGCTTAGAAATGGGTTAGGTATATTATGTCGTACTACCGCGAAGCTTTTGCTGACCCATGGTTAATAACGAGGGCCGGTAGTTTTATTGGAAACGTACGATAATTAGGGATTGCTACGTCACGCACAGGGCAATATAAGCTTTTCAGGTTTACCATCCATCGATTTAGTAATGCCAATACAATTTATCCGTATACATTTCAGCACGCGTAGCAGGAGACGCTCGCACTAAAACGGTAAAGGTCCAAGAGAAAGATAACTGGTTGATTTAAAGGCAAATGATATATCTATAATAAAACACTCTTGTAATCGTCACACGTTCCATCTGCATATGGTTGGATCATCTATAACAGGATTTGAATCTTCAAACATTCGGCGGACCGCCAGGGCCAGACACCCAGCTGCATCGACGATCAGGTTAAAACTCAAAGATTGGGGAACCGTAGTTATGAGTACTGACCGCTTCCACCATTGGCCTACAAGTCCTGGGCTATTGTACTGGTCTGATATGCTCTCACGTCTTCTGAGTGACGCTGAGTCCATTGACCTCTTCTGAAGAAATAAATTGTTAAATTCGGGACCAGCAAACTGTAAATAGTAAGTCAGTATAGACATACTAAACGTAAGTCAATAGTAGATATTCTAAGACGAAATAGTGTGAATCAGCAGCAGGACGATTAAAAGGGGGACTCACGAGGCCGCTGCTCGCATTTCCACCTCCTTGGTAGCCGGCTTTTCCGCCCTCGGATCGTTTATTACCCCAGTCACTCATATTGAAAGAATTGTAGCTTGTTACTGATTGGGTAATTATATCGAGATATTCAATTGGTCGAAACAATGTGAATTCAAGAGAAATGCATCAGAAGAGACGAGGCCTGAGAGGTCCATTATATAAGTCACGGATACTCCTCCACGGTATCATGACCCTACAAGTCAGTGTATGTATTTGGTTGGACCTTGTAAGAAATGAGTTTTGGCGCTTCCGACGCAGGGCGACGAAATGCTTGACTTCATTGGTAGGTGACCCTGACGAAGTTGTGAGGTCACTAGTCATGACGTTCGAGTTAAACTCCCCACAAAGAAGTATAATGATCATCATTATAATAGGCTAGAAAGAACTGTAGACTGGTGGCCGAATAGCTAAATATTCCTATTAATCGATTTCAGAGATAAAGTTATCGATCTGCCCCGGATCGTATCGTCAACTTTATCTAGTCGATCCCGTCAGACGGATAATTAGGTATTTACCTATCTATAAATGTACTCTTCTATGGACGATCATTTTGACGTATTGATAGCAAGCTAACAACTTGATATGTGAACCTATCTAAGTAATCGTCATCACTTTTGGTCTTGTACGACGATAAGTAGGTACCTAATAGTGCGAATATCAAAGATCTTCGGTCTCTAGGTACGGGTTACATGTAATTAAGCTAGCAAGTCCATCAGGTTTTATCTCGTCCCATTCGGAATCTTCCCGGTGAAGTTCATGATTATTTTACCTAAATTTATCATAATATGACGCCGTCTAGATAGATTAAGTCTAGCGGAGTGGTATAATAGGGGAAGGGGGTTTATGGATAGTATAAGATTGAGTTTGATTGGCTATGTCTCTATTATCCCCCATTAGCCTCCTTCACCAAAGCCCAGCACTTCCGCATCCCAGTGCCCATCGATTCCTCATCGATCCCGGTAGCATCAGCCCACCGGCTCTGTGTCCCCTTGCCATTTCCAGCCTCCACTTCGTCATCATCTACACATCCCTCAAGCTCGAATAAGTGGACATGCATCGTCAACTTTAGATGTGAGAAGAGCCACGGCACAGACCCCAGCTCGCCAACATGCTTTGCCCGTGTCTGCGTATTACCAACCAATCCCAAGACATACTTCTCTGCGTCCTTCTTCCTGGTTTTGGCTGTGCTGTTTTGAGGGTCCGTTATAACGGCGCTGGGTAGTTCCCAAAGACCGGCTAAGAGCCCCTTTTCCGGCCGCCGGTGGATGAGATATCGTCCGTCGCGGCGTTTGATAGCACAGACTAGCGTTTCTTCTTCCCGCACCGCTTTCTTGACCGTTTTAACCGGGAATTTCCTCGCGTGGTTAGCGATGACCTCTATTGCAGCAGCACTTGGGGCTGCTGTATCCGGTTTGGATACCTTTTTCGATTTAGCAGTGGTGGTAGTCTGTGTAAATGCGAATGACTGCAAAGTCGCTTGTACCCGTGTCTTAGACTTCTGCTGCTTAGACTCTTCCGCCTTAATGTCCTGGGTATCGTGCTTATCGTCATCGTCGTCTGCGAATTCCTCGAACGGCTTGCAAAGAGTGCATGCGTCTTCAATATCAGGGGTAGTATCCCTTGTTGCTGAAGGTTTTGCTACTAGCCCCTTTTTGGCCGCTAACTGAAGACCCTCGGCGTACGCGCGACATGTTGAGGTGATGGGACAGGATGCACAATTGGGCTTCGGCGTGCATACCGTGCTACCGAGCTCCATTAACGCCTGGCCCCATCGACCAGGTTTATCGCTAAGCTCCTCCTCTCCTTCTTCCCGGGAATCAGGACTCGTATCGTCCTCACCCGAACCATCCCGCGCAACGGCCTTAACAAGCCTCTCAGCCGCAGCCCACAGGATATCAATAACAGCCTTATCACTCTTAACATCCCCAAAAACTCCCATCTGCCGACTCAGCACCCTCAGCACATTCCCATCAACCATCGGCGCCGCCCTGCCAAACACAATCGCCGAGATCGCGCCAGCCGTATATCTTCCAACACCAGGGACTTTCTTAACCAGCTCCTCCACGCCATCCGGCAACAACCCCTTCATCTCATCACCACACACGATCTTCGCCGCGTCATGTATCCGCGTGGCGCGGCTATAATACCCAAGGCCGCGCCAGGCGCTCAGCACATCATCGGGCTGCGCCGCGGCCAAGTCGTGGATGGAGGGCCACCGCGCCATCCAGCGGTTCCAGTAGTCGATGACGACGGCGACGCGCGTCTGCTGCAGCATGATCTCGCTGATCCAGACCTGGTAGGCGCGGCGCTCGAGCTGCTGTCTGCGGGCCGCCGCGTCGGGGATGGTGCTTGGATCGACCCACGGCTTGCGCCACGGCATGTTCCGCGCCGAGCTCACGCCGTCGAACCAGGCGAGCAAAGCGGCGCGGGCCTGGCGGCTGTCCAGCAGCAACGGCTGATGATAGCTCGGGTCATGGGCGCGACTTGGGAAGCTTATATGTCCCGTGGAAGAACGAGAGCCGTTTAGGCTTGCGTCCGGCTTGCCGAAGACGCGCTCGTGGAGTTGGAGTTGCGCGTTTGCGTTTCCGTTCTTTTTACCACCGCTAGAACGCGACGCTACCTTCCGCCTCTTGGCGCGCGGTTTCTCCGCGATGGTATCTGACTCGACATATTCTTCAGCATCGTTATCCGACGCGTCGCTCAAGGGCTTGGCCGTCCTCTTAGCTCTGGGCTTCCGGGAGGAGACAGGTATTATCTCTTTATTTTCCTTCTCTTCTTCTGCATATATTGATTTAATTACGACGGTCCCATTTGCTGATGCCGTGGCCGATTGCCGCGTAATTCGTGATGAACGTCGCATTGTGTTAAACGTAGAATTTGCTGTCTTACAGAGGTGGCGGCAACGCGTTGGAGAACCCCGTCGCGTGGTCACGTGACACCCGAGATATGGATCAGGGGCAGCTGATAACTTCGCAATAAATGTCTGATATGGGTTATATTTACATGGTTCAAGGGCTTGGGTTTTTGTAATAAACCATGGTGCTGTTTAGGTAGACACGATATGAAAGCCACTCGAGGCGCATATATATCTGAAATATTCTGTCTTGTCATTCGTTCATTTTCAACAATGCGCACTATGTAACTAGATCTTTCTTTTCTCATGATATCCGCCCTAACACACTATTGCGGACAAATATTGCCTCGTATTCTCAACTCATTTCACGCTTCATTCGCGTCCGTTTACTTTTTCCAAAATGCGACACCGCAATGCTCGGTACTTAGATGATAATCAGCTGCACAACCTGTTAGAATCTCGTCTCGTCGTTCCCGCTTTTCGCGTCACTCTGGAGCACAACTGACCTCTATCAGCTTCTCCGTTAATATAGAGCACTGTTTGTCGGGGTCCTGAGCATGGGTGAAAGAACTTGAGCGCCATAGCCCTTCAAATCCCATATCCTCCAATATCTCGTTTAACATGCCACTGCTCTCTAGAGCGCTTGTGAACTTTGTGTTAGAAGATAGTGTCTGTAGCAAAGCATGTGCCGCCCCCAACGTCGAAGCGCTTTGGCCATGGAGTAGCACTTCGTCTAGGAAGGTTGCGATGGTAGGGCATCTATTATGTCTTAGCAACGTAATGAATTCGGGTGAAGTCGGTGGGGACTTACAAGTGTAATACGACAGCCGGTCTTCCGGCCGCAAGCTCATTCAACCACGCTAAAGTATGTGTCTGTAGCGCCTCATCTAAAATGTGGAAATCTACCAACTCAATAGCTGTGTTGAGTAGAAGGTCCTTGTCCTTCACACCGTCTAGGTCACGCAAACTACGCGTTGGTCCTAGGTTGGCCACGCTAACAGGGTTTATACCGGCCGACCATAGACACTCCTTCAAATCCTCGGGGGTGATTGCTCGGGCTTGTATAAGAGCTAGGTAGGGTGATGCGTAAAATTCACTCGAGAAGGTCTTTGACGAATCTGTAGAGCTATCTGTTGTCAGTTCGAGGAATGTTGAGAGCACCCTGAGCGCTGGAGTCTTGGTAGTTGGGTCTGTAAGCCCCCGTGCTAGACAAGCGCAAACTGCGAAGTGGAAACTATCGGCAGTGAAATGCACACCGTACGCGTCATCCAGAGGCAGCGCTGCTTCTTCCAGTTGTGCACGGCCTTGAAGAAGATATTGCGCCATCTTGTTCTCTCTCAACTCACTCGTCGTCCCAATGTTCGTTAAGACAGCCTCGAGGAACTGAGCAGTACAATTGAACAGGTTGGCAGGTACGAGACGGACTAGGGACATTGCCAACCAAAATAATTGCGGCCCATAACGTGAAGCTGAAGTCAGCTTGGCAATCATCTTAGATAGAGCCGTGACAATGGCGACAAGCATGTCGCTGCCGGTGTCCTCCCCGAAGCGACCCACGCTATTGCGGAGTGCTACAAGAACTTGGTAGAGCAAGTCATCATCAACCTCCTCACGAGCCAAACATCCCATTACCGTAAAAGCTCGGGGTTGGATTGCTGGATTATTCTGGAACGCGGTGCTGGCAACTAAGCTCATCCATCTAGACCGCCACGCGTTAGCCATATCGACGGACGGCGCTGCGACGGAGCACGTCTCAAATAGCAAAGTGGCCAGATTCTCTATAACCGAGAGAGCCGGTCCAACTTCATGTTGCGTTGAAATGGAGGTTCCATCTCTTGCTAGAACCAAGGGAACGGAGAGGCTGTCGTTTCTAGGCTCAGACAAGATCTCAAGGGTGCTGCGAAGCTTCGATAGCCTCGTATCTTCTAGCTTGAAAGAGGTGCAAGCCGCGTGGATTGAATTGATCAATAGTCGATGAACCAGCGCCCGAATATCATAGGAACCGGTGTTTGACAGCATCGTCACAATGTGAAATATTTCGGGTAAGTAGAGCTGCGACTGGACGCCACAGTCGAACGAGAGGGACAGGCAAAACTGGAGAAGGATGCAGATCTCGGTCCAAACAGCATTTTCGGGGAGATATTTAGTTGGCCGAAGCGAGGACCTGTTCAATGCCTTCCGGAGCCTAGATATTATCTTTCCGCGGAGCGTTATTGTGCCAATAGCTGTCACTATTGATGTTAAGGCTTGGGTATGCTCGTCGTATAGACCCACAGCTAATGCGGCTTTGACTATCTCGTCAAGGAAGATGTCTAATAGGACTTCATCCTTGTAGATCGCTGGCCAAACAGTATATTCCAAAGTTAAAGCCAGCGATGGCTCCATGACTGTCACATCTATCAACTTGCGGAAGATCGAAGCAATCTTCTCTCTAGCCTTTTCGCTATCGGTTTCGTCCGCTAAAAGCGACGTACGCAAGCCAGGTATCCAGGGTGCCATGTAGGCAAGGCTTAGTGGTTTCTGCTCCTCGGAGAAGCTTTCCCACCCAACGAAGAATTCATTCAGGAAGTCGGACGTAAGTTGCGGTTCTTCTTGGGCAAGGACTTTACTGATATTGATGATGAATTGTGTGGGATCCAAAGGAACAGAGACATCTGTCGTATTGTTAGTGAAAGTGACGAGCGTGTTTGTATTAGAGTCCCGACCTTTGATGCACATGAATTTGGACGCTGCTTTGAACTTGAAGGCCCGACATAGAGCGCCTAGTAGATTGTATGATGCAATCCGGAGCATAGCATCGGGAGAGGCGAGGTTTGTTAATGCAAGGTTCAACAATGTTCCCGGGACATCTTGAGGCCGAATAAGACGCTCAAACGGCTTCATTGTCCTCGTATCTTTGCTCAACATTGCCTTGGCTCTGCGAATCTCCTTCAGTAGATCGGCCTTCCTGGTGCTCTGGAAGTACATCACAATCTTGCCATTGTCCGCCCGTAAACCAAAAGCAGAATCGTCCTCCGTAGGAATGGAGGTTGGCGCCTCGTCTAGATCCTTAAGGTGGAATATGTCGTTAACGATTCCGTTAAGGCGGAAGCTTGGATGAACCTCTTGCTTCTTCACGGTAGTGACTTGGACAAATGAACCGCCGATCCCAACGGTCACGTCAATCTTTCCCTTAGTCTTCGAAAGCCGAGTAACTGGCTGGAAGGTGTATCGAGTGTCGGTAGCTATGCTAATGGTTTCCTTTGGAAGGTGGACCTGGCTTAAATGGAAATGTGATTGGAGGTCGAGGCGGCTGCTAAGCAGTAGATATTCTACGTTGCTTGGGTTTAAGACGCTTGTGTCGCTCTTGGTAGCCACACGGAGTACACGCCGAAAACATTTCCTTGTTCTGTTAGCGACATGATACACGGTACAACCCAAAGTAAACGTACCGGAAAGTGCTGTTCATATTGTAGACGTAGATCCGAGACAACTGCCGAGACAGTTCATTTGGACTAAGAAGTTCCAACTGTTTGAATAGCTCGTCTGGAGGGTCATTCTGTCCATCATAACACGTCGCATCGATAAGCAACCCGAAAGGTTTGTGCCACAACCGACTCGCAATCTATAGGTATCGAGTTAGACTAGGGATAGAGGGATGATAGTAAGGGGGAGGGACGGAGCAAATAATAGATTTATCAGCTAAGGCCGACTTTGTCTGTCCAGTTTGACTCACTTTCAAGAAGCAATACAAAAGGGTATCATAGTCTATAGAATCCTGATCGATATGGCGAAGAATTACACAAATGACGGAGAGCCCGTCCTGGTAGCCGTTAGTCTTCATAAGTGCTAGACAATTTTCATCAAGAATGGCCAACTTACCCTGCTCTCACCGCCGTCATAGATAGCGCGAGATGTCAAAAAGGAGTCAGTACTTCGGAAAGCATTGCGAAGCATAAAATGTTGAAATCTAGAGTAAGAGAGAGGGCTATTCGCAGAGATTTGAGGGCGGTTCCAAGTGACTGCTAAGGGTGGCGGCCCAAGGTTGGTTATGAGAGCCCGTAACGGTTCAAGTACGGGTGATCGACCACGAGCCAGTTCATTAGGGGAGCGGACGTGATCTCGTCTTTCTTGTGACATGAGTCTCTGCCGGACGTGGTCCCAGTGGTCGTACAGGAATCTATGTAGAGCAACACAGGAGCCAAATTCGAAAGTTTCGCTATCAGTTGGGGGTGTGTCGAACCCAGCTGGGGGAACCTAGAGATCGATGTATCAGTAGAAGCGGATGTAAAACCGAACCGGCCAGTCTTACCGAGATTTCGCGGAGGAATGTGGTAACGCGGTAGATGTTCTGCGTCAAGAAATCGTTTAGAGGATACATGTATGGTTCCTTTGCTCCAAACAAAACATTATTTGCTAAGTTTTGGATGACTTTGGCGATGAGGAGTAGGCCGCGTCGCATTTCCTTGGATGGTGGCACATCAACCAGATTCTCTGCTTCCGGTGCGACGATGGCTGGGCAAAAGAACCTCAGGAATATGAAAGCTCCCACAGCGGTGTATTTAGCCTCCTGGAATCTGGGCATTACTGCCGAAGATATCTGTTGAGATGTCAGTAATGATATATTATACGTATTAAATAGATTCAGCTCACTATGCTGCATATTTTCCTAAATGAAGGAGGAATATTTGCGGAAGATGCGCATATATCGTCAATGAAGACTTTAGCAACAATTCGTAATTGCACTGCGTTCTTCTGGAGCTCTTCTTGAGACGAAATCCTCGCTGGGTCGAGTTCGAGATCCAAGTCCTTGGAAGTCAGCATCAGCCTTTCAACAACTTTCTGAAGTGTGGCTTTGAGGTAATTCGCCCCTTTCCACTTTGCATAGATGGAGAGCATCTTGGTTGCGACACAGTTTCGACGGAGGAGCTCCGACTCGTTCTCTGAATATCAAATCAATTAGTCGGAGGGCCTCAGGTTATATGACACTGCTTAACTTACCCGTGTCTTCTACCTCTTGCTTAATCAGCGCCTCCATAAGCTCGAAAGTACGTCCGCGAGATTCGAAAATATTGAGCATCGAAATTGTGAGTTCCTCAACTTCGCTACTCGGGCAGACTGTGCTTATAGCAACGGCGAGGTTCATATCGTGAGTGAGAAGCTGGATATCCAAAAATGAGTCAACATAAACCAACCTCGAATATCTAAAGATACGTACCTCTAAGAGCTCATCATATTTCTCATTCACCGCCTTGTCAGATAGGCTGCTGAACTCTGTTCCCTGAAGAAGGATATTGTAGAGTACTTTCACAAATGCAGTGCGAATCTCTATGTTCTCATTGTAACCAATACTCAGGGAGTACTTGAGGCCTACATCAATATTCGCACTCAGAAGATTCGAGAGGATAGTAATGGCAAGTTCAGACGTCGACCCAGCTTCATCACGGTGTGACGGAGGTGTCGTAATATCACCTCTTATGCTTTCCGACGGCTCGTAATTGAGCAATGAAAGGAACCGGTTGAAATAGGTGCGGAACATCTGGGATTTCAGCTCACTGGTACCAGCATCATTCTGACCGTCTCCTGGTTGGAGCGGTAGCCTATAAGTAAGCTCAGCCAGGCAACGAAGGCAAGCTTTATCAAGGTCTCTCTGAATCCGGGTTGTGTCATCCGAACGAAGCTGTGAATAGCTGCTCTCAGTTTGCGGTGACCTTGGTCTAGCAATCCAGCTAAAAATGTACTCTAGAAGTTGGTTCCGCTTCCTAATATCGTCGCGGAGATTCAAATGCTCCTTTTTCCTATTGACAGATTCGCATAATTGGCAAATCTTGATTTTCACTCGCAGGCTAGCTACGTTATCAGCAACACCGTCCAGGAACTTTGCAAAGCTCAACCCAAGCGAGCTGAAATGGACCGACGACGCGGCTCCTAGCTCAGAAGGCGTTTGTAGTCGTTCCACCAGGGCCTTCAATAAAGAAGCTGCTTGCTCGGCGAAAATGATCTCGACGTCCTGCCCTTTGCCAGACGTTTCAAGAGCACCTGTAAAGAGTACTTCAAGTTCTGACTCGAGTGCTTTGAATAGAGGTTGGTATAAAGTCGGCGATATTTCAACGGACAGAACTTCCCGCGTAGTCTCCCTGACTCGTACATTTGTACATGCAAGGAGCTGAGTGCTAAGCTGGAGGTACCTGTTGAGAAGAGGCTCTTCATGGTTTTCGGACGAGAGTCGATCAATCCACTTCAAACCGCTAGCGGCAGTCTCCTCGAGGATATAAGCTTGCTCGGCCGTGCAAATGCCACCAAGCGATGCGAGGAATCCAGATAGGTTCCTCCATTTAGAGAAGCTCCTCTCATCGATGCTATCTGCGGACGCCGTGGATACGTCTTTAGATAGGTGAAGCCACTTATCGAAAGCCTGCTCCCAAGCATCTAGAATGCCTGCACTCGGATATTGCATGCGCCTTAAAAGAGCACGGACCCGCTTCTGGAAAGCCATCATTCCCGTAAATCTAAAGTCAGGTGAGGCAATCTCGCTAAAGATCTCGCTATTTCGCAGCAATAGATTCGCCGTCTTGCCTGCATCTACGGTCGAATCTAAGATGCGGCACTCTTCGTTGAAGAGCCCAATGCAAGACGTCACCAGCTGGCATGTTTCGATGTCTGGTGAGCAGAGCGAAGTGAGGAAAAGGGTCTCGAGTTTTGTTGAAGTCGCAATGCGTTCAGGGATGTCCTCGGAGACGGCAGATAACTCCTGGGAACTGGTTAGCACGGACCACGGAACCAGCCTTTGAGATTTTTGGTCGCACCTGTATTGAGCTTAGAAGCAGGAGGCGTGACTCGAGATATCCATGGATAGACTTGAGTAATGCGTCATTCTCTTGATGCTCATGCTTCTCACACATTTCCATAAGAACGAGTGACCTATAACAAATCATTAGCCCATACCCCCGCGAGCTCCGAGAAGATAAACCAACGTCAATCTCCAAAATTTGATTCCAAAACTATGGGAGTCGAGTCGTTTCGATTTACGCAATGAAGATAGAATGCCATTGGGAGCCAGTAGCTTCTTAGCTACGCCACTGGCGAGAGCTCTCACGGAATCATTGGCTGTTACAAGGCAAGAGACGAAGGCCTCGAAAATTTCTTCGTAAAATTGGTCCGCCTCCGCGCTGTCCGACGGAGGAGAGTCAAACAAAGTCATAGGAGAGGCGTCTAAGAAATTCAAAGTGTTACAAATGACTGCCGTTGTTGACGCGCTTGTTTCGGATGCTTTCCGCTGTGAGTGACGGTCTCCTATATATAGATCGGCTGACATGGCAGATGTTGCCTAGAGATATCAGTACGCTTGCTTATATAAGGTATATTTGATAAATAAATCTCTGACCTTGAGTTTGCTCTGTATATACCCGGCGACTTGGGTGAATAAGCGGCGATAATCCTCAGCATCGGGCTGTCGCGCAAAGTACGAGCACGCCTGGATCAGCGCCACCTTAAAAGTGTGAGGCGCAGACGAATTAAGACACGACTGTGTCAGCGACTCAACTGAGCCTTCAAAATTGAGGTGCATAAGACTAACGAAGGCTGCAGTTGTCAAATCTTGATCAAACAGACCTCCGTCCGAGTTAGGATGGTACCGCCGGAAGACGGCATCTCGGACTTCATCCTGAATGTCCATGGCATAGCTTACAATAGTGGCATCCCCGTCATCATCAAAATGACGGACAGCTCGAAGGAGGCTAACAAGGCAGTACCCGGCTGCGTCATTCTTGTTCCTGAGTGCCTTTCTTAAACCTTCAAGAAATGCCACCTTCTTGGCCACGGCGGGGGTCTTGGCGTCCATCAAATTGCTTGCCACCTCAAAGACATCGGGGACTAGCATGAGCAGAGCAGTCTGGAATGGATATAACGTTGAGCGTCTCCTGCTGTCGGCTATTGTCATAGACATATCGAACAGAGTATCGGGTCCGCCTTCCAGCTTCCTATGTTGCTGATGCAGCGTAACAAACTCCTCAGGGTAGCGTTCAATCCACCTAGTGATCAAAAGCGGTGTGATGACGGCGACCGTGTTCTGGTACGCTCTTCGAAAGTGGAGGAAACTGGAACAGAACTCTTGGATGATAAGACCAAGCTTCTGCGCGTCAACCCACATGTAGGAAATGAAGCGCAAAATCACAAGTGCGGTCTTCTCTTCTTCGGCCATTGCCAACGTTGGAACCACTTGTGCTGGGGTTGTAGCCCGGATACCGTAGACGACGTTCTTCACATATTCGAAGGCGGGTGTCCAGCTTGACGCGGTCACAAATTCCACGATGGTCTTGATATATTGTTCGATGTTCTCTGCATCGTCGTTTTTCGTTCCTTTGATTTCCCTCGAGTCATCCGAACCACTTGAGGAAGCGGTCCTAGGAGTCGGCTCTCGAAAAGGAGTGTCGAAAATCTCCCGTGCATATCTCTCATCCAATATAGTCCTTGCTGGCAGAGTGTAACCATCTGGCAATGGTTCAAGCAGGTGCTTGAAAAGGTTAAATATCCTAACCACAAGCCCATCCTCCAATGGCTCAGGGTCCTTATGCCCAGAGCTGGATGCCTCAGCTGATCCATTGGAGCGAGACTTACGTAGTGTCTCCCAACGAGCAGAGCAGCAATCAGCAGCAAGCGATAAGACGTATATTTCGGTCAGAAGGATATGTGGAGGATGGTTGGTGATCGTCTTATATGGGCGACTGAGTTCTTCCAGGAGCGAAACCAACGATTCGAGTACGGCTGCTATGGATGAAGCGCTAATCTTTACGAGCGTGGCGCGCGTGATGACAGCAACATCGTCGCGCTGGAGGTCTTGGCCTGGTGTACCAGTGCGGTGCGGAAGCTACGCGGAAATATATCCATTAGCAACAATGTGACTACGAGGCTACACAAAAGAGGAAGAAGCTCCTATTACCCTAGTGGTAAGTCTTTCGACCAAGCATCCGACGAGACCTGCATCACCGTTCATCTTGTGCTCGTATACCGTCGGGTCGCTATTGAGGGTCTTCTCAACATTGTGACGTCGTCATGGAGCACAGCTAGTGGCAAGCAAGAGGTATCCAAGAGGCTATAGCTCTGTTTGCGAAACGTCGGTAGGTGTCTCAAACTTGGCCTGTAGAACTGCTCGTCCTACCCTCCTCCCAGGAGAGAGACAAGACCAATTCGATCAATACCCACGTGGAGTGCGGGTATGCTGAGGAGGGACAGAATTTTTGAGGGTCACGGCTCGGTTTTGTGTGGGTATTCCCGTCTGGACGATCCTTGGAGGGTTCAGAGTCGAGGAATTGCTTTCTGAGCTTAGTATCTCTAATATTGGGACTGGGATCGCAATCCGACACGTTTGCGACAAGGCTACTCGACACGATGTGTGATGATGAATTGGTGAAATTACCCAAACGGCTATTTTGTCCTGGAACAAGTGTCTTTGTCCTGTACTAGGTATCCAGTGTAATTGATAAATCCGTCGAGGCTAGCGTTGGAGGACAAGCTCCTGTAGGCCGGTCTACACAGGCACAAGGTACAGCAACACAGGCATAAACAAGACGAAGCAGGCAGTCTCAGCAAAAAAAAACGACCCCAACCGCACTAGAGGCAGCTAGGGAAGACGGAAAGCGTTATCGGGAGGGGTGTGTGGATTGAGAGCAGGGCAAGGTAAGAGCAGGCTGGGCAGGGKAGGTAGCATCAGTATAGGGAGACTGCATACATGTACACATGCATACCTCCTGTCCTGCCTGTTGACCTCTACACCTACAGGTAGGTACATGTAGGTAGACGAGGCCTAGGCGCATGTACACCTCCTGCGGGACCTTCTGCGGGGGAGCAGTCACTTTGACGACCGATAAAAGCAGTCCCGAGTCGCAAACCGCTGAAACGTTGGTGGACCTATTGCCGGCCTAGCGCCTACCTAGTGCCCACGAGGTCTAGCGCAAGTTCAAAGCGGTGATGCTATTTCTGCTGTTTCGGCGGGGKAAGAAAGAGATAGTCCCCTAGGCCCCTAGTCCCCTAGTCCCCGGTAGACCGCCAATCGTTCAATATTATTCCCGGCTCCTTTAGCCACTGAGAGCCCTGGACGAGGTCGTCAGGTTCCCTGCCAAGTCACGCAAGCTTTCGTTAAGTTGCAGTTGGTCGACATAACTTACCATCATTTGCATCTCCAAAACGGCCGACATATTACGTGCCCCCTTACTATCTAGGAAAATCGTGATCGATCATCGTGAGAAATTCGACGCCATTTCTTTTGCTTGCAGTAGTTACCCACTCGGCATCCACCACGGCCCGACCCTTTCTGAGTTATAATTCCCAAGACTTTATCACATATCGATTTCTTAGAAATATCGTCGCATCTTCTAGCGTCAGCGTATATTTGCGAGTGTAATGCATGAGACCATCCATGGATGTAAAAGTGCTTATATACCTAGCTACGGGCACTGTGCAGTAGTTACATGTACGTGAGGAAAAGACGGAGGACGGAAGCTCTAGCCATCGGATGATTGTTTTGTTAGCAATTTAGCTCATATAGTAGTGTCGAGACTAATGTGTCCATCTATCTAATTATGGCGAACACCATGTAATCTGTCTCGACCAGCGACAGGCCGCTCCTTTCGCGAGCTTGATTGCTACTCCGTTTCTTCTTCTTCACCTGTAACCGTATCCTTGGCCACTACCTCGATAGCCCCCGCTACGGTCATCGTAGTGTCGACGATCGCGGCCATCGCGGCCATCGCGACCGTCACGACCATCACGACCCTGTGGTGGTCGGTTATACTGGCCTCCATAACCGTTCTGAGGAGGAGGAGCGTATGCCCCTCCATATCCTTGGTATCCTTGGTTTCCCCCATAATTCCCTCCGCGATTTCCTCCATACTGGCCGCCGTGCTGACCGCCGTGCTGACCGCCGTGCTGACCGCCGTGTTGACCGCCGTATGTGTTGCCGTAGGCATCACGGCCGCCGCCAACATGGGCCGGAGGTGGTGGGGGTAGGAATCCATTCCCGAAGCCTGGAAATCCAGGTGGTGGCGGAACCCAACCCGGAGGTGGAACCGGTGGAGGGACCGGGTACGCATTGTTATACCCGTTCTGATATGGCGGCGGTCGATCAGACCTGTCTCGTCGCGAATCCGGTCCATAGTTTATCCTGCCCCCTCGACTTCCGTCGTAGTTCTGGCGTCCAAGAGGTGCCCCTCCATGACTTCGGCCGGAATTTCGCATCTTCCCCTTCAGCTCTTCTATATCGCTCCGATTGAGCGCAGGCGCTGGCATTTGAACACCTCGTAAGAGCATGGATTTGTGGTTGTGTGCGCTAGTTGGGATTTCATAGTAGACCCTATATCAAGTTAGATGCTGAAAGCAAGCTTATAGTATGTCAAGTATGTTTGAACACTTACGTTAATGATCGATCGTCGTCTACGTCAGGAAGCGGCTTCCTCTCCAACGGATATTCCAAGCTGCGATGGGGTAGATATTCGGGAACTTTCTCAACTTTCCCGGATAGACCTTGGCTCAAGCGGGGATCAAGTTTATACTTAGGCGGGCCTTGTTTCTTCGAATAGAAATGCGCAATTATGTCATCGTATAGTTCTTGGTTGGCCTCAGATAGCAGGAGAACGTCCCTGCCAACACTGTTGCGGGCTGCGTCCTCAGCAGTTAGAAGGGGATACTTCTTCTCGACAGCTTCGAGCAGCCGAGGCATCTCAATAAATGGAAGAAGTGCGACMCCTTGCCAAGCCATCTTCTTCCCGTTGAGATCGATCTGGAAATCCTCGGGGTAGAAGTCAATAATTGGACTCTCTGAATCTGTCATAAGGTCGTGGAAAACTTCGGGAAGCACATGGCGAGATGCGGCAGGCTGGACGCTCATGAGTTGCTCAAAGGGTTTCGCAATCCTGCCCTTCTCGAAGCTAATCTCTATTTTGCCAATGTCCACAAAGTCTTGGGCAAATGGCGCATAGTGATAGGGGTAAAACCATTCCCACGATGGACATCCTTGGAAGTAGTATCTCAAGACCCAAGCGAGACCCTCGACGTAAGCTTTAGCAACCTTACGCCTGAACTCGATGTCTTTTGGGTCGACGTGGAACTTTTGCTCATAATACCTATCGGCGTATCCCTCTTCCCATAGCCGAACTGGGTCTTCTGGCTCTTCGCCCGCGCCTGAGCTACTTGCGGGAGTGCTTGCACCGTCCTCTTCCATTATAGATGCTTTACGCTTACCGAGAGCAGAAGCCGGCTCTTGGGCATCTGTGCTGCCTTCTTGAGCATTATCATTAGTTGCTCCTGATTGAAGAGCCTGAATTCGACTCTTGAGTACTGCCGCAGCGCTTTTATTCGCTACGTTGGCGTCCTGGGCTGCACCTCGATTGACGATCATGTCGTGTGTGAGAGCTTTAGGAAGACCACCAGGAAGAGCGTTTTCGTCATCGCCATTGGTACCTCGACCATTTTGGCCTCCATTACGTCCATTCCTTTGGTCTTGAAGCTTCCGTCTCTTGAAACTAGCTTCCCTTCGATCTTCGACCTGCTTGCGACGTTTGAAGATGGCATCCTCCTGTTTCGCAAGGCCGTTGAAAATATATTGGGCCCTCTCGAGATTGACGTGGCCGTCCTTAGTAAGAAAACCGCCCATATGAGGTAGGTTATCTCTCCAGATAGCGGTCAATGTATCAATACCGTTCTCGCGGATTTCCAGGGCTGGAAGATGGGGAAGGAAATCATTACCCACAAATGAGCACATGAATACCCAGTCGTCGATGGCACG
This sequence comes from Hypoxylon sp. E7406B, assembly GCA_000931505.1. Classification (NCBI taxonomy): domain Eukaryota; kingdom Fungi; phylum Ascomycota; class Sordariomycetes; order Xylariales; family Hypoxylaceae; genus Hypoxylon; species Hypoxylon sp. E7406B. The sequence continues at coordinate 215,203 of JYCQ01000049.1, read as the reverse complement.
TTCTAAATCAAAACGGAATGGCAGTCCAGGCACGTCAAGCTCAACGGCGAGATATTCTCGCAACACAGAGACGTGAAGCCAGATAAATGGCTTCAAGGTGACAGCTTTGTCCTTTTCATCGAATTCGCCATCTTTCTCCTTGGCTGCGCCGCGACAATTCTGCGCGTCATGGCCTTTTTGGCCACAGATTTTGCAGGTTCTTGCCTTGCCCTCTTGGAAGAAGACATCTTCTCGAAGGACACGGAAATGGGGCTCATGGGTAGCGAGACCCAACATGATTAAGTCAGCATCTAATCCATAGATAACGTGCCTTGTATTGGGATCATGGTCGGGAGATGTTCTTTGGGAGCGAATGAAGTTCATGATCTTATGCTCGCCTTCACCAGGCACCGTAGCATCGGAGATGATGACTTTCATATTAGCCCAGCCAGGGTCAGTGTTAAGCTTATAAGCACACCAATATCTCAAACTCAATGCCAGTATATCCATGAAAGGTGTGCCAGGTGTAATGGCGTTGGAATCGAAGGCCTTCTTAGCCACCTCCTCGACTGTTTCGGGTGGTAGTGTACCGCCATTTTGCCTCTTGATCATCTGCAATAGCTCCTCCTTATCAGCCTGCTTTTCTTTAGCCTCTTGAGCCGAACGGAATCGTCGGGACCGCTGTTGGTTCATTTTCGCACGAGGCGCAACACCATCTGTGAATGGAATGTTAGCATATATAGTGAGACGGAGAGAACTATACTAAGTAACTAGCTTACCAATGGCAATCATGAGTAGTTTCCTCGGGCGAACCATGTTGACCACGCGGTCAGTGTACTTGAAGATCTCCAGCATCATCTCTTCCTCATCTTTTGGAGCAGGCTTGTCCTCAGGATGAGAACAAGGATGGACAATACCATTCATATCTAGATAGAGATTATCAAACTCCTCGCCGTTTGGATTAGGTCGGGTGGTGTCGACTGGGATAACGGTGCCATCATCCATCTCAATCGGCCGATCCTCCGCGACGGGGGAAATAATCTTCGGATATTTGTTGGAAAGCCATCGGAAAGCAGCGGGAATACCCATTTTGGCGGTGAGTAGATTGTCGGCGTCTTAATGAAAGTGATTTTGTCAAACGGAGGTTATGGGACGGTGTTACGAAACCGGCGACAATGTAGTCCGGGCGAAATATCAAATATCGACGGTTCAAGGGGGTAAGGAACGGAATGAAGCACTGCGATTACAAGCCGCACGGGACAGGCGCATAGGGCATAGGAAAATATATGAATATAGTTTGCCTGTAAACTCAGACCCGGCGAGGTTGGGAAGTGGTCAAGAGACAGCTCGTCGCTACCACTTTTCCAACTCGAACGGTTTGCTGAGTTAGTCAGTCAGAGAATGAAAGGGAATCTAGTACCTATTTGTACAGAATTGTGAAGTGAAATGATCACCGGTGGCCGAACGCGTCCCTGCGACTTCTATGAACGCATTTGCGGCTGTCCAGATCGTGGTGGCCACAGATTAAGCAGTGAATGTTGAATGAAGAAGATTTGGCGAAGTAAAAGTTCAAGTCGCGAGCCTTGACGAGACCCTTGTCGCAAATGAGTTCGCAGCAGCGGCGACTCTTGGATCTAGACCAATCAATGGAGCCCACCCGACCCCATTTTATCCAGCGCCCCATATTTTAGCTGGATGCAAGCAGGCAAGGAAAAAAAGGGTCTTAGCACCGCCTTAACGGAGTAATGATCCTAAGTAAATTTGAATTTCTACTATAAGCATAAATATGAGGTATATGCATCAAGGAGCTAATTGAGCAGTACCGGAGGACTGGAGCTCACGTTAGGCTGGTGCTATCGATATCTGGCCAAAATATATACAAGTACGAAGTCTTAGACTAGAAGTAATCGCATTCACCCACCAACCGCGCCACGATATAGGCGCAACCCATACGACTTGACCCTCTACTCTCGACGATACGATGCACCCGAGCCGGTAACCCTTCTACCAATGGACTTGATGCGCAACAGCGAGATCGACACCGAGATCGAGCAGCATCAGAAGAACAAATCATGTTCTCTAACATCACCTCTGCTCCGGCCAAGCAGTCCGTCAGCGAGACCATAACCGTTCTCAGCGGTCGTCTCAGCTCGGCTACCCTGCTCGAAGACCGCCGTGCTGCCATCCTCGGTTTACGGAGTTTCGCCAAGGAATATCCTGCCTCCGTTGCGTCAGGCGCTCTGAGAAGTCTAATAGGAAGCTTGTCCAAAGATGGTGAAGATGTCGACACCGTCAAGGTTGTCCTTGAGACCTTGTTGATGCTTTTCAGTCCCAATCAAGATAGCCCTGAAGCTTCCGAAGAGATTGCTCTCTGGCTAGCCGACGAGTTTACTCAGCGGCAAGAAAACATAACATTGCTGTTAGATTTTCTTGAAACCAACGACTTCTACTCTCGACTGTACTCCTTGCAGCTTCTCCTCGCAATCCTCTCGGCCCGCACCGAAAGAACAGAAATATGCGTCTTTACGGCGCCTCTCGGCATCTCTAGGCTAGTTGCTGTCCTCGACGACCGAAGAGAGGCTGTTCGTAACGAAGCGTTGACCCTACTCACCTATCTGACTCCTTCCTCTCCCGATATCCAGAAGCTCGTAGCTTTTTCAAATGTATTTGGACGTGTTTTTGATATAATCGCAACCGAAGGGTCGTTATCTGAGGGCGATAGAGTAGTCGAGGACAGTTTGATTCTTCTAGCCAACCTTCTACGCTTGAATCCTTCAAATCAGAGTCTATTCCGAGAAGAGGGCTACATACCCCAGCTAGCAAAGCTACTGGAGAGTACATATCACACTGGGAAAGGAGGGGAGGAAGATGTTGCCCACTGGGCCCAGGAACAGCGCAACAGGAATATATATGCTCTACTTGCGGTCATCCGCCTCTTCCTTATTCCCGGTGCTGTTGGCACATCGCAGAATCAGGCAGCCTTTTGGCAACATGGTGTCCTCTACCATGCGTTGCAGCTTGCTTTTAGTCATGATGCAGAATTGTCTATCAGAGCAGAGGTTCGAGCTCCTCCCCAACTTATCAAATATTGTGCTTGGTTATTCACACGTGTGACGTAGGCTCTGACGACTTGTGCGGATGTAATCAGAGGTAATTCCAAATTACAAGAAAGCTTCGCACAACTACAGGTCCCATCGGTACTAGAAACCGCACCTCCACCTACCAATGGGCAAACAGGGAAGTCAAACGGCATTCCGGCCGTCTATGTAATCGATGGCCTTCTAGATCTAACACTGAGTGTGCCCACAACTCAAGCGTTTGATCTACGACTAGCTGCGTGCCAGTGCATCAAGGCGTATTTCTTCAACCMCCCCGATGTACGACTGCATTTTCTACGACGAGCAATCGATGGCCACTCATCAGGCGTAGACGAAACAGCTAATGTACTAACTACCTTACTTCGACCATCCAATGACTCAACACCGATGGATCCTTACCGGCATTGGTTTGCAGCTGTTATCACTTTCCATCTCATATTTGAGAATGCCGAAGCAAAAGCTCTCGCCATGTCCGTGACAGAAGGCGATGCAGAGAGTGGTGAAGAAGTTGTGACAAGTATTCAGACAATCACTGCTCATCTTGTCAGCGGGCTAGCTAGAACAGAGGACGACCGGGTTTCCGTCGGCTACTTAATGTTATTAATAGGGTGGCTTTTCGAGGACCTCGATGGAGTCAACGACTTCTTGGGCGAAGGCAGTAATATTCAGGCCCTTGCCCAGGAAGTTGTGAAACACAACTCAAGCAGCGTCATTGTCCAAGGCTTATGTGCAATGATCCTTGGTGTTGTTTACGAATTCTCTACTAAAGATTCTCCGATTCCTCGGTCTACTTTGCACTCCGTCCTCATGTCCCGAATGGGCCGAGAGAAGTATATTGACGCTCTAAACAAGCTACGAAGCCATCCCTTCATGAGGAATTTCGAGGTTCTCCCACAGAAACTCGACAATACAGGAAATTTGCCGGATGTTTACTTTGATGCGACTTTTGTGGATTTCTTTAAGGATAACTACAGCCGCATGATAAGAGCCATAGATCGCGATCCTGGTATGGAGATTTCAGTGGTAACCAACGGCGTCCAAAAAGGCATATCTCGAGAGATGGTGGATTCATTACGTGCACAAGTAGACGAAAAAGAGCGAACGTTGCAAGCAACACTCGTTGATGTTGCCTCCCTTAACGGGAAGCTTGGCCAAGAGCAAGCAGACCATCGTCGAACCAAAGAGGAATATGCCGCTGAGCTGGCACGTATAAAAAGCGTTAACGAGGCAATCCAACGACATCACGACGAGGAAATCAGGTAAGCATCAGAGTAAATCGTATATGACAGATATTCTTTGCTGACATAAGCAGGAAAATCGAGGCGGAACAACGGTCGAAGGACGAAGCTTACCAAAAGCAAATAGAAAATATTCGAAAAGAGGCAGCGAAGGCCGCAGAAGCTATTCATGCTGATTATCGCGAAAAGCAAGCGGAATTACAGAGACAACTCGACTATGTTCGTAAGACTGCTGAAGCTGAGGCAGCACGTATCCAAAGACGATCGGAAGCCGACATGGCAGACCTCCGGGCCACGATTAGCCGTCTCGAGGTCGACATCATGAAAGTATGTTTCATTCCAGAAGTGTATTCACTCCATTGGCTAACAAAACGCAGGCAAATAAAGCCAAAGCCGAAGAACTTCATGCTGCGCAAGAGGAGTTTGCTGCTAAGTTGTCAGCAGAGCAGTCAAAGACGAAAGCTGCCGAAGAGCGATCTTCGAATCTTGAGAAGCGATGTTCGGCTCTTGAAAAACAATTATCACAGAAGGATGAGGAGTTAGAACAGGTAATTCAAACAGTTCCCCAAGCACGAGAGATGTATATATTAACTTTCAGAAACAGTCTCGCACGCAATTGGAAGAGAAGGAGGAGCAAAAGTCGGCTACTCAAACTGAACTGGACGACCTTCTAATGGTCTTCGGCGACCTAGAAGAGAAGGTTGAGAAATACAAGGTATGTCAACATTTGACAATTACGTCTTCAAAAATGTACTGAACGAACTTTACTAGAAACGACTTGTCGACTTGGGTGAAACAGTCTCTGACGACGAGGAAGACAACGAAGATGACGATGATGAAGATGATGCCGAGGACGATGTGGACTAGGCTCTTGGACTGTGTAAATACAGTATGGATATACAAATAGGATTATTTGTATTCGAATCAATGGTCCAAAATGTCAATACCCCTGACTTAGAAGGCATGCGATCCTAAAATGCTATCAGAATGCCTACATCTCGTAAGTACATGTGAGAGTGAATATATGCAGGTATCGCGATTATTATGCTCGGTACTTGAATATGCGCTTATCCGAGCCGCTATCATGCTTCTCTATTTCCACAATTGTAAGAAATTCTTAAGAGAATGGTGATATTAAAAAGGGCTGCCACTTATATCAACATGATACCCAAGAACCCGGGCGACCATTAAGGATATATAGCTCAGGTGGCTTACATATAAGACGGGCAGCAATATTGACTGAAATACGGTTACTTTTCCCCTTGTCCATCAATACATTTCCCACATCTCGTTTCATCTCATATCCCTTTCCCTCCCCCTCAATTTTTACTCCACCAACAGCCAGTTGCCCCTCCAAAAAAAAAAAAAACTGCTTGCTGCAAGTAAATCGCTGCAAGTCATTCACGATGAGTTCCGCGCCAAGCAGAGCGGATCCTCGTCCGCCTCCGAGCGAGTCCTCCGACTCGGACTCCCGGGACGAAGAGGGATGGAGCGACGCCGAGGAGGACGAGGAGGAGACGCAGGAAGTTATCTCGCTGCTCGATGATCGGGTCTTCCCCGACGTCATGTCTATGCTTGCGCATTGCAAGGAGAAGCACGGCTTCGACTTTTTGGGCATCCGCCAGCGATTGCAATTAGATTTCCACGGCTGTGTTAAGCTTGTTAATTTCAGTGAGTAGTTTTTACTTGCGACTTTATTTTATTTTCTTCTTGTGCTCCTTTTTATGCTATATAAGCGATCACAACGGGATTCATATTCGCCTATTTAATCACATTCAAAACTCATCGTGCCTCTTTCATTCCCTAGTATTCMCCCCCATTATTCATCTTCTCCCATTACTAACTCACGAACAGTTCGCCAGCGGGTTCACGAGGGTCTACCCGTAACGGAGGACATATCCTGGTCGGATATCGATCAGGAGCAGTACCTCAAGCCCGTGCTCGACGATGACGCCGTTATCCTCGGGCTCTTCGATCTGCCGGAACTCAAGGCCGCGGAAGCGCAAGGCACCGGCGGCGAGAATGCAGTACTAGTTGATGACCTCCTAAAGCGCAACACGGAACTCCAGGAGGAGCTCGCACGTGTCAAGGCGCAGTTCGATAGCTACCGCGTCGCCGTGCAGCAGACTCTCGACGAGCGCTGGGGCGATGTCGACCAGGCGGAGGCCGAGTCAGCGGCGGCTGCTGCTAAGGCCGGCAAGGGCAAGGGGGTTGAGAAGAAGGATGAATCCCAGTATTACTGGGAGTCTTATGCTGGAGCTGGTAAGTGCCTACCTACCTCTTAACTTCTCCCTCTTCCTGTTCTGCCACACCTATCTCTAACCTATATCTACATTTTGGTACGCGACTAACACCCAACCAAAGACATCCACGAAACCATGCTCAAGGACACAGTCCGCACAGACGCATACCGGGACTTCATCTACAACAACAAGCACCTATTCGCCGGGAAGACCGTTCTCGACATCGGGTGTGGCACGGGGATCCTCAGCATGTTCTGCGCGCGAGCGGGGGCCGCCAAGGTGATCGCCGTGGACGCGAGCGCCATCATCACGAAGGCGCAGGAGAACATCTTCCACAACAACCTGTCGTCGATCATCACCTGCGTGCACGGCAAGATCGAGGAAGTGGCGCTGCCCTTCGACGAGGTCGACGTCATCGTCAGCGAGTGGATGGGGTACTGCCTGCTGTTCGAGGCCATGCTGCCGTCCGTGCTGTACGCGCGCGACCGCTACCTGAAGCCCGACGGCCTGCTCGTGCCGTCGCACGCCAACCTCTGGATCGCGCCCGTTGCCGACCCTCAGTACGTCGCCGACAACGTGTCCTTCTGGCGTGACGTCTACGGCTTCGACATGCGCGCCATGCAAGCGGGTATCTACGACGAGGCGCGCGTGCTCAGCTGGCCTCTATCCTCCACCTCCTCTTCCTCATCCTCCCTCTCCCCTCCTCAACCCCTATCCCTCTTCTCCTCCGAAAACAACACCACGACCATCCCCGGCGCGCCCAGCGCCTTCAAGCTGCTGGACCTGTACCACACGCAAACGGCAGACCTATCCTTCACAGCGCCATTCGCCACCGCTCTAGTGCGGGACATCGACGCGCTAGACGGGTTCCTGATCTGGTTCGACATGTTCTTCTCGCCCACGCGGCACGACTCCGCCAGCGCCGTGGAGCTTTCCTCGACGGCGGACGAGTGGGCACGGGCCGATCCGCAGAACCGCGTGGCGTTCACGACGGGGCCGCACGGCAAGGACACGCACTGGAAGCAGGGGCTGCTGCTGTGCAAGCCGCCGAAGTCGTCATCCGAGGGGGGCGAGGAGGGCGCGTCCGCGACGGCGCTGAAGAAGGGTTCCGAGATCAAGGGCGAGGTCACGTTCTCCATCCCCAAGGACCATGCGCGCGGATTGTCTATCAAAGTTGGCTGGAATGGAAACAAGGGACAGACTTGGGCTTTAAGTTAGAGAAAAGGAATAAGGCGGAAATGGTTTTCAAAAAGAAAGAGGGCGACGTTTATGTTACGAGGTAGACATCAGGATATGAAATGAGTTTAGACTTCCAGGAAAGTAATCAAATCGTATTACTTCTAGACAACTAAAACAAACTCATAAATCTTATGAGATCGCATCAAAATCACACGAATCACCAGAAGGTACCTAATGTAAGTCAAGATATTATAGGTCATAAAAATGTACAATTTGTAATCCATCGCGAGCGCTCTACTCTAGTGGTCGAACGACTACTAACGCCTCGAATGGCGCCTCTATATAAGCCCTTTGGCAGACCCTCAGTCTATCGCATACCAGCATATATACTTCGTCATGGTGATAGAGCACTTCTGACACCATTTTAACGAGGCCCGAGCGTCTAGCTTTCGATGCCTACGAACCTCTTTAACGCCCCCATAGTGAAAGATGCATGATCTATATACTGTATTCCTGTCGTGAGGAAAGAAAAGAATTATTTACGGCGTAGAAATCTCTCCACTCTATCGCTGCTGGTAGGGATTACTCGGTGATCGCGTCCTGTTGAGACCTGTAGGCCTACCACTTGCGCCACTAGTCGAGGATATTCTGCCTGTTTGGTTGCTTCTGATAGACGCCTGAGGATGAAGTGAGTTTCCTTGGTGAATGGCAGGGTTGTACGGGTTTGGCCCGCCCAATTGTGCCTCTTCATCGAAGGGGCCCATATGCTGGGTTACTTGGAGATCCGGCATATTCTCGCTTATAGGCTGTGCAGGCAGAGTTTCACCTGCTCTGCGGCGACCACCGCTGCGCTGGCTCTCCCGCTTATGAAGATCCAGACGCATCGATTCTATATCATTTGAGCGTTTCCGTTCTATAGACCCTTCGCGAGTGGGAGAGTCATCACGGTTATAGCCCCAGTCGTCAGCTGCCGCCTTTACGGGGTCAAGGCTGTTAAAACCTTGAGCAGCCTGCGCCTCACGAACTTCCGGAACGCCGGACTTATTGGATGTAGAAGGGTTCCTCACTGGTGCTGGTGCAACCATGCGCTTTGCTTCCTTCTCTTGATTAGCCTTTTCACGAGCAGCAGCAGCTTCGGCGTCCGAGACAGCAACAGAATACGATGGGTTTGTCGGTCCGCCCAAGGGCTCACCGCCTCCACCAGGTGCGTAAATAGGCACGCGCTTGAGGGCGAGCGTGAGGGCGCACATAAACTTGGAGCGTCTAGTAGCACGCACTGCCTCGTTGTGCCAGTTCGACTTGTGCTTGATAGTAATCTTCAACTGGAGTTTGTCCAGGTCACCAACMCCAGCCACACTGATGGAAATATCCGGTTGGAAGTCTCGCGCGTTTTCTGGCGCACGAACGAACTTTTCCATCTCAAGTCGCAGAAGTTCAATATCCTCAAAGGAGGTATCGTAAGAGACGTTGATATCAATAACCTCTTTCATAGCCTTGCTTCGAGTGACGTTCTCGATCCAAAGGTTGTTCAACACAATGTTTGGCACCTGGACGACCTGCATCTTATCGATGCGGTTAAAGACGGTGTAAAGCAGAGAAATCTTCTCAACAACCAACTGCTCTTTCTCGGAGCCAGTGATGTCAACTCTGTCACCAACATCGTAGGGATGCTTGACAAATAGGAAAATGCAGGAGCCCAAGAACTCCTGAGTCGTGACGGCGAAGACGAAGGATAGCGAGAGCAATGCTGTACCGGCAGTTGCGAGCGTGGTGATGAACGAGCTCTGGAAGAAAGCGACTATAACATGTAAGCAGATGTATGACGAGATGGAGTAACCAGGGCCACTTACGGAAGATGAAAATAACGATCAACAGAACAACGAAGAGAAGGACTTGGTCAAATACAGCCAAAGCTTGGCTGATATCCTTCATGCTGTTTCCTATAGCTTTCCGCTCCTTACCAACCTCGACCACCTTTCTAATCATCTCGTCGAGGCTGATATCCCCGTTCGAATCTGCATCAATTGCCGCAAAGCATTCTTCCGCTTCTTCACGGTGTCCGGGTCCGAGAACTTCGATGATATCATCCACATATAGAGACTCGTTGCCCTCCACAACAAATGACATCCAAATACGCTTCGCAAGAGCCTCCGAAGTTCGGATTTTTTCGAGGGCTTCTACCACGATTGAGTGCGCAGAGTTCGGGTTGAAGACCTGCTTGCCAGTGATCTCAGAAGCCAAGTTTCCAAATACAGATGTAACCTTGTCACCAATGCGTGTCACATTCCCGATCAGTCTAATGGGTGTAACCACTCCGCTCTTCCTATTTCTTCTGCCCCTCTTTCCACCGGCAAGCTTAACCTCGATGCTATCGTTGATAAGCTCATCCTCCTCGATGAATTCGCGGCAGTACATAGGGAACAGTTGTCGAGAAGCGTCGTACATCAACCCTAGTAGATAGACTTCTCGTTTCGAATCCTTGATGCGATTGGCAAAGGATCGTTGGTGATATGTGACGCTGATGAGCTGGATAATGGTCTTCTCGACGAGGAAGACGGCGGAAGAAGCGAAAGTAGCACCCAGAATTCTCCGGATTGTGATAACCCAGTCCACGTCATTGTAATTGATGTTTATAAGGCCTGTGAATATGAAGAAGGTAGCCATCGCCCAAAAGAAGAGAGAGAGGGGAATCTCTAGGGCACGGATAACGATCGCATATTTGCGGGTTCCAGCACTGACAACGCCAGTGAAGAACATGAAAATAGGAGGCAAAAGGTGGGCAACGACTTTGCCAGCCCATAAGCTCAACCAAGCCAACTCTATCCAGAGGAACAGATAGAAGAGAGGAGGTCCAGGCTGGCTTGGACCGTGACCGACCAGGATCTTATCTTTGTTTCCGGTAGCGGGAATGACGACGAGAGGAACTGCCAAAAGAATAGCAACGGGGACGATGTATACAAGATATCGCGTGACGACTGAGGCGTGAATAATCTTGTTGTAAAGTCTTCCCATGGCATTGAGGGAAGCCTCTTCAGAAGCTAGATTGTCATCTTCGTTAGGAGAGTCGTTCTTCCTAGCTCTTCTCCGACCACGATGGAAGAAGCTGTGCTTCTCATTTTCGTCAAGGTTATTCTGGTTCTCTGTGCTGAAGCCGGTTGCAGTGCCTTGGTTAGGCTTTCTAGCGCCGGTCGAGCTAGCATTGCTCCGGACTTGAGTCAAGGGAATTTCGTTGTCCATATCAGGTTGTGAGCTCCCCAGTTGCACAAAACCTCTAGGTGAACGAGGGGAGCGGATCGACATCGAAGGGGAGGAAAATAGGTTAGATGATAAAGTTGAGGATCTAGATTTCCAAGTGTGACCCGGCAATACGGTTCACGCTTTTCCCTGTTGTCAAAATAGGCAGTCGGAAGATATAAGCCAATGAGCAATACGCAGGTTTCTTCCCTCGGAATAGCACCAGGCAATCGATTGGGAGTGTGTTGAGAGCGGTGCGCTGAGGAATCAGACAGGGAGAAACAAGGGCGAGTTCTGAGTTAACCGCAGGCCTCTAGGATACGGAGTATGAAATTGAAAATAGAGGTAGACCAAACGAAAGACTAATGACGAATTGTCTGATAGAGGGGGAAATAGATCCAAAGCAAAATATGCTTCGTAGGGACCAAAGAAACTTGGTAGATGAAGACAGAAAAGAAGGGAAAACGGAGGAAAAAGAGAGATCACGAATCGAAGTTGAGGTAGGATTGCACATGCAGGGTGTATTAGTGTATAGCACCAGATGATGTAGGGCCGATGGGGGGTTTGCACGGGTTTGCAGCAATGTGGAGGGATTGACGCGTTGGAAGGTCCGCCGTGGTCCCTCAAAGGTCCACATGGAAATCGATCTAAAAGAAATGGGTGCAGCACATCATTGTCGAGTTCCATTCAGGGAAAGAGAGCCCCACGATCTCGAGTTTGTACCTTTAGCCCTAAGTGCTACATGTACAGGGTATGTACTGACAAACATGAGGCGTGCCCCTTCCGAGGTTACTTCATCTTTGACATGTTTCAACTAATTCCATGTATATAGCCCTCTTATCCATTTAATCCTCGCACAAAGTCCACCTTCTAATCTCGGTGAACAAGTTGGCATGTTCTGTCACTCAAATAATTTTCTGTGCCAAGATGCGCCGTTGACGTTATTCAAGGGGTATGTTCTAGACGTTTCAAAGGGATTGAAAGCCAATTACATGCAGCTGATGTGGTTGGCCAATTGCTACCCGAGATTTGGCCCTGGCTAGAGTTACCCGAGTCAGGGACTGCACGGCCAGGAATAAAGGAATAAAATCGGTTTATGTTTGCCGCTATTCCAATTACGTTAATAGTCTTTATAGGTTAGTCCACGTTGGGCAGTAGGTACTTCGTATTCTCAAAGAGGTCAAAGGGACCTTTTCTATCCCGGGCCAGTCTTTGTTTGATAACCTTGGAAATCCTAAGAATAACCATCCCAACCGCGTGATTGTCATGTTTCAGAAGTCGAGACGCTGCAAATTGATATATCATCCTACCTTCCCCTTTGTTAGCATACTAAGTTGGTGCAAGCGTCATCTCGGATTTCGAGGCGCGGAAAGGTCTTTGAGTCTACGTGTCGGAGAACGAAGGTGCATGTGTCGACAGCAATGACGAAAATATCGGACGAGAAGCAGCCCTAGGGACCATTTCTCCACGGACCAGCCTCCGAGATCTTGGGTGTCATCCCGTCTCCATTTTTGAGTTTTCCCTTGGGCAGATCCTCAACTCTGGATAACCATATGTACACGTGATAAATAGTACCAGCCTTCCTCGGGAGTCTTATCGCGACCACACCGCTTCAACCAAAATGTGCTCGTTGCTCTTGTACTAAAACAAGCATAATGCTGTACCTCTGCCTTGGAAGCCGGTCAGGCTCGGTTACGTGCCACGAGGGCGATCTTAAATAAATGGAGACGAGGGGCTGGAGTTGGAGATGAAAATTGTCGGCTGAAGCTGTGCGGTGGTGGTTACGCAGATCTCAGATCTAAACCAAAACCTATCCAGCTGAATGGCAGGAATGGCTCGGATGGAGCTGATCGATCAAATGTCGCGATGGAACCACTATTGATCTGATGCATAGCAGAATCAAGCTTTGCACGACAATCTTGCGCGTCTTGAGCGTGGAGGACATGATAAAAAAGAGGAGACTGTGAAAATCGTTATAAAGAAGAATCCACTTGTGCAGACGCACACGCCCGCGAGCCGGAATTCCAAAACGCGCCGGTCAAGCCACAAACGCAGATCATCATCACATCGCCTTGCGGGAGTCCTTCTTAGCGCTCAGGCTAATGCTAGGCTAAGTGTGACATCAGCTTACGAATTTTACGGATGGACAAAGCTATAGAACAAGCAGGTTTTCGCATAGATAGCCCTAATGGGGCAGTGAAGAATACTTCATATTCGTGGTATTGAGCACGAAGTTATTCGACCTGACCACGGCCACGAAGACCCTCTAGTTTGATGCGACTTAGTTTATCCATTTTAAGAGATGTGCAGAATTCTGTGAGGGTCAGCGGCCCCTATTGCTCGACACCCGGATCAAGTTACCCTCCAGACCCCTAGGTAAAGTACTTGTCCTCAGCAGCAGGATGTTTACGAGCGACAATGCCCTGCCAGGAGTAACGACGGAGGGTACCTGCGTCTCTCTCGGCTTGGAATATAGTCAGTGTGTCGGCACCGGTGGCCGTAACGCTGCTGTGCGTTTCCGGCGCCGTGACATACTCCCCGGTACCTACGGTGGCTCCTGCGTCGCTATCAGCCTCTTGATCACCCCGCACCTCAATACTCGGCGGAGTGGAAGCAGTATCATTAGGTCTATCGAAATGGTAAAGTGGTTCGAGGGTGGCATCATTATGCAGTAGAACATAACGCTTGAACCACCACGGGACTACCTTGGTTGAGTTGTACTTGATGAATACGCTCGTAGGCACGGCGAAGACGTAGTCAAGCTCCTCTAGAGTACGCTGCTTTGTCTCTGGCATCCATAGGAAAATCATTATGAAAGCCGCTATGTTGAATCCTGCGTATAGACAAAACGCACCCTAGTGAGTATATCGTATTAGACCCCTAACAACAAGAAGAGTGTTGCGGCCTTCATAGAAGCCTTGACTTGGACTTACAAGGACACCTGTGGCTTCAAGGGKCTTGGGGAACGATATTGACAACACAGCAGCCCAGAAGAGGCAAGTCGCTACGGCCCAGGACATCCCAACCTCGCGGTGCGAAAGCGGGAAGACCTCCGCACTGTAAGTGAAGGGTACGGGGCCCTCTCCGGGCGAATAGAAGATGGCAAAGACGTAGACGAATAACGCTACCAGGCCCACGTGAGCACTCGATGGCTTTGGGATCAGCGTGCTGATMCCAGCCGCTAGCAACGACCATGCCATGTTGGGAAATGTGAACAGGAGCAGTGATCGACGGCCGAAGGTGTCGATAGTCCAGATAGCCGGCCATGCGAATATGAAGTTGACTAAACCGAACCCCCACGACGCAAGGAGCGCATTGAAGTCGGAAGTCCCTGCTTCCTTGAAGACGGTGGATGAGTAGAAGGCTATGATATTGATCCCTACTGGGCATTAGTTTCAATCCTAGAGTACTTACACCTAGTAGCTACCAACTCACCGCACATCTGTTGGCCTATCATAACTACGAAGGAGGCCAGCGTCGCTCTCCTTACACGGGGAATGGTAAAAAGCTGGATGAGCCGCTTAACATAAGTTGATTTGCCGATAGCGGCGTCTTCAATCTCTACTTGGGCGTAGATGGCGTAAAGGTCACGAGCCGCCTGCAGGGGGTGGTTCCGCAGTCGTAGTAGCGACTTCATTGCATCTTGATACCGGCCCTTTTTGATATACTATCTCGGTGACTCCGGACAAAACAAGATAAGAAGCGCAAGAGGAACTGCTGGAATAAAAGCCGAGCCAACCTGGACTGTGGTGCAGATCTTGTCAGCGACATGATATTATAGTTGGCTGGTAATGAGTAAGACACATACGTCTCCAGGCGATTCTGCCAACTTGGCCGACTGCTAGGTTGGCGGAACATCCTAGGAAGATCCCGAACGCGGTCCATAACTGCCACGACATTACTAGAGCACCACGGATAGATGCAGGGCTATTCTCAGCCGCGAAAATAGGGACGGTCGAAGCCTTGATACCCATACCGACGCCAAGGAGTATCCTGCTTATCAAGAACTGTCGCCAGTTCTGAGTCAAAGCTCCACCAATAGGAGTAAGTAGGCAGAATATCGCAGAAATAAAGATGGTCCCTACGATGTGTTAATCTATAGCCGCCTCCTCAAGGGGAAGCAGGAGATTGATCGACGGACCTCGTCGGCCGAAGCTGTCATTCAGCGGATCCGAAAGCCAGCAGCCAATGAGCGCTGATCCGATGTATGGAGCTGAGTTAATGAGACCGACTAAGAGAATATCATGGTCGGAATCTCCTCCAATACCGAATTGTGTAGGGAAAGACAGGTTGGCCCCGTTGGTCCCCTCTTGATCCCATCCTTGAACAGCTGCTCCTATGGAGCAGGTGATGATTGTCAGGTAAAGGAGCCAGGGGACTTTCCACTTATGCTCTATTTCCCTCCTCAGAGCATCGATCTCTTCTTCATCGAGTGCCTCTGGCCCCGAGATGTCCTCAAATCCGGTAGGATCCTGTGCAACAAGAGCACCCTTACGCATGAGTGTAACGTATTTACACAAGCCATGCCACTCGGAAAACATGGTGACTTGACCAAGGAGGAGCTCACGGGGGATCCCCGCCAAGGGATTCGAGATCCTATT
The DNA here is from genome assembly GCA_000931505.1 of Hypoxylon sp. E7406B. Taxonomy (NCBI): domain Eukaryota; kingdom Fungi; phylum Ascomycota; class Sordariomycetes; order Xylariales; family Hypoxylaceae; genus Hypoxylon; species Hypoxylon sp. E7406B. The sequence goes on along the minus strand of JYCQ01000049.1, from coordinate 199,631 downwards.
GCCATCAGTCTAGCTCATTCCTTTTATGAGTGATCTAAGAACGGACTTGGCACTTAGATTATTGTTGATATTGACGTGTGCCTTTGCGTCGTGGCGACCATTCTCTGTAGAGCCTTCATAGCGGTACGCCGAATCTTTGCGACTATACAAGGCTTGTTAGTAGATGGCTCAGCAAGGGAGGCTTCGCCCCTCTCATTCTTACGGCGGCGTTATGTCAACTTCTTCTATCATGATGAAGGTAAATTTAGGTTATAGTATTAAACCATACTGTGATACTTAGGGATATTATTTAACATCAAATACGAACTAAAGAGGAATATGAAAGATGCTATAGAGTAATTTTCTCTAGGAAATTGAAGTTATGTATTAATGTAGCGAGAATAGAAATCGAGGCAACCCACCGCACCAGACACAAGATTGCCATGTGGACAGCCACATGTAGTCCTTGCTTCCTTAGACGTAAGTACGTACGTGTACACAAGGTAGTTGCAATCTCACATGCAGATTTTACCTTTTAACTCGCGTATATGAAACAATAGCTGGTTCGATTAAGCGATATGCCCATTAGCAGTTCATTTCAGTATCCCCCGAGTATCCATTTCAGCGTCCAAATGGCTACCTTGGGACGTCAAGCAAACATGTATGCCTACATCAGCACAAGGTGAAGGCGCGGGGTTCGCAGGTTACGCAAGTTACCAGCCCCCGAATTACTGGAGAGAACAGCGTCAGTGTAACGGTTGTAAAAACTCGCCGAGAAACGGACAGTAGTATCGGTGGAAAGAGAATTACATCTCTAAGAGATCTGTAATTATTATTTGATATTAATTCAACGTGATTCGAACTGACTTCTGGAAAATTGATGTTGCGGTAAATGCTGCGACACACGGGTCATGCCGTCCTAAACCCGCCTTCACATTCATGGTAGGCAGCTGAGTGGTTGGAGGGCCGTAGAATCGCCTTCGCCAGTCGTCTTTGCTCACTTCCTGCCCAGTTATCTTGATTCTCCCGCTGTCAATTTCCTTCCACAGTTCATCAAAGTCATCACCCGCGCTAGCATACCTCCAGCATGTGTTGCACCTAGCTGCATTAATGATTCCAAATAGGACCCTCTCTGTGATTTCGGCGCCAGATTTCCATTTGAGTAATTCTTGAAAGGCTTTTCTGGAGTGTATATTCCACACTGCGGCTAGCATGACCTCATCCGTCACCACCACGTCCTTGTCTTTCTCCTTTTCGGAGAGGATTTCCAACATACCTTCGTGATCACACGCCACGATGAGAACAGCCTCCGTGATGGTCAACTCCGGTCTGAATTCCAGGATAGTCCGCAATGCGCCAGGGGTCGAACCGCAGGCCGCCTTCACAACATCCTCCGTCAGTGTGACTTCGGAGTTCTGGTATTCAAGTAACACTTTAATAACTTCCGGCGCTGCTTTATTTCCCAGGCCATATATCAATACCTGATGAGTGATGAGTGATCCACCTCGAAGTTCACAGAAGATGCGCAGAAGTTCAATCGCATGGGTAGTTGGATAGGATCCACACAGAGTCGAGCATATGAGCTTGCTATCTACCCCATGTCTGAGGTCAGGATTATTAGCGAGAATCAGGCGCACAAATTTCGGGCTATATAGCGTTTGCTTCAGGCATCTTCGCGATGTAGGTGCGCTCGGCCATCGCTCCAGAACTTTTTGAATGATCTGTCCATCCCGAGAACGAAGCACTTCGAAGACTGTAGACTCCGATATTGTCTCTTGATGACCCATGCTCCCCACAAGACCATCAATAAAGCGGCGGGTTTGGCATATACCTATTTCAAGATTATCTCCTGGAGTATGACAATAGATCTGGAGAGCTGTTCTGAGGTTAGCGTCAGAAACCTCGTATTCTGTATCATGCCTGAGTAGCTCGCTAGCTAGTTCCTTCGAGTGGCATATGGCAGCACCCATCGTCTTGCTCGAGATCGAAAGGTCAGGCCGCCTTTTGAATAAAGCTTGAACCAGCTCGATTATTGATTCGCCCCTTGTGTCCACTGCCTCCATCATTTTATCTGAAATGGTAAGCGTTCTGCTTCGACAGAAGAGGTCTATGATTATCTCCTTGTTGCTGACAATGTCTGCCTTTTGAAGCAGCTCGACCATCATCCCCTCAATATCATGATCTCGAACTAGTATTCTGATGACGATGCTACGTAAAGAGATAGGCCCGTGACTTGAACTAAGAACGAGGCAAACAAGACTGGTCGAAAGTTTCCAGTTATGATTTAAACGGAGTGTATCGCAAAGCTGCGTGACGATATCTTCCCGCCCGGACCTGAGTACTCTGAGTAAGAGAAACTTGACCGTCTTCTCCTTTTCCTGCCAGGTCATCCTCGGCATTAGGAACAAAAGATTTTTGTGAATAAAGTGGTGGTTGAGGTCACAGAGAAAGTACCCAGGGTTCAGCTCCTCGAAATCAGACCCTATTTCGAGCATCTTTAGTAAGAATGAGATATCCAAAGTTGTCCTATTGTCCGAAATGCACTGAGAGGTGGTTTGATGTCTTTCTTTTCCTTCCATTATTAGTCTGAAAAGTTCTATGTCGCTCCAGAGGAAAGCAGCCAAGTCAGGAGGTAGTACGCTATGTTGGTATAAGTCGAGTTCTAACGCCACCCTACTGATAAGGCTATTGGCCACTCCAAATTGGTTGCCAATGCAGGCGAATGTGATACCCGTCATACCTCGCCACGTTCTTTGGTCAAGTTGGATTAGGTTCTCATCCAGGTAGTAATCTACTATGTCTTGTAGACCCTGTTGGCAGGCAAGATAGAACATGGTAGGGAAGAGAGATTTATTCGTTAAGGTGTCTCTAGACCAGAAGGAATTGACGCCTCCGAGGATCGTGTGCTTCATATGCTGAAAATGGGCGGGTCTGCAGCTAGGAGGGTCTCCAGAGCATTTAACAATCTGTAGCCAACGACCAAGGTCGATAATTTGTAGCCAGCGGCCAAGACCTGTGCACGACAACATGCCCCTTGGATCACAAAATTGCAGTAAGAGGTCCACGACTTCCGGGCTAAGCCGATCTGGCCCAGCGTCTCTCACACCCTTGGCAGCGACGCAGTGGTCTATCCAGTGATCGACTGCGTATCTCTCAAGCGAATATTCTTGCTTGTCGCATTGGACGAATTCCTTCCATACGGGTCCCGTTCTACGTGCAGGTTTCTCAACCTGCCACCTAAACGTTCCCTCTTCGCGAGGGAAGTCTGGATGAACGAGTTGGCGAAGAACATACCGTGCTATTCGGTCATGGCAGCACTTTGCCTCGAAATCAGGTTTCCTTTCGAGGAATTCTTTTACCGAGAGATGGACAAGGCCAAACTCATCATTGACTTCGTTCCATTCTACTAGGCTTCGACAGACATTGAGTACTGTCTCCTTGTTTACGCTCTCTTCGTATTCACTTTCGATAACTCCGAGGAAAGGAATCGTCTTCCGTATTGCGTTGCCTTGGGCATACATTAGCAATCGCAGCGTTATGACGAGCAGCTCAGCTTCAAACTTGGCTAGTTCTCGGTATATGGTTTCATAAAGCTCGTTGAGCTCGTCTGGGATCGATCTGAATCTGTTGAAGAATATTTTTCGAGTCCTGGATTGTGCCAAGTAGTCGATGGATATTTCCACCCATCGGAACCTAGGGTTCTCTAGTCAGTAGAGACTCTAATGGCTACGCGAAGGAGGTAACTGACATGCCCCCGGCTTTGCTACATAATTGCTTCCGGATATTCTCTCTGTCTTGAGTCTCGATCTGGCTAGTGAATGTCAGGTCTCTCAGTGCCTCTCCAAGTCTCTTCTCCACGAATAGCTCGATATCCCTTTGGTTCGAGGAGTGAATGTCTACGCTAGCTATGTCGATTCGTCTTTGAAGGTAAGTAATATTGCTCTCAACGTGGTTGATATTAGTCCGACTTGAGACAAATACCTTGAGCGGTACTTGGGACTGCTTCACTATCTCTTCGATATAATGAAGCAACTCGCGGTTGTCACGCTCTTTCAGTTCGTCTAGAGCGTCAATGACGATGTTTGTTTGATGGTATTCGTTTGCCATCTCGGCGAAGATCTTGACTGTGTCATCCACGTGAAGGTCAAGTCTGTTCTCCTTTGTGTTTTATACTTCTCGAGCAGAGATTCAGGTAGTTCGGGCTTTCCGGAGAGCATTTGCCTTAAGAACGCGTTCATGATAGCTGCCCCATCTGCCTTAATATTTCTGTTCGCCCGGTCACAGTAGTAGAATACAACGGCTTCCGTACTTCCATCGGCTATTCGCGCGTGGATGTCCTCGATTACGGCTGTTACTAGGTGAGTCTTGCCAGCTCCCACTGTTTATTGACGTTAGTATGCGAGGAACTGCGAGAGCTAAATGATTGGTGCCTTACTTTTGCCTTTCAGCCAGAAGAGACTAGGCTTAGACTCTTCACACCAACCTTTGTACTGGGGTTTAGTGAGAAGCCATTGGCAAGTACCACTCAGAGGTTTATCCTCGAATTTTGTATCTCTTCCTTCGGGAAGGATTTCAGATATCCAATTAAGGACATCTTCCCGCGTCTTGTCCAATCTCCATTGTTGTACCTGGGACCCGAACTTAATCAGAGGTTTCCCCATGTCATGAAGCTCATGTTTTAGTTTCTCGCAGTCTTCTCTGGTTGCTGTTTCAATCAGTATCATATAATCATGCTACCGTTGGAACTACGTACTTCGTATTGTCATCTCCTTAACTAGGTCGTCCACAACCTGTCTCTTCTTCTGAATAGTATCGGCAAGTTGCTTCAACTCGCTTGGGACAAAGCTATGAAGACCATGTTCTAGTGACTCCAGTTAGTAACAACTTATGATTCTACAGGACTCAGAGAGTCAGACTTATTCTTCCTTGAGTGTAGTATTGGTAAGCTCGGAGCTCGTAGTGCAGTACTGCCACATACAACCCGACCAACCCCTTTCGCAGTCTCGCGTTTTCATCAGGAGGCGTGTTCGCGCCCAAATAAATCTGTTCGATGACAGCGTAATGACTGATTATGTGGATAATGGGCTCTTGATCAGCTACAAGCTCCCGAGTAGCTTTCCCATCAATGACGGCCTATCCATTAATAGTCAGTAAGCCGGAGTTTGGGAAAATGTTCACCCCGTACGGATATTCTCACCTGGGCGAAGACCTTAACGAACCCAACGGCAATCACCGCTCCCTGTGTTGAATCTAGTCCGGCTAGTGTGACCCCTAATGTAGCGATGACTTTGACGCTCTCTGCTATCTTTGATAGAACATCATTGAAGGGTACCTTTCTACCACCCGGTAAGGGGATAACCCACGTTTCCGACTCATTCTTTTTCTTCAGTATCTCTAGAGGCCTCGTAACAGCATCCACAGCGTTCACGGGTGTGTCGCCGTGATCTGTTTCTCTGATTGAGAGGAGCGCGTCGGCATACTTCTTCGCGCTATTTTCCCATTTGGGATCAGTTTCGACTTGAGTTCTTGCCTCCAACCACAAGTCCAATCTTGCTGACCTAACGTCCCGAGTACAAGTAGCTAGTTGTTGAAGTTGGGGAATCGAGCCGTGTACTGATTGGCTCGCGATCGATGGCGGGCGCAACGTAGTCACTTGAAGTTGGATGGCAGGCTTTTCATTTCTCTTGCCTTTCTCGCCTTTCTTTAGGGCAAGGAGCTTCCGAAGCTTTTTCATAACGCTCCCGTTTGACCCCAACATATTTGCCAACTATTTTTTCACTTGATTTTGATGTATATAGAGCCTTGAGTTTATTGTCTTCCAAGAATTGATATTAAGAAATAAGGTCTAACACATAAACTCTCGCGGCTTCATCACTGCCTACCGTAAGGTTACATCCAACCAACAATGAGGCTTGGATCTTGCAAATGGAAATACCGAGTAGGAGATAGCCAAGGCGAAATAATAGTCAGGGTACCCAGACCAATCAAGCCCAGGATGCCACAAGGGGGGGAGCCTAACCAATCTACACAGTGTCGCACAGAAGGGGCTATGCAAACGCCTCAAATGGGTCGCATCTAGCCTTATAGTCGAGATACAAGAGTACAATAGGTAGGTACCTGTCATTCATGACGCCTGATAATACATGCGATTCGGGGGGTATCTTAGAAACATACACGTATACGAGCTTTCTAGCACACCTCGCATAAATCGTAAACCCGTTAAAATCCGTATTCTTACACGGCGCAAAAAAAGGGCGCGGGCTCGCTCTAACTCCAATTTTCAACACCCTCCCCCCAACTAAGGTCGCTTGTCGTCCCTTGCTCCCCGCGTGGCATCCTCGCTTCTCTTATTAACAACGCGTACGAGGTCAGCGTATCTCCTCCGCCAGTACTCCGCGGCCTCTTCGCCCTCGGCGGGCACCACGGCACCGTCTCTTGGGCCGTCTGGGCGTTGTACGCCTCTCTTCCACCGAGAATGCGGCACGGTCTCTGTCAGCCGGAACGTCCCGCTCACCGGGCCGTACCGCAGGCCCCAGCTGCAAAGGTACTTCGTATAATCAGGGCCAACCTCGAGTCTTTGGACCGAGTTGCTGCCCGCCTTCATTAAGTATTTAACMCCCGCCAATGCCGAGAGGTTAATTAGGAAGGCTTCTTTGGTCAGGGCTTGTCGGGATATGCTCTCGATGACGGCCTTGGACAGTGCCACGGCCTCCTCGACACTGGCGGGCGGCCCTGGCTGCCCTTTCTCATCGTACCATGTACCTTCGAGGATGTCGGCGACGAACATGGCTTCGATCTCGTCGCAGTTCGTCCGGTCGCTGTGGTTGGAATCGAAGTGCAGTGCGGAGCTGCCGCGGTCGTCGGTCGACGAGGCGGTGAACATGGCGGATGTGCGGTCGAACACCGTGAATGCGTCCCCTGCGGGGGTCTCGGTCGTTCCGCCGCCACCGTTTGTAGAACTTCCGTTAACCGTGCTTTTCCCGTTGACCATTACAACAGGCGGAGGAGGAGTTGCTAGTCTTACAGGCCCACTAGCTCTTTCCGGTACTTGGAGAGAAAGACGACCCGGTCGTGGAGGTCGAGTAGCAGGGGCAGATGTCGGTGCCGACGTTGGCGCAGAGGTGGGTCCTGCCGACCTTGGTATCGGATCTGGAGGTGGCATCGATACGGGCGCTGTGCTTGATTGAGGTGTACTCTGCTCAAAAGGCGAGGCAAATTCCCTATGTTCGTCCGGAATCGCTGATAAGGGGCTATCGGTAGGCCGATTCGTTGGAGGTCTTCCACGAGGTCGGCCGCTTGTAGATMCCCCGCCGCTCCTCCAAGCGGAAGAGACTACCTTAGCACCGTGACGACGTCCCAGGGATTTTGCTTTACCCGGGCTGATGGCCGAGCGAGGCTCTGAGGGATCGCCCCAGAACGTTCCTCTAGTTGACGGCGTCATTGCAGACTGAGGGTAGGCTGACATCGGTTCGCGGGAAACATCGTTACTCCATGGGAAGGCCGAGGTTGCTTCCGGCAAAACACTCGATCTTGGATCGACGGGTGGGAATATGAATGCATTTCTTCCATCGGGGTGGGCAGTCCATGCTTCTAGAGTATCTGGACGAGCAGTTCTAGGTTCCCCACTGAACGACGGAGACTCTAGCCTTGGTCTTTGAGACGGCGACTTGCTAAGCCCGTCTTCCTCTGGCCTCTTTCGACCTCGGCGGGGTCGAATGTGAGGTAACAAGGCTCGCAAAGCCATGTCATCTTCAGCAGCAACTCCATCTCTTCCATCTTCACAGACTGGATTTGGGTCGGTAGGGATCTGAGTCCAATAAGGATGTGGGTTATCCATTAGGTAATCGAAGAAGGCATTGATGTGCATGGAATGCATCCATCGCTGTAGAAGTAAGCTATGCTGCAGTTGAACAAGTTGTGGACGGTATTACCTTTAGCCGAACAGCATATTGTTGTATCTTCTGTGAACTTTGACCTTTATCGTGATCTGGTGGCTCGACACCTAGCTTCAACGCCAACTCCGCCCACGTCTTCAGCTCCTTCGTGTGAAGCTTCTTAATGAGTTCGAACAAGGTGAACGTGCTGAAGCTTTTGCCCTCGCTTTTCGGCGGATTTCGAAAGGCTTCCCTGAGTGCGAAGGTATCTGTCTCCAAAGGGACTGCAGGGTTGCAGTAGAGGATAAAATTCACATATGCATCCTCGATAGTGGCACTTGTCACGCTTTTCTGAGGTAGTGTGGGCCTCACTAGGCTGGACGATCTGGGCGTCTCATTTTTACCAGGAGACGGGAGCGGGTTGAAGCGGCGGGTACCGTTGCTGGTCGGAGTAGAGAGCGCCATCTTAGGACTATAAGACAGCGAAACGCGCGATGATCCCCATGGAAGGTAGGGAGGGTTGTGATTATAAAGACGATGGATCCCCGCGAGCGCGTTCGTCTGTGTGTTGAATGTTTCACCTAGTTGTTGTTATAGACTCGCCGTCTTCGTAGCTGGGATAGTGAATAATAGTGTCTACTCTCATCGAATTCATGTGTAACTAAACCCTGGTCTCATCTTAATTGGTGCCTTGGTCTGTTTGCTCCTGTAAGTCCAGTATAGTGTAAGTGACAGATATTAACCTCTAGACGTATGCAGTATTGAATGGTTTTAACTGGCTGGAATAGGGTTCGAATGAGATGTAGTAAATTAGAGAGCCAGTATCTGGAGCGTTATCGAAGGTGAACGGGAATGTCCAGTTATTGAGAAAAGGTCAAAGTTCTTGGTGAAGCCTCTCCCGGTGGCCAATACCTATTATGCCGAATTCTATTTTGAGAGCTTCATGGCGGAGGCTGGTGCTACGAGAGCGCACGGCTGTTTTAGATGGACCGGGAGATGCTGTACATGTTGCTATTTTTGGACACACCACCACGTGACCGATCCCGTTTCTTCCAGCTTTGGGGGCAGGTTGGGGGAGAGCCCCCAAATGAGAGCTGATACTGTACCCCTTTTGTCCTTTTGCGGTAGTGGCGGCCAAGAGCTCGATACAACCAACGCCATGATGGAGGAAATATACGATATGCAGGAGACGATGTTCGTCTGTTGCGCCCATTCCATTGGGCGAAATACACCTTAGGTAAGATTGCGGCGGAGAGAATTAATAGAAGCTGCACGTCAGATCCTGTCGATTCATCAATCAATCAATCATATCACCGTCTCTTTACCTGCAGCTATGAAACTTGTGCCACGGCACAAGGTGTAATCTCTTTCGTTGTGTTTCAGCTCCAGCATGCCCTTTCATCATCATATCTAGAGTTGGGGGTGGTAAGCACGCTTACCCACCTCCAACCTTATCTAATGATGTTCTCAAGGCTGCAACGTGGGTGTTTGAAAAGGTAGGGAAGGCATGCAACCATATTGTTTACCTAAACTTTGTTTTTCAAGCCAAGTTGGTGTTGAAGGTTTTTGGAGTTTGGCGTGTAAGACATTCTGAAGATATGTACCTAGGTAAATGGTAACACAATTGAGAAAGGAGTAGATTATGTAGGGGCGCGATATAATGGCAAAGACTCTTCCATGTATGTAGGTATGTATGGATCAATATGCTCAAACTGCCTCGAGTTTAGCATCATCACAAGATTTGAATAAGTCACTGATGTCTTTCATAAAGTTCGCGCATGTGAAAGTCGGAAATTCGAAAGAAATCTTGGGCGAATTGGATGCGGGGCAAAGCCGGGGAGAAGATGGGGAAAGAATGCCGACCTCGTGCCAGATGGCCCCTGGCAGGTGCTCTCGGTCCAGGGCATTGGGCTCCACTGTAGACAGCTAGCCGCATTGTGATGCAATCGGACCTCGGCTTCCAACCTTGGGACTCTCTTCACCAGATAGCAGTAGCCCATTAAGCTCTTTAAGCCCTTAAGCTTATACATAGGGACCGCTTACTTTGATTTGTATTGTTGTAATATTATTGTACTTAACTTTCTTTTTCTTCTTCAACATCATCAGTTTCTTTCGTCCAAACCATCAGAGCTATCTATCTACACCGCAACAAGGAAAATGGCGTCGAAACCCGCCATCCCCCAGAATGACAACGTCGCGCATGCCCTCGCTGGCGCTGGCGGGGGAATATTGTCTATGGTCCTAACGTACGTCTAGTGATACCCTACTTGATACTCAAGTGGCGAATGTGTCTAATAACTCTCACGCCCATTAACAGATACCCCCTAATAACCCTCTCGACCCGCGCACAAGTCGAGTCCAAGCGGGCAGAAACCGCGTTCCTAGCAGCGGTGCGGCAGATCGTCGCGCGCGAGGGTGTCTCGGGGCTGTACGCCGGGCTCGATAGCGCCGTCTTCGGCATCAGCGTCACCAACTTCGTCTACTACTACTGGTACGAATGGACGCGCGGTTTCTTCGAAGCCGCCGCTACCCGCGCTGGCCGGGCCTCCAAGAAGCTGACCACCGTCGAGGCCATGATCGCTGGCGCCATCGCCGGTTCTGCGACAGTGATTCTCACAAACCCCATCTGGGTCGTCAACACCCGTATGACGACGCGCAAGGGCCAGCTCGAGAAAGAGCAGGAGGCTACAGGCAGCGAGGTCACCGTGGAGAAGAAGAAGCAGCCGACAACTATCGGCACCCTAATGGCACTGCTGAAGGACGAAGGACCGCAGGCTCTATTCCGCGGCGTTGTGCCCGCACTGGTACTTGTCATCAACCCTATCCTACAGTACACGCTCTTCGAGCAGATGAAGAACGCTTACGAGCGCCGGCGCAAACGCAATGTGACCCCGACCGTTGCTTTCTTCCTAGGTGCTATCGGCAAGCTGTTTGCTACTTCTATCACCTACCCTTACATTACCGTCAAGAGCCAGATGCACGTCGCCGACGATGGCCAGAAGCGGGAGGGTATGACGCAGGCCATCCGTCGCGTTATTAGGGAGGAAGGGTATGCCGGTCTCTACAAGGGTAAGTTTAGTATCTCGATTAGTCAAGTAGGCAAGGTTGACTTACATCTATCCTCAGGTATTGGTCCCAAGGTTACCCAAAGTGTCCTAACAGCCGCCTTCCTCTTTGCCTTCAAAGACGTCCTCTATGAGCAGACTGTCAAGCTTCGAGGTGCTGTAGCCAGGAAAGCCATCAAGGCATAAATTTAGGATGCTTGGTGAGAAGCTTCCACATAGCCTATAATCTACGTTTGACTTCAAAATTGTATATATTGTATCTTTATCCGAAGTAATTGAGGTATTCGCAAGTTGCGAGTCGGAACACAAACCAACGGGCGGAAGTCGGCGGGACCAAGTTTGTTGCAAGATAGGCGGTTATTAATCGCAGTTCGGATAGTCGGCGCGCCAGGTAGGAGGATGCTATCCATATCTACTTCCATGTATCACCACACAATTCAGGTGTCCAAGCTGGAACTAAGCAATAAATACCCTTGAATAGAAAGAGCCTTGATTTGATAAAACCAGCTAGTTACCCTTTTCTAGTTCATCTATGTAGAAGACATTCTGTATCAATCCTCACTTCTCGATAGGGTGCGGGATCTCTCGCTTCTAGCTTTATTATCTATCTTATCCTCTTAACCTAGCAACCTAGCCATCATCCATTCCCAGATCCAACAGGATGGGTATACATCACGCCTTAGGAACCAGCTTCGGCACGATCCACCAGTCATGATACCCTTTACCAGACTCCGGCATCTCAACTCTGAGGCCCAGCCCCTTCCCGTTCTCCAACTCCAGCTCATTACTCGCGCTGCCACCCGCCCTTTCGAAAGCTCGCTGCAGCGTCGACACCGCCACMCCTGCCGCAATAGCAGCTTTAAGGCAGCTCTTTATATTGGCGACCCAGCGATCATGCGTGTTCGCGCTGAACGCCTGCGCTTCGGACATCTTGCTTAGAGCCTCGTACCCCTTCCTTGCGCCGCCCACAGCGCTCTCGGCGTATTTCAATAGATCGTAAGTCGAGGTCTCGGGCTGCAGGGTCGCCCGCGTGAATTCATCGAAAGTAGGGAGGGGCGGTAGCGCGATGCTTCGGAAGGGCTTCATGCGAAGGTCGTAACGGAGGGTGTCCGTGCTGTAGGGGCGCTTGGGCGGGAGCACGAGGTTCAAGCGTTGGAGGGCCGTGTACAGGCAGCATAGCCCGTCGGCGAATTCCCAGGTGCACGCCGCGTCGAGCATGGTGACGCGCAGGTACGCCAGTGACGTCATATACTCGCGCTCTTTGGCTGCGGTGTACTGGGGAAGCTGCCGTTTGTCCTTGGAATCGATGTTGGAGTTGGCGGGACCGTAGCGCGCTTCATTGAAACTGCGCATTGTGAACGATTTGATGCGATCGCCGTGCTGCGCGCGCGTCTTGGCGAGGTAGTTCAGGTACCAGTACATACCCGCCAGCTCGTCCGTCTGGTAGACCTCTAGTTCAAAACCGAGCTGAATGATCCACTCCATCTGCCGGAGTTTATACAAGTACGCCCACGACGAGAGGGGTAGCGAGAACCCAATATCACCTCTGTCAATAGTGAGAGGTTTCTCGTCAAGGGCAACTTGCAGCAGCTGATCAATCTCCTCGACGTCAGCTTGCAGCATATCCCATTCTTGGATGCTGTGGCAGAGTGTCCGTCGGACTCTACATCTATTCTGGCAGAATATCCTGAAGATATCCAAGTAGCATTCGGCTACTCGTTGTCGGAAAATCTCCATCTGGGCTGCGGTCTGGTGGCGCGGATCGGTGGGCAGTTCTACGTTGTCGTAGGAAGGGTCTATCTGGGATCCGCAGGGTAGAACCACGATGGATAGGTCATGATCAATTATTTGGCGGATGCTGTAGTTGCCTAGAACAACCATCTCTTTGAATAGCAAGCTTTGAAGTAAAGTTCTGATGTAAACTAGAGGCTGAGGTTTTCTCGCTTGGAATAACGAGACGAAATTCTGAGACTGTTAGCTAATTCATATCAATGTAGAATAGATTTGGTAAGACTCACCAAGAGACTTTGCGGTTCTGCGTATTTCAACACGTCCATGATATCGATCCCGTCCTGGAACAGTCGCTTAAAGTGACCATAACTTTCCTCAAAGCTAGGCTGGACCATCGGGCGAGGAGGCATCGTACTAGCCAGACGTCGCTGTAGCTTGGTGCTGAATGCCTCTGGCACCGGCTTTCCCAACGAATGCTGTATTTCGATGTGTTCGAGTAGGCCGCTCATCTGCACCCAAGGCATCTTCAACGAATCTGGGTTAGCTTTTCGCAAGCCTGAAAGGTCGATGGCTCTCAAAAATGCGATTCGTAGCTCAAGCCGAAGGTCAAGGGCTGTGGAAATATCCTTCGATACATCGTTACTAACGGTGCGAAGGTCACTCCGGGCCTTTTGCAGGAGGTTGTTGATGGATGCGACTGGTATGTCGTAGAGCAGATTACGATCGTACGTGTTGGTTACGAAGTCTTCTTCCTGCATACTGTTAGCATAGTGTAATATTTATAATAAAATTCAAATTCATCACCCTTACCTCGTAATAGAGCTCCTCCTTAACTAGTTCATTCACGAAGCAACATGCCTTGAGGAGTCCAACGCAATATGCCCGTAATACAAAGAGAAGCTTGGGTTGCCTCTCACGACCCCGAGCATCTCTTATGAAGTCAGCCTCGTCTATATTCGTCGGACGAGGTTTCATGAGTGACTCAATGTAGACGCTCGTGAAGATGGTCTGTGAAAGAGGGTAACCGAGATGCCATGCCATCTGACAGTGTAGTTAGAATACTGGAGACTAGACTGGGAGCTACATCAGGTTGAATCTGTTAAATCTTACCTCTAGACACAGCAGCTGATCTATGATTCCAAGGATTTCCTCTGGGAGCAAATCACGAGAGACGTCATATTCCTCATCTAGAGACTCTCCTTCTGCTAAGACGCCGCTATCCATTTTTGGATCCATAATCTAAGATGTGTGTTAGAAGACGAATTCCGAAAATTCCATAGACTAGAATTCAAAGTAGGCTCTCACCTCGAGAGCCGCGACGGACTCAAAAAGAGTGAAGTGTTCATCTTTGACAAGTTCTCCAGGGGATAAAGCTAATTTTCTGGTCAGTAAGTCGTATTTCGGAAAGACTTGAAACGTGTAGGCGCACTCTTGACAGCTGAGGCGAACTTCTTAGTGATGTCGGTGGCCATGACTCCAGGATGGGAGAGGTTCGGGGAAGGGCAAGGGGAAGGCGATAACGGATCAAGTTCTTGCATCTTGACCATCGACCTCCCGGGTCATGAAATGAGCTGAAGACCTGTCGGACCGCCAGTCGTCAATATCAATAATCTCTATAATGAATTAGATAGGTATTCTATTATTGAGCCTTCGTGCTCCAATCTGAAAGCAGATGACTCAAGTTTGGTTGGGTTCCCAACCTTTGAGGTTTGTGAACATAGGCGTGTCGCACAATCCTTCTATTTCTAAACAAGGAAGTCGGCTGAGACAGTTACTCTACCTCGATAATTGACGAGAATCGATTGGCCAGACACTGTGACCGGTGAAGATGAGTTGATTTCGACTGGCGTGGTGGAATAGAAGGTGAAACGAATGATGCGCATCGAACACTCGAGTTTTTAGCGCTGAAATGCGAAATGCTAGAGTATTTTCACGGCGCGAACAGACGAAAAGACTTCAGGTGTCAGACAGCAGAGATTAACTATGAGACAGGTTGACAACAAATACGATAAGACTCTGATTTGAGATTTCCGGCCCAAGTGTTTGGGTGATACTTTCCTCTAAGAAGGCTGACTGTTGATCTAATCATTTTTTACGCTTTCCACTTGGTCAGGCGCAACGGCCGGTCGCATGGAACGCCGACGGCTTTCATTTTGTATGGATCTCGACTTTTAACATGCGGCTTAAAACACAACACCACCATTCAACACCAAGATAAAACGAATTTAGATATCACCTCGCCCCGAAAATTATCGAACCAATTCGGATTTAAAGTGATTTATTTTTATACAGCTGTACACAAGGCGGCGTAATAGTGGTCACTGCCGTCCATCTTGTCTATCCGTATCCGCATCCGCATCCGCATCCGACTCCCATGAGTCTTAATCCTCTTGACTCGCGAACTTTCTATTCGGCACCCGTGCATTTCGTAATCTATGAGGAGCCTTCAGAGGCAGCTTTGACCGCGGCGGCAGCATTGGCTTCGGCTAGAGGTCTCTGTTCGCCCATCTTTCCGTTCTGTGAATTGAGGCATAATCAGCCACCAGGTTCCCGTAGGCCGGATTCACGAATAACTCACCTCCCACTTGGCGAATCGCAGGTCCATATCTCCTCGTCGTTCGGCAGCTAGTCTCTTCTCTTCTTTCAAGCTTCGGCGCACGACGCGGGCTGCGACGGCAAGGTAGCGGTTGTAGCTATTCCGTCGGATAAGTAGTTAGCAAACCGGGTATCTTCGAAGTATCCAGAGGTCTCTTCGAATGCTTCTTTTAAGTAGGGGTCAAATTGACTTACGTCAGACCAGCGGCTTTCCACGCGAACACCATTTTGACGGTCGCTCGAGGATCAATTGGGGTTGAGGATTGATTGAAGGTTCGTTGTTTGTACAGAAGCAAAACGTAGCTGCGGCATAGAATCCAGAAGGCCCGCTAGTGGATGCTGCCGACAGTGGCCCAAGCTTTCACGTGACTGGACAATTAAGCCGAAGTCTGTCTGGAGGTATTCTCAACCCCCTTATCGCAAAAACTCCCTTAAACAAATACTACACCAGATTTTACTATGCATGTATCTATATGAATACAGAATTATAACTACCACGTTTCTTTGCCGAATCTCTTATGTAGGCATGGGTGTTTTGTAGTTCTCGTTTGAGTGTACTCACAGTTCGAATAAGGCTATAGCCACTTCAAAGAGCACCACCAAGATATATACGGTAGCAGAGTAGTTAGAACTTGAAAGAAAATTCTAGGGGATTTACTATATGCACAGGTGGCTCGACTCTATAGCAGTGGGTTGATATGTTGGTACACTTTGTTTCCCAAATTCCCCTCCTATACCTTCAGCCCAAGCTCCTCGCCAAAAGGCAATACGTTAAGGTCACCAACGGCCGCGACGCTAGCTTTACCATCAAGGAGAGACTTGGCCGTCTAAAATAAATGTTAGTCATTACAGCACAGTAATAGTAGCAAAGACAAGGAATGTACGTACAGTCTTGAGCTTATCAGCCGTAACGCCGTTGATCGACTGGACAGTCTCGGCAATCTGGAAAGGCTTGCCAGTGTGGATGATACCCGAACCAGCAGATAGAAGTGTCGACACGCCGGATTGGCTAGCCTCCAGCGCATCGAACTTGGCCTTGGCTATTGCCTTGGTCAAATCCTCCTTGCTGACAGTTCCCTCTGAGATACTCTTAAAGGCCTTGACGGCCTCTTCGGCGGCCTTACGAACCGAAGCGGCAGGACCGGTGACTTGGATAGTCAACAGACCGGCATCAGAGTAAGCAAGGTTGGTTCCCGATGCAACAGCACCAGGAGCGGAGGCAGTAGCCTTAGATAAGAGAGTGAAACCCGAGGACCATTTAACATTAGGTTGACCACCGAGCAACGCCGCTAGAACCGCAACCTCGGGCTTGAATTCGCCGAAGCTAGAACCAGGGAAGGCAATGACCAAGGAGTTTCCGGCAGTGTGAGATGTACGTTGCTCACCACCGTAGTATGTTGTGGGCTTCGTGTTAAGTGCCACGGCGCTGGATGGTGATGTAGGTACGTCCTTAAAGAATTGCTCTGTCCACTTGTGTAGGGCATTGGGCGTGGCTCCATCTCCAATAAGCGCAATGTTAGGTTTGGTGTAGACGGCACCGGCGTAGTCGGCGACGGAGAACTCGGTCAGGTAGCTTTTCAGGGGAGTTGTGCTTGTCGGGTATAAGGAAGCACCAAGGCCGGTGTGGAAGGCGACCGAGTGAGCCGAGTCGAGAGCAAGAGCGGAAACATCGTGCTCGAGCTTGGCCTGCTTTAGCTTCAAAACTCTCTCGACGTCCTCATGGAATTCGAATGCTGTAGAAAAGATAAGTACATAATCATGAGCCAATGGCTTGAAATAGCTCACTGGTGTATCTAGTCTGAGTGATGACCTCTGCCAGCAGTTCGGCGAAGTAAGGAATGTCCTCTCGCAGGAAGCTTGCCTCGAGCACTAATGCTTCTCGGGTGTGGTATGCGAGTAATTGGCCTCCCAAAAGTTCGGATTCTCGGACGATAAGTAGGGCGGATCGCCTGTCGGTGGTCTAGAATAATGGCAGCTAATTAGCTCATGACGAAATCGATATGTATGGACACGGGCTCACCTTGAAGGCGAACTCCTCTAGACCGACGGTGAGGCCAGGAGCAGGCTGATACCTAGTACCTCCCTTAGCGACGACGGCGAGTTTCGTTGTCGGTCCGTGGGAGTCTCTGGTAGCAACCTTGACACCAGCAACATCGGAGGTGTCATAGGTAAGGGCGGAGGGTGCAGAAGATGCGGCAGCCGCATAGCCCCGACGCTGAGCAAGCTGCGAACAGCCTTGCCTGCGGGCAACAAGCTGGGCACCTCTGGAGAGAGCCGATCTAGAGAACATTTTAAGGGCGATGCCGTCGACAATGGGCGATTGCAAGTCTGCGACAACGACTTTTGGCCCGCGGTTCTGAAAGCTTCCAAGTTCCAAGCAAAAAGATGCTCAATTCCGGTAAATTCTCGGTTATGAGATGGGACAGTGGGACTACTTCTTGCTGGTACGTTATTGCGGCTTAAAGAGGCTAGAGCTTGGTCAGCCACTTGCGAACGGCTGTGATTGGATGACGGTCCGCCGTGAAAAAAATTTGGGGCGGGGAGCTCCTAAGGTACATGCACGTTAGGTACATGTAGCGTTAATAGGTACATGTACGTC
Organism: Hypoxylon sp. E7406B; assembly: GCA_000931505.1. Taxonomy (NCBI): domain Eukaryota; kingdom Fungi; phylum Ascomycota; class Sordariomycetes; order Xylariales; family Hypoxylaceae; genus Hypoxylon; species Hypoxylon sp. E7406B. Next base: position 181,788 of record JYCQ01000049.1, on the reverse strand, counting down.
GAGGGACAAAGCAAGCTTCATCCATTAATCGATTCCCCGCTATCCTAAAAAAGTAGTTGCGTCGAATTTTATTTTTATAGTTCGCAAAGCGCTGCAACGGCCATTCTGCATTCTGCAATACTTTTACATATCTCGTCTTTTTCGCGCCGTCTCCGCGTTCATCGGGGACTCTCTCTTTTTCCTGCCCCAGCTTTTAAATGAAGCCGCGGTAGTAATTGTAGTGCTCTAGAGATAGTGAGAGGATCTCTAGAAGCCAACCACTTCGACAAATCCCCAACCTATCTATTCACGTCGCGGCTGAGTCCAAGAGCAGTCAGTCATGTTAGTGGTGAGTCAACCTTTATTATGCGGATCGCTGCAGCTTTGCGCGTAACAATGCGATGAGAATTTTCACCCTGTATCCGACAAAGAACTGACAAGACTCATTCCGCAGACCAAGAATCTCGCAGAACTCTGCGTTCTGTTAATCAGCGAACTATACGGCCAGCTCCCATCGGTATGCTCCCCTCCACTGATGCTCCTTAGATTCCCTACCACGCGACCACTGAACTAACAGGTTTATCCCACAGCGCATATTCGCAGATCTTCTCACGAGAGGCAGATCCACTGTCGCGCAATTGGCGCATCATACCTCCCTCAACCAACGACAAGTGCGCCACGGCCTTGCTGTGCTCATCCAGCTCAACCTCGTCTTCCACCACACCGACCACGACACGGGTATCACTAATTATGAAGCAAATCCCTCTGCTGCATATAACCTAGTCCGAACCGGAAAGATACTCGACTTGATTCGCACCAATTACGGTGATGATGCGCATGCCATTGTGCACGACGTTCTCCTTCAAGGCCACGCAAAGATTTCGGATATTATTGAGGCCTTCAAGAATAAACATGGTGCGCACCAAGATACCACTAACGGCACACTGCAAAATGGCCATACCCATGTCAACGGCAATGGAATCACCAACGGTATAAATGATGTCAAGGCAGAGGATGGGGTCGCCGATCTGGATGAACGTGCATACGATACCCTTGCACAGCTGATTGCTAGTGGTATTCTTGAGCCGGTTACGTCAACAACTTATCAATCTGCGCAGGATATCAGGACTGCAATCGAACAGGATTACCTGGCAGATTACCCTACTGGCATTCGAGGAACTAAGCAGACAGCTGAATTTGAGAAGTATGTCAGAGAGAAGCTGAAGGAGGTCTACAGTCAAAATCTAGAGCTGAAGAAAGAGCTCGACCTTGCATCCCAGTTCAACCGCGGTTCCAAACGCCAAAAGCTGGCCAATGGTGCTGTACTTACTACAGTCGGCGGCGCAGAGTCCCGACGTATTCTAGAGCGTAAAGTCAGTTACCATTTAAGAAACCCCTGGAGAGAAAGTTTGCTGACCTTTTGTTCCAGATCGACACCGTTGTTCGGGTAAGCTACGAGAAGTGCACAGTGGAGCTTCGCAATTTAAAGCTCCGGCGCTACGTTGAAGACTTGATTGGCGACACCACAGCCAAAGTGTATGCAACATTTCTTGCCGTATTGAGCAAAAAGATCMCCCGCTGTCAAGCCGATAAGTCGATCGAGGTCGAGGATGAAATTGACGACCCCTCTACTGGACTTCGTGTCACCACTCAAGAGGTGTTTGAGCACTTAAGTCCGTCTATTGACGTTGCGGCTGGGATTGGAATGCTACACGAGGAGGGCGCCATTGATATTCGACGTGCAGAAAAGATTCGACGGTACCCCCCGCAACTGAAGGGCTCGACTCTCCAGGAAACGTTAGAGGAAGGAGAAGAAATCATAGGATCCGATGATGAGGACTACGATCACAGCGGTGAGGCAGCCGCTCAATTTGGACTCCACGGCCAGAATGGCAAGAATGGCACCAATGGCGTCGACATCCAGATGAGCGACAATGTCCCGGTTGGGGCGCAGCGGTTACATCAGATGCGCCAACACCTATTGATACTCGCCGAGAGCACACAGGGCTTCGTACGTCACTGTGGTGCAGCCGACTTTGGCGAGTGGACTGTCGATTTCGAACCGCTACTCCAACACTTAAAATTTGTCGAGCTTGACACGCTAATTGAGAATCGCTTTGGCCGTCAAGGCCTGCGTCTTACCCGGATTCTCAGGGAGAAGGGTAAGATTGATGATAAGACATTACCCACTCTGGCTCTTATGAAGAAGTCCGATGTGCATGTCAAGATGGCAGAGATGGAGATGGCAGGATTTCTGGATGTGCAAGAGGTGCCCCGGGATAACAACCGAAACGCGTCTCGAACAATTTTCCTCTGGTTCTTCGATTTGGACAGAACGTTGCTGCGAATAGTGGACAATACCCATAAGTCTATGGTCCGCTGCCTGCAACGATTGGATGTTGAGCGTCGCAAAAAGAAGGATGTGCTTCAGATTGTCGATCGTAAGGACGTGCAAGGGATGGAAGAAGAGAAACTACGAGGCGATGTATACAACGCATACGTTGAGTTTCTCGATATTGAGAAGAAGCTCCTTGGCCAAGTCGCGAGGCTCGACGACATCGTCGGAGTTTTCAGAGACTACTAAGGTTCTTTCTTGCGTGTGATACCAGGGTTGGAAGGATATCATAGTTGCATTGCATGGCGGCGTTGATTCACGGACGGTCTAGCCTAAGGGCTTAAAAGTGGCTTTGCATTTCGGACGGCGTTGGCTTCGGCTCCCTTTGGCCAGAATTCGAATCTGAGATTATATGTCTCTATAGAGGGCGAGTGTACGTATATGTTGCTGGACAGGTGGAAATTATACAGTTGCAAGGTGACGTCCCGATTTCACTCTACCTATATGTAGGTAGTCTGAGGGCGTTAATTGAACTTAATATACTGGTTGAACCGATTATGGATCTGTACCCCAAACTTTCATATGCGTCAGCATTGTATTAACTGGTAATATCCCATTGGTTTATTAGAAAAGACGTGCCGTGGCATCTGGTGGTCCCCTGATATTAACGACCATTCCCGCAACTTGAACATTTCCCCCCCGATACCTCCTACCTTATACACTACTCTACGGGATGCTTCTTACAGTAGGAGGGGTACGGAAGCTTATCACCGGGCACGATAAGCCCTGATCGCCCATAGAACCCCTGGAGCTTCCCCAAGCTCCCCACTAGTTTGAAGTTAGTGCGGTCCTACAAATTTGGTAATGGCATCTCGATTTTTTTTTTATTCTTCGGCGCGAATTGAAATTTTGTTGAACTTGTGGCTCCGAGTCCGCAACCATCCGCAACCTCGCAGCTCCTCTGCCAGCTTGATTTACCTCGTCGTATTCTTTGACTTGTCAATTTCAGGTGATTAGATCGCATATTTCCCGCGAGTTTTTACAGAATCGTCATACATTTAGAATAACTCATAATGGCGCCTATGGTCACTGGCAAAGAGCGCGAGTCGAATCTCGCTCGGCTCCTCGGATCCGGTAGATTGGACAATTCCTCTGCTTTGCTTATTATATCTAACTGATTCATCACAGGCTCCGCCGGCATTGCCGAATTGGCTGTCTTCCATCCCGTGTGTTCCTATACATCCTGAGCCGTTGCGTCGCAAGACTAATAGGTCCAAAGGTCGACACTATCGCAAAGCGATTAATGAGTAACACGACGAAGGTGCGAACAGCCAACCTCAACGTTGGGGGAGAATGCGATATTGATTACCATACAGATCAGGAATGCCGGCGAGCTGAACAAGGTCATCTTCAAGGAGAAGGCAGAGGCCCCGTTTGGTCGGAAATTCTTTTCGCTGTTCCCCGGGTTAGGTTATGCTGCGGGATACAAGGTCAGATCGATGCCTCTATCCTCAGGGGAAGCTTAAGTGGCTAAACATCCCGTCCAGGTTCTGCAAAGAATATACAAGTATGGTGGTCAGCCAATTGCCAGAGATTACCTCGCAGCACACTACGGTAAAGACTTTGAGAGCGCTTTCGGAAAGAAGACCGGCAAGGCAATCATGCACTCAACTGCTGGAAGGTAGGCTTCAAAGGTGTGAATCGCTTGGTTCTGGAAGGTTGACTGACTTTGTCCCAGTCTGATCGGTATCGGCGAGATTGTCCTGCTGCCTTTGGACGTATTGAAGATCAAGCGCCAGACAAACCCGGAAGCATTCCGAGGGCGGGGTATTTTCAAGATCATTGCCGACGAGGGCTTTGGCCTATACAGGGGATGGGGGTGGACCGCGGCCCGCAATGCCCCTGGATCGTTCGCGGTATGCTCAGCACTGATAATGTCTGTGCTAGCTAATTTACTAACTCTCTCAACAGCTCTTCGGTGGCTCCGCCTTCACAAAGGAATACGTCTTCAAGCTGAACGACTATAACAAGGCATCATGGTTCCAGAACTTTATCGCTTCCATAGCTGGTGCTTCAGCCTCCCTTGTCGTCTCTGCGCCTCTCGATGTCATTAAGACCCGTATTCAGAACCGAAACTTCGAAAACCCTGAAAGTGGTTTCCGAATCTTGTCTAACATGGCAAAGAATGAAGGTCTCTCTAGTTTCTTCAAGGGATTAGTACCAAAGGTAGGAAAACACTGCGTCGTTCCATTTTGATATCGATGCTAATTCTTTATAGCTCCTCATGACCGGACCTAAGCTGGTCTTCTCCTTCTGGCTCGCTCAAACTCTTATCCCGGCGTTTGACACAATGCTGAAATAGAAAGCACGTACTGTTTTCCCGAAACCTGTAATGATAGATATAAGCGCCAAGAGTTCGCTATGTGTATATATGACGGAGCCGGCGTTTCTATGGTCGTGGACAGCGCTACGAGGGATGGATTCTATCGGTTTGGACTTCCTAGACGGTTATGAAGACTTTCGAGAAGGATAGATAAGAAGCCTATGTCTATGAAATAAAGAAAAACTCGACTCTTATCTACGTACCCTAGAAGTAAATCATTGTCACTTGATGATATCCGATGTGGATGGTGTGACTTCCAGATTGGTTATTAGGGGGCCTTTAGGAACACAATCTAGGTAAGCACCTAACAATAGTGAGAGAATTAACAATATATGGATGTCAAAGCCTTAGGCCATAGAAGTATTGTCGCCTATCTACCTACCTAAGAGTAACATGAGAAGGTTTCCCGTATGTTCTCTCTCTAGGGGGGGATTCTTGTTACTAGCTAAGAATTGCTTGGAATTACTTAGCGGTAGACGAGCCTCGACGTCTACCAACATTGATCTGTTAGTCGACTAATTGTTTGTGGTCTGGTTGTCGGCAGAGTTGAGGATACCTGCCAGAGACAATATCCGATATTTATCCGATTAGTAGTAATACTAGTCCGGCAAAGTTTTGCGGCATATAAGTCTTTATAACAGTCGTTTTTATCACCAAGGTCCGTTGGCCCAATGGTAAGGCGTCTGACTACGACTTCCAGCAGTTAATCAGGAGATTCTGGGTTCGACCCCCAGGCGGACCTTCTTTTTTTCGCCTTTGCCATACAAGGCTGATTTGCTCTCCTTACCTCTACCGGTCGGGAGATCTTATCAAGCAAACACTTATTAAAGGTATTTTTTTTGATAGTGTGACTGTCATGGTTGCGTATGTATTTTCAACTTCTTCATCGAACAGCGTCATTAGTTTGGGGCATTGGCACATGATTGTGATGAAGTTGTCAAAGAAGACTGCCACTACGCAGACCGGACGCGGATATTGCAGGGGAATCTAGAAGACTTTTTGTGTGCGGGAGCCTAACCTGTCTAATAGGGTCCGCAACATTCGTATGATCAAGCATCCTTTGTCCATGCTGTCTCAGGTCTCGCTCTCCCAACAGGCCTGAACCTCCAGCACCAAGATGTCCTTGACTCAAGCCTTCGATGGTCAATGAATTCTGATAGGATCGTCTTCTGATAGAGACAGCACATCTAAAGTCCAGCTCTGTCCGGTATATGATATTTACCGCGTTGGTATCTAGGTCTCATTTCTAGACCATCTCTTCGTGAATGTGCTTGACGACAATCTCGGCTAGTTTCCCGGTGCGCATGGCGTTAACGGTGTCAACTGCGTGGTTTTAATATAGACCTTATTTAATCTATACTTGTTTTAGTCAACTGAATATTCTCGTAAGAATTCAAACCTTGAGAAAAATTAAACCCCTTGCTTGCTATGGATGCTCCTGGGTTTGTCTTCGAGTCCTTGGAAGTGTCTCTAATAGCGCGAGGGTTGATCATTGAGAGTGATCTTTATATACCTCTCTAAAGAGGAATTAACATTAGCAGCTTAGAGATCTACTAGAGGTAAACGGCCGCATAGTTGTAGTGATATCATGTATTTTCCTTAGCAGCTGCTCATGCTCCTAGGTCAAAGATCTCACTAAATAGCACACATGATTAATATTAGGTTAAGAGCGATCTAGCTTGAAGATTATGAGAAACTGTTTTCGACGAGTAGACGAGCAATATAGGCCCCCTCACTGAAATAGAATAGACAGAATATACCGACAGAGCGCGCCGCTTAATGAAGGCAAGTACGTGTAGTCCCAACATGACTTACACATTCCTTATAATATCGTATGCGTACCTCTCTTCACAGCGCGATTGCATCATCGTCGGTATCGACGTCGGTGCCTACTCGCAAACATGTATCACAGGCTAAATAAAGCAAGCAGGCAGCTTGCAGATATCAGGTTATTACAAATGCCTCCTAAGAGTCTCGAGGATGGATTCTAACCATCGGGGGATCGCTCCCGTGACAAGATACATGGAAATTTAACCAATATAATGTGGCATAACTCAACTATGGGTGTTTTTAGATGTTGTTTACGAGCAATTAATGAAAGTGAAAGAGATAATATATACCTAGGTACCTTATATATATACTTTAGGTAGCTATGAATTCCGACGATATACAGGTACTTATCGTTGGTCATCAATAGCAACTATATGGGCATATAATCGAAGTGGTGTTGTGAGTGTGGATGAAGCTGAAACTGGATAGGCGCATAGCTTTTACGATTGGCTATGTGATATCCGCCTGGGCATGGTGAATACAGGTTATTTGACTGAACAAGCAAAAAGAAATATTCTCAAAATAAAGCAAAAGAGAAGGTCCGCCTGGGGGTCGAACCCAGAATCTCCTGATAACTGATGGAAGTCGTAGTCAGACGCCTTACCATTGGGCCAACGGACCGGATATCGGATGTTATGTTCAGCGATTCGCTATAGCTGTATATAATGGTTGGTCGTTTTCAGTCCGTAATTTAAGCGCGCTACCGTCTTGAAGGTTACCCTTACCCTATACAGTATGAAATTGTGTAGCGCGGCACTGTAATGCAGATAAACCACTGGGGACGAGCCTATACAAGTATTTTCAAGATTAAAAAAAAAGGGAATTCGCATATATCTCATAGCGTTCGCACTGTGGAGCAAACAGAAGCTCGAGCCCGTTCCCGATCTACGGACTCCACTAAACTGCTTGACAAGCCGTGCATTACGGCAGGGKTCATTCCATGGTTCTAACAGAGATCGCCGAGGGGAGCGAGCCGGTCACGGAGTGGTTTGACTTGATAAGTTATAGGCATTGCTCTCTCCATCGATTAGTCTCACTTTGATTGGATGATGTGGCTGACATTGATATGGGCGACCTATGTAATATTGACTTCAAGATCTGTTAAGGGGTTTGGGTTCATAGCATGTCGAAGCATTGGCGCTGAAAATCTGCAACCTATCTGACGTAGAAGTTTGGAACTCTGAATTAAACCATAGCCTGTGTTTGGGAAGTGTCACTGAGCTCAAGTGGCATGATTCTGCTAACCGACAAGAGCCCTTGGAACCTACCGCATAATCTCATTGTCGACTTGGAACAATTGTTCGAAATGGAAATGGAAGCGACCAACCTACACGGGCAGATGGTTCCTGTCCCAAGTTCTGAAGGTGGGCGGATGAAAGAGGTTCCATGAAGCTTGAGGTTATCATCTGAAGTAGGAGATTTCTTGCTCAAGGGCACTGTAATTGTGACCATTTCTCTCAATCCTGGCGGTTTAGCGGGGACACTATCCTCCAAGGCTACTCTAGTCGATTGTAACCATCGCCACGAACTTGAAAATACTGGCCTAAATAATAGAAACACACGTGGCGTTTGAGCTCACGGAGATTTGAATCCTGGGTACCCTGTCGCTGAAGAAAGTGCACATGGGGATGGCAACAATGGACACAAAGCCTTCGGGTTGGAGATACTTGGATCTTCGTACACGGTAATATAAGGCAACTGTATGTTCGGAAGAAGAACCGAAAAGCTGGCAAGCTATTGAAGTGGAGGAGGTTGCTTCTCAAAAGCAATTTATTAGATGTGGTGCGACATGGTGATGAACCACAAAGAAAAATGTGACGAGCGTCAAATGGAAATTTGAGGTCAATAAACTGAAATGCAAAGGTGAAGTACGTACCTACAGGTACATGCACGTGGATACCGACATCAAGTTGATGTATGCATGTACTTGCATGATATGTGGCCCAAGCTCCCGTTGCCGGGGCAGCCACGTGTGACGCTGTAAACCAATTGAGATTGGGCAGGATCCTCAATTTGTTTGTCCACACAAGATGCGCAAGAGCGGGACATGCGTTAATAACAGTAGCAACTGCCACTAGAGTCCGTCACATATTACCAGGTCCTCCTTAGATGAGTCCATGCTCCGGTTTTTTCTTTGTCTAATCCTCAAGTCCACCAAGCCCGCATCTCAATTGTCATATCTGATTGATAAACATCGATTCTTCAATTCCCGCTTAGACGGGGCCAGCCTGGGCGAAGGATAGTCTATATACAATTGTTGAATATCTAACACAAAGCGACACGGCTCCGAGCCGCTTTGCAAGTTTGCGACTCAGACATATCATTCCACCCATCTAACAGAAACACCATCATATACACGCCCGACCATGCCGCCGGTCGAGCGTGACGCACCGGTCGACCGGCCTCTAAGACATCAACATTCTTCATCTATCGGAGCTATTGTCCCAATGTACGTTCTCTCTTCTTCTCCCGCTGTTGTCCAGCAATGTGGGTGTATCGCAGGCTTACAAAGGGTTCCAGGTGGGACAGCTCCGACCCAGAGCGGGCGCCGCCCCCTCTACCAATGCATCCCCAGTCACCAACTGTGGGCACATCGCGAGCTGGCACGTCGGTCGCTATACAGAATGCGCATGCAGCTCTGACCGAGAAGGCGCGCGAGAACTCCCTCGTCCCCTCTCTTGCGAAACGTATGAACGACACTTCACCAGAGCGTGCTCTCGTCCAGAGACCGAGCCCTCACAAGCGAATGCAATCTCTCCAACCGGGTAGTGTTAGAGATCTGAGCCTAATGATTGAGGGTTCTAGAGATCGGGACTCTGCACACTCTACCCCTCGGGGCTCACCTGAGAAAGATAGATCCACAAGACCATCGACACCTGTTCGTGGCAGGGACCACGAGAGAGAGTCGAGATCATCAGAGAGAGAGAACAATGCCCCTGGCACACCTACACCCATGCCGCCAAGTTTACATCCTGCTATCCGCTCCTCAGCGAGGAAGCCGCCGCAGAGCATACTTGGTGAAAACACACCTCCGCAATCCGCAACCATGCTGGCATTACAAAATATGCCTTCCAACTCATTGCGAGAAGGTGAATCACCGCTAGGAAACGTCACGAACAACTCTATACCAACGATGAAGCCACATCCTACTACAGAATACCTCTCAAACCAGCTTCTCACTCTAACCAATATCGCAACTGCCCTCCAGAAAGAAATGTCACAGCTTAGCCGTCGGAGTAGAGACAATGCTACCGACTTGATGAGCCTCAAAGATGCTACACACGCCAGAGATGAGGATATTCGAAAGAGTCTGCGCGAACTAGCCTTCAATGTGAAAATGGACACAAATCGCTATCATCGAGACACCTATACCGGCGGTATGTATCTCGATGACAAGCCTTTCAATATGTCTCCCGGATCGAAAACACCAAGGCCAATTTCCCTTCCACGAATCCCGTCGCCCAATAGTTTTGCCGCGTCGATTGATCGTGAATCAGTGCTCAGTACACCATCACTCGTAGGCGGAGGCGGAGAAACGCCCGCTACGATGGCTCTCCTAGAAAGGATCATTCGGGAGATGGGGACCAAAGACGGCCAAGACACAATTGTTGGTCGCTTGTCTGAGCTAGCCGACAGACTAGCCGGCATGGCTTCGGCAGACAAAGTCGAGGAGCTCATCCATCTCGTGAAAGTATCCAGTGAACACGCAATGAGCCCCCCCATAGGTGGCGGCTCGGATAAGGCAAGGACATTGAGTTTTAGTAGCGATGATTCGGGGTCGAAAATTAGCGGCGTGGTGAACCATAGGGTCGAAAAGCTGCTGAATGGCAAAGATAACCGACGATCTTCGACTACAGCTACGACGCGGGTGAACGACGCCCTGAACGATGATGTAATAAAGATTATTCGGTCCGTTAAGGACAGCGTTGCCCAAGGAGGAGGCATGACGGCAGAGGTAAAGGCCCTTGTCCGGGAACTTCGAGGCGAGGTTCTCGGGATGGGGAGGGAAATCAGCAGAAAACTCGATGAATCACACGGTAAAACTCCTAGTAAAAGTGAGACAGCTAGTCGAGCAGAGCTGGCGCGAATCGTGGAAGAGGGCCTTGAACAGATAAGGGTCTATATGGCACAGCGCCTTAGAGATCATAGGCGTGTATCATCCGAAGAAGAGAAGCCCGCAATCGACTACCAGGAGATCTACAACGCCTTGAGAACTGCTCTTGGCGACGTAGAGGCGACCCGAAACCATGAACCCAAACTGAGCCGGGACGATGTTATCGAGGCTGTGAAGGACGCTTGGGAAAACTATAAACCCGAGATAGAGATTCAACAGATCGGCTTGGAGCGGGATGAGATCCTTGACTGTCTGAAGGAAGGCCTGGAACAGTATGCACCGAATCGAGATACTCCCCAATATGCGACCCGAGACGAGGTATTCGAGGCCATTGTCGAAGGAATGAAACACTACGTGCCTCCACAAGTCGATACACCTGCTAGTCTCTCTCGGGATGAAGTCATTGAGGCTGTTAGGGAATGCCTTGAAGATTTTGAATTCCCCATTGCACCCGCAGCAAATGATCTGACCCGTGACGATGTGTTGGAAGCTGTCAAGGAGGGCATAAACTCAACTACCAGTACTGCCCTCGTGCCTCATGGGAGTGACAACAACGAGATCATGAAGCGTCTCCATGATATTATGCAGGATATGCGGGAGGAATTCAAGGCTGTCTCCGAGGAAGCTAAACAGAATGTTGCCGCAAATGGAAGAGACACCGAACAAGTCTTGGATGCTACCAGAGATGGCCTTGATCAGTTGAGAACCCAAATGGAAGGCTACGTCGACAAAGCTATAGGAGCTTCCAGTCACGAGGAGCTAATGGAAAACCTCGTGAACGGTTTCGAACAATTGCGGGAGCATATGGATGAGTTTGTCGAAAAAGTTTCCGGCGCTTCTGGCCAGGAAGAATTGATGACAAACATCGCCGAAAACCTTGAACAACTGCGGACGCACATGGAGAGCTCATCTGACAAATCTCCCAGCGCCCCTGGCCAAGAGGAGCTGATGGCTAATATTGCCAGCAACTTCGAGCAGCTGCGAACACACATGGAAGGTTACGTCGATAAGGTTTCCGGTGTCTCAACCCAAGAAGAACTCATGAGCAACGTCGTCAGCAGCTTCGATATCTTCAAAGAAGAGGTTTCGGAGCTCGTGGCCAAGGCCTCCGATGGCTCTAGAGACATAATCAGGCAAGAAATTGAGTCACTCCGGGATACCGTGAACTCTTCCCTTGTTCCTCACGTGCCACAAATGAGCGACAACCGAGATGTTCTAGAAGCTATTCGCGACAGCATTGAAAGAATCCGAGGAGAACTGCTTCGCCCTCATGCAGGAACTACCGACATTCTCGATGCTTTGCATGAAGGCTTCAGCGACTTACGAATTAGCATCGAGAAGGTGGGCAACAAGCCAGCTGACTTAACTGCCAATGATGAAATCCTCGATGCTCTTAAGTCTGGACTGGATGATGTCCGGACAAATATTGATTCTCTTCGTGATAACAACCAGGAAAGAGCTCTTGCTACTATCCCTTCTGCAGACGCACCACCAAGCGATGCTCTCATACCTGCCGATCTCGTTAAGCATGATGACATCAGAAACCTGGAGGTCATAATGACACAACTACAGGCTAAGATGGACTCCATCGAGATACCACAGGCTGCTCCAGTGGCAGGKGGCTTGTCCAAAGATGACCTTGCTGAGATGGAAGAGATGTTGAAGAACGGTCTGTCTAAAGAGGACTTGAACGAAATGGAAGAAATGCTTCGCAACATGCAGGAATCAATGGCTGGCAGGTCAACCAGCAGAGAAGACGGGCCTCCGGCAAACCCCGAAGATGCCGCTACAAAAGAAGACGTGCAGGCAATTGAAACAATTCTTCGAAATACTAAATCTCGTCTGGATGACCTAGTTGACGGGGAGCAAGCTGTCCGGAAGGATCACGTTGATGCACTTGAAGCTCTTGTGCTCGAAACCAAGGACTCTCTGGCGACGCTTGCAGGCCAGCTAGAAACCGTTTCTCGAAAGGAGGATATCTCTTCAGTCGAATCCCTCGTAACCCAGATCAATACAGGCCTAGAGGAAGCGAAGGAACGTGCTGAGAAATCCCTCGAAGACCCCGAGAAAGTTACCAAAACGCACGTTGAGGCGGTTGTCGCAGCTGTCTGTAATGTCAAATCAACCATTGAAGAGATGCTCAAATCCGATATTGCAGCACTTCCCTCTAAAGACGACCTTAAGAGCCTTGAGGACATCGTTAAAGAACTCAAGGATAATACTGCTACGAATGCAGAATCCAACGCCAAAGCACTCGAAGAGCAACAAGCCGAGACTACTGGCGTTGGCGAACGTGTTACTGAGGTCAAGGCCTTTTTGGAAGAATTCCAAGGCTTGGTCAAAGAGAAACTCGAGACCGGTGGCAATGCCGTTGAGTCATTGGGTAAGATACTTGAAGGCCTGAGCGAAACGGTACACCAAAATGCCGACGTTGGCAGTACCGTCAAAGAGATGCTCGAGCTGGTCAAGTCCGAGTTCGAAGAATCGAAAGCTAGTATGGTTGGAGCTAAGCTGGACACCGATGAAAAATTCAAAGAGACGACTGAGGCTCTGGGTTCCAAGCTCGATGAGAAAATCGGCGAACTTCTTATCAAGTACGATGAGTTCCAGCTCGTCATGGAGGATCGAACAAAAACTTCAGAACAGAGAGACGAGGAGATGAAGGCCGCAATGGTGAATACGAATACGATTACAGAAGAGCTCAAGGTCCTGATTGATACTCTTGGTTCGACCGTGACTGACTCTCTTGAGAAAATGGAAGAGGCTTCGAAAACAGTCTTTGAAAAGGTCGAAACACTATACGGCAAAACCGAAGAGAACCATGCGGAGGGAAAGACTGAACATCAGATGACTCGTGACCATGTTCAACAAGCAATCAGCGCGGTCGAGGGTCTTCAAAGCCATGTTGGTGACTACCAACCAAAGATCCTCGATTCAATTAAGGAAGTACTCTTTGTCGTCGGTCAGCACTACGAGCAATCCAAGAACTCGGAATCTGGTATCTTGCAGAAGATTGAAGATGCTAAACCTCCGCCTCCTGAGAAGTACGACGACAGCGTGGTGCAGTCAAAGCTAGACAAATTGGACGGCGAAATGCTATCTATGCGAGAAAAGCTAGAGAATGAGATGCATTCCAAACTAAACAAGCTAGTTGACCATACGCATACCGCTGAGAAGGCATATGCCCAGTTGTATACGCTTGACATGGTGCACCAGCAGGTCGTGAAGACAGCTGCGGATATCTCAGAGTTTCTCTTGTCGCAAAAACAGCGCATCGAACAGGAGCACGAAGACCATGAAAAGACACTCCAAGAAGCAACACTCCAGTTGGAGCGCCAGAAGGCTGAGAGGGAAGAAGTTGAAGTCAATCTTGTATACCTAAGAGACGAGGAAGCCCAGCTGCGTGCATCGATCTCCGCTCTGAGAGGCGAACAAGAATCGCTGGTTCGCCAAAGAACTCGATTGTCTGCGGATGTATCTTCTCTCGAGACCGCTCTACATCTTCGTCGCGAAGAACTTCAAGCAATGGATGCCCGAGCTGAAGGTCTAGAGCGCAGGATACTAGAGGGTGTCCTAGACCATTCTCGTGCCCTTCTCATGACCAAGTCCAGTTTCAAAGGCCGTGAAGCTATGAGCCGCAAGCGTGTGCCCGGTGCTAGATCCAGCTTAGGACCCACGGATGACCCCAACTCTGTTCCAAGGCAGTCCAAATCTCGGGCAGGAGTAAACATGGCGGTCAATAGTGGTAGAGCCAGTCTGGTCCCACCGAATCCTGCAAGCGCCGGTCGCCGAATCCTGAGTCTCAGTCAGATCACGAACAATGTTCCTACAGGTGGTATTACGCGTAGCCAGAGCGTTCGTACCCAGGCCGGTGCCGGTGTACGGAAGAGCAGTTGGGCTCCTGGGAGAAACGGTGCTCGTAAAGGCTATGGCGATCTCGAAATGGACAAAGAGAACGTGGACCTAGTCCGCGAAGATGATGAAGAGGGGCGCGAGGAATCGCCGACCCCTGAATCAGAGCCTGACACGCCGACAGCTGTGGAAGATGAGACCGTAAGAGTCGACACGCCCATTGATGACGAGACTCCGATCGCCGAGAAGCCTGGAGATGAAGAAGACGAGGAAGACGGCACGGAAATACCACACGAGACCGAAGGAGGTGACGAGGGTGACGACGTTGAGGAACCGGAAGAAGCAGGAAGCGAAGCCGGCACGACGAGACGCTCGAGTCTTGACACTACCGTTACGGGCGCGGAGACCGAAAGTGGATACACCAGTGATGATCAAGGCCAAAGTGAATGGACTGAGAGTGCACTTGGAACAGAGAGCGTCGCCGACACTGAAAGTATCGCCGGCTAAGGCGAAGCTGTGACTGCATAACGCTTCGCTAGGCTATCTCTAGCACAACTTCGTGTACTCTAGCTCGGAAGGTGTTTTGAGGTTATTAAGGCGGGGATCTGAATTGGAGTACGACGGGGCGGCTTCATCTACTTCGTTTTTCCCCTGAACTCACGCCTTGGTTGTCATGCTCTTGGTTGGGGATGAGACGAGGACATTAATGCTTATGAGATGAGGGTAATGTCTTTGGTACGCTGCCTTTGGCGTCTGGCAGGTGGATTGGACGAAGGGAAAGGAGGGGAGGAAAGGGAATGAATGCTGCTTTCTTTTTTTTAATTCCTTTTTGCTTATGAGTTTTGTAGTTTTTGTCGACCCGAAGGGGGGAGAGGCTTTTAGTCCAACTTACGACTGTAAGGTTTAGTTAGTATTCAATGGAAACGGCATACGGAACACGACTTTGCTAATGGGCTTGATTTTAAGTCTAGCTTGCTTGCTGCTGCTGCTTCTTGGGGGACGAGATCAAGACTGTTTATATATGAGAAGGAGAAGTAGCAGCAGCAGCAGCAGCAGTAATAAGAGGAGGATAAGGCGTTGTAGGAGTAAGAGTAGGAGGAAGAATAGCCCTGCTTCTTCATATTTTTATCAGGTTTTTATTCATGAATGACGATGGACAGTTCATTAACCCTTTTCACGTGAACAAAGTTTAAGTGACCTTTGCCTATTGCTCCCTTCGCATGTCCATCCTAGGAGATGTAGATATCCATATGCGCATGCCTTGCTCTGCCCGTCTGCTCGCTCATGTTTGAAGCCAATATTTATACAAAGGACCTAAGTATACCTAGGTAGGCAGTATTTGACCACCAATGATTGTTTGAAGTCAATAAATCCACCTCACGGAAGACACCGTTACTAACGGCGATGCTTCAACCCAATCTTTTCCTTGCCATCCATCCACGGACGCAGGCACTCCGGTATGGCAACACTCATATCCCCCTCATCCCACCCGTTCTCCAGCACCGCGGCCAGGACACGCGGCACAGCAAGCGCAGTACCATTGGCAGTCCAGGGGTAACTCATCTTMCCCGCGCCCGTGCTCCGCAGCCGCGTAGCCAGCCGGCGCGCCTGGTAGTCGGTACATATGCTGGCGCTCGTAACCTCGCCCCAGCCGTCGCGACCGCCGCGTTCGGGGTCCCTGCGGCTGGGGAAGAAAGCTTCGATGTCGCACTTGCGAGCGGCGGAGGCGCCCAGGTCCGTTGTTGGCATCTCGAGGACGCGGCAGTGCAGGCCGAGGCCCTGCAGGATGTCGGTCTGCAGGTCGAGCATCTCGTCGAAGACGTCGGTGGCCGCGTGCGCGTCGGGCGCCGTCCACGCGAACATCTCCACCTTGGTGAACTCGTGCACCCGGTACAGGCCCTTGGTGTCGGCGCCGCGCGCGCCCGCCTCGGCCCGGTAGCTGCGCGACACCCCGACGTGCTTTAGTGGTATGTCGGCCTCCTCCAGCACCGCGTCCGCCTTCATGCCCGCGAGCGGGATCTCGGCTGTGCCCGCGAGGCACAGCTCTGGCTTGCCGCGCTGCGCGTCGGCGGCGGACTGCGCGAGCGTGTAGATCTGCTGCTCGCCGTTCTGGTCGCGCGGCTGGAAGCCGCACGCGGCGGCGATGTGGCTGTACACGATGCTGGGCGGCGCGACCTGTCGCCAGCCCAGGCCGTGCTTGGTCACGGCGGCGAGAGCATAGTTGATCAGCGCTTGCTCGAGTTGTGCGCCCTCGTCGATTAGGTAGTACCACCCCCAACCGGAGGTCGTGGCGGCCGCTGCGAAGTCGAGCAGGCCGAGCTCAGATCCGATGTGCACGTGAGAGCGCCAGATGCGGTCCGACGACGAGGGTGAAGGCTCGGGGTGCTCGTTGATGTAGCTTAGGACGTCGGGCTCGTCGCCGCGGGGCGTCTGCGGACTCGTTAGGTTCGGGATGGCTAGCGCCAGTTCCGTCATCTGGGCCTCAAGACGGGCCTCATCTTCCTCGATGGTCGAAAGTTTGTCTTTGAGGATGCGCGCTTCTTCGATTAGTTGTTCTTTGGTCAAGGACTTGATGTCCTCGGTCCCTGTAGCGGCGGATGTCGTCTGGCTCGAGTTAGCCTCCGTCTCGTCGTCCTCGTGCTGGATGGTAGCCGGGTTTGCGATCTGGCGGCGCAGGGCATTGCTCCGCTCACGCAGGCTGCGGGCATCTTTCTGCCTGGTTTGCCATTGTGCAAATAGCTCGATGATGCGCGAGGGATATGTGCTTTGGGTTTTGTAGTTCCGCTCGAGGCAGTTTTGTTCGTACAACGAGGGGTTCTGGCGGATATGCTTGATGTCAATGACAGGCTTCGGGGCTGTCGTGGGTCGGGAAGTTATGGGGACATGATTGGAATTGGCCTTGGTGGCGTCGGAGCTGGCCGTGGAGCTGTATCTAAAGGTCGAGCTAGAGAATAGACGTGCTGTCGTGGGGCGACGCAGGAAGCGTTGCACTCTTTGCGGCCGAGCAATACGGCATTGGAGGCATACGAATGGCGGCTTCGATGCCTTAATCATGGTGATGGAAGCACACAGCAATATTCTTCTTGCATTGAACAGAAGAGATTCAAAGCTGTATAATTAATGCCGCACGTTGGATGTTGAAGTTGACAGGGTCAAGTGCAAGTGTCGTTCGATTCATGAATCTTTTTTTTTCTATCTTGGAGTAGCTTCCCTCCCCGCATTTGGCAGGGGTAGCTCTGTTCCCCACAGTCTTTATCGTGAACACCTGCCGTACGCGCATTACCTAGGTTAGGGAGGAACGGGTCAAAGGGGACAGAGGAATTACGGATAACTCCTTCGGTGTGTACTCCTAAATAGTTATAACAGCCGAAGGTTCATCAAATAATAGGTATTCTTCTCTAAAATCCAATGGCTCGAGCAACATGTGACCGGGKATCTCTACAACCAAACCTTGCACCAGTTCCGTCAGCACCGTGCTGTATCATCACATCACACACTCTTCGACAGTTTAGATCAAACCCCATGCTCCCAGAGTCCAGCTGCTATTAGCTTGGGAGGCTTGACTCCTAATCAAACCTCCGGCACCCATGCTCTGTCTCTGCTGCACTTTAACATCCACCTCATTAGGTCGACTTGCTCCGTTGATACCTTGTTGAAGCCACAGTTCACGCTCGACCGTAGCTAAAGCCGGGATCTTGAGCTGTGTCGCTATGCTTGCTCCGCACCATGGACCTAACGAATCGAGAACCCGAAGCTTTCCTTGTACGAAGGGCTTATAGTTCCTTTCCTTCTGAATCATTTCCTGGACGTGATCAATCTCAGGAGGCGCTTGTGCTGGGTTAGAAGGAGGTGCAGTCTCGCCTCCTTCTGTGCTGCCGCTCTTGGCCTGGGCGGTTACGGGAGTCGGCCCTTCGCTAGATTGCCGGCTACCGTTTCGCCGCAATTTTGTATTCGTCTTATATTGATCCACCCCTTTTCCTGTGACCGGGTCCCAACCCCGCTCTTTAGCCAAGAGGGATACTTCGTCAAAGATGCGTCCCTTCAGCCCAATGATGTTCGAACAGCCACCAGTGAAAATAATACGTGACATACAGACTGCACGAACATCTAGCGGTAGCTGTAGCAGAGCTCGATAGGCCAGTAGATGGACGGGGATTTCGTGATCATCGAAGCAACATGAGGAAAGATGAGGTTCGAAGAACACCGCCTCGCATGGGTCGGCTAGCGCCGCAAACGGGATTTCCACCGTCTTCGGGGGATTACAAGAATTAAGTGTTATTGCCATAGGCGAGTGGTCTTCGGCAGGGGGAACCGTTTCGGTCTCGTCTTGTTCGTGAAGCGTTGGCAGCCCTTCAGTGGCGTCTTGCATCGGCTGTCTTGCAGGTCTCTTGCACCAAAGCATGCGAGTTGCAAATTCCTCGCATTCCTCAAAGCTCACAGCGTTATCATCCAGCTTATCTTCGGTACGTTCTGTACGTGCAGTACTTGGTCGCCCTTGGATAGCACTGGTCAGAAATTCGTATGTTTCTTCCACCAATAGCTTTCCGGCCCTAATAGTCCTCCAAGTATGTACCTCCCTGAACTCGTATACAGCAGTAATTGTAGTCTCGTGCCAGCCAAGGTCAATGACTAGAGCCGAGCGAGTGCCCGCAGCCATTGCAGACATGACAGGTGACGAAAGAAGTGATACGGAGGGGGCCTGGAAACGGTTAAACATAATGTCGAAGACTGAGGAGATAAGCGGTAGAGGCAATGTCGGCGGTAGGACTAAGGTTACTCTTCTCGGTCGGGAGTCAATCAGCATATACCTAAAAGTAAATGTCAATACCAATTGTTTCTGTGAGAACACCAAAGTAAACGAACTTGGTGAAAGCATCCCTAAGCTCCCGCTCGAGCTTGTCTCCAATCAGAGCCAGGTCCTGTCCTCTCACGTCCAGCTGCCATAGCTCATAATCTGCTCCCCATGGCTTCCCGGAAGCTCTCTTGCGCCAGTCGACCTGATAGCCAACATCCCAGGCCCTGAAGTCCCCAGCACGTCTCTGCTGCTCTGGGCCAAACGACACGATCCTCTTAGGAGCCGCATCGCCTGCAAAGCCGATTCGTAGTTTCCGAGAACCCGTTTCGATGATTACTACCTCATCGTCAGCACGTAAGGTGGCCGGTGACCCGAAGGTAGCAGGGACGATTGTCCGCGGGGGCGTTTGAGGCGTGCTGGGAAGTGCCTGGACTGAGGAACGGTCGCCAGCGCGTATGCTGGACACGGCTCGGTGGGGGRGACTAGGCCCTGCACCCGATGACATGGCTAATTATCCGTTGGCAGCGCGAACCTCGTCTTACATGCTGAGGTTTGGCAACTTCGTCTTGTAATGTCCTTGTGAACCAAATCGTTACAAGATTTGGAAATTCAATTTGAGGGCCAATCTTTAATCGTTCCCCAACAGCTTAAGCAAGTTTCATGCAAATACCGGTGGGTGGGTCCTACAGGGGGCCATTGCATGTGGCCGTGGCCCCGCCCCGGCCCCACTATATCCAGCGCAGCAGTTGCGCAAGTGCATGGTTGCTAGTGGATACCAAAGACGTCAAGATCAATATTTAAGTTCAGATGCTTCACTCAGTGCATTACGTGCTTCAACATTTCCGTCTTTAATCATATTGCAGCCACCAAATCTACAACTCATATCTTCAACTTGCTCATTCAAAGAGAAAATAACCTCTTCAAAAACTAACTCATGGCTAGATAGCTTGGCTCTTCCAGTTCATTTGCTAGGGGCTTGCAATGGGGATTAAAGGGTCCGGAGCTAAATCTTATTCACAAGGTGCTTATCTGAGCCATGACGCTGATACTGAAACAGGATATACAAAGAAATCGGTACTGGCAAGCGGATATCGCTAACGAAACTTGCCGTCGAGAAACTCGAAGAGACAGGTCGACCCTTGCGCCTAGCTATAGACATTTCCATATGGCAATTCCAGGTCCAAGCCGCCCGAGGTGGCTCAAATCCAGCTATCCGGACGCTCTTCTATCGACTCCTACGGCTCCTTGGCTTATCAATACAGCCCATTTTTGTTTTCGATGGCCCAAACAAGCCAGCTTTCAAGCGGAACAAGCGTTCCGGCCGAGGTGACGGGGTCGCCACCGCCATGGCTAAAAGACTGATCAAGTTATTTGGCTTCCAAGTCCACGATGCTCCCGGAGAAGCAGAAGCCGAGTGCGCTCTGCTGCAGCAAACGGGCATCGTAGATGCAGTGCTCAGCGAAGACGTTGACACCATCATGTTTGGCTGCACGAGAACGCTAAGAAATTGGTCCTCGGAAGGCACAAAAGGAAGCAAGACGCCAACCCATGTCTCCCTGTACGATACCGAAGAGCTGCAAAAGGGCGGAACCGGATTAGATCGAGAGGGGATGGTGCTAGTTGCACTGATGAGCGGTGGTGATTACCTCCCAGAAGGCATTCCCGGAGCTGGTGTTAAACTAGCCTGCGAAGCTGCTCGAGCTGGATTCGGCAAGTCTCTATGCCGACTGAAAAAGTCGGATACATCTGAGTTAGCCAGTTGGAAAGAATGGCTAACCTTCGAGCTGCGCCACAACGAGAGTGGTTTCTTCAGGACGAGACACAAGGCTTTATCCGTACCCGACAGCTTCCCAAATCTCGATGTTCTTGGATACTACACCCACCCCGTAGTCTCACGTGCATCGAGTCTGGATAGACTGAGGAACCAAAGCTGGGACAACCCAGTTGACGTACAAGGATTACGCGAATTCGTACGAGAGACGTTCGACTGGAATTATCGAATAGGGGCCATCAAATTCATTAGGGTCCTCGCACCTTGCTTACTAGTGCGGAAGATGATGTCTCGAAGTATCCAGAACAGCGATGGAGCTAAACCCGTTGAAACTCTGGAGAAGGAAGAATCGGAACTGGTTAAATCAATTTCAAGTAAGCGAGCTCATTTCAGCACGGATGCCACCCCAGAATTACGCATATCTTTCATACCGACCAAGATCGTCGGGTATGATTTCCAAGAGGAACCGGACGAGGTCATCGAATACGGACGTGATGGTCTGGCCCTCAACAGCGACGACGAATTCGAAATTCTAGCCGAAGAGGATGGAGCAGAGGCTGTGTCCAAAACCGGCGGAAGGAAGCCATTCAGTCCCACTGAGTCTGATCTATCCTGGATACCAGAAACCATAGCTAAACTTGGCATACCTATAACTGTCGAGGATTGGGAAGAAGCGCAGCGCGCTAAGATAGCAGCTCGCGAGAGACCGAAGGCTCCAAGGCAAAAGACGAAGAAAGCCGGGGGTATGTCTGCTGGTGCACTAGACAAGTTTGTCAAAGTTAAGAAGAACATCCCACGGGATACAGAGACCAGCAAAGCCTCTACGCCAATATTATCTAAACCATCGCCCCCAGCGCGGACTAAGAGTCCGCTTGGCGTCTCCCCGGCACCCCCACAAGGCTTGCCTCCTCTTCCTTCATACAACGAAACAACACAAAAAACGCGGCCCGCAAGATCCAGTAAGCAGTCCAAAACATCCAAGTCCAAGCCCAGGAATGCATCCCCAGCATCGAGGCCTGATGCGAGCATCAACCCCTGGACGATTGCCAGCTCACACACCAGTCCTAGGGGTTCCAAGACCAGGTCCACAAAGGCTCCCGAAACAATTACTATATCCTCTAGCCCCCCTGCGTCGCCTACCACGGATCGTTATTCTTCTATGATAGCGGCCGAAGACGGTACGTTAGAGGACGATTGTCTAAAGTTGGCTTCGTCCCCACCACCAAGCCTCTATAAGCAGCGCTCTATCACGCCAACAAGATCCGCTGCAGAAGGCGACAAGATATCGGACCGCCGCGCACTAGGCAGGGCTCTCAGCCCATCACCCGGGTCAAGCGAGAGGAAGCCCCGACGCAAGCTCGCTAGAACTGAATCAGTACCCGTTAAGCAGAATCCACCAGAATCGCCAACCGGAAGTCAAGGCAAGACACGGCAATTCGGGCGGGCGCAGACCGTGGCCGTCGAAGTTCTACCGCTGTCGGATTCTGAAGACGACGATTTCGACCTACCACCGCTAAGCAGCGTCGTCAGTAAGCTCCCGAGCGGGGGCAACTCATCCGCAAGTCCGCGCATATTCGCCAAACAGGCTCCCATGCCGCCGCCTGCCGGCTCAGTCACCACGAAGCCAGCGAAGAAGCAAAGCACACTGGACAATACCTTCAACGCAACCAAGAGAACAACCAAGGTATATATGCCGCGGAAGAGTGAGCCGGGCTTCTTTAGGGAGTTCGAGGTTCCGGTCGACGAGGCCGATGACCTGCTTATGGAGGCGAATGCGCAAAGCGAAGATACAGCGCCAGGCAATGCTACTAAGAGAGCAGCGTGGAGACGCAGCGATATCTCGTGTATTGATTTGACGGGCGAGGACTAGGGCTTGCCTTCATGTCGTAGAAGGTGATGGATTCGGTACGGAGGTGACTCGGTCCTCGTCTATTCAGTGTAATATTGGAATTCAAGCAGAATGGTTTCAGGGGCGTTTGCATAGCGAGGCTTTGGTATAGAACATAGATGGCAATGAATAGGCTTATATACCTACACCCTAGAGGTACGATCATCAACAAAGGTAGTTCTGTGTCCCTATATGAGAAGTAACTGCTTCATCTTGATTAAGAGTATACGATTGGATCATTGAAACTGAGTAGGAGTAGGAAGAACTAATTCGATATCTTTCTCGTAAACTAGCTCGCGAGTACACAGCACGATTATATTACGGAACGAAGGTACCTTAAAACTAAGCTTAAGTCGCAACCCGTCTGTAGTGTTCATTCATTGCTTTTTCTCTAACCGCCACCAAGACCTTCTCCACTCTTCCTTTACCCCCTATTCAAACAGGTAGAGAGCTCTGACGGTTGCCCCCTACCTGAGCTGTCAAGTATCGGCGTATTGCGGCCAAAGACAAGCCGCTTAGAAGTATTCCCGCTCGTCTGTCTTTGGACGATATTGTGCCTTGTTCCCGAGAGCTATCCTTACCCATGCCAGGACCTCCCGATTCGATATGATAGTCTCGTCCATTTTCCCCAATTATGACCTGGAATTTGATATCCCCCTTGTCAAGACCCCGCTGTTCTTCGCAGGAGCTTCGCATACGGGCGTGAAGTACATCCGATCATTACTGTTGGCGTGCGTTGGTCTCTCTCGTTTACCAACAACAATGCACTGAAAACGACAGCAGGGCTAGGCTCCTTGTAGGAAAGAGGCGGAGTCTTTGAAACGATGCCATAGAGAAGTTGCTTCGTCTGGTTAAAATATTCTTGATCAATATCATCCAGATCTCATATTGTAGTCTTGCCGAACTTGCCCACTTCCATAGTCGTATGGCCCGCCATCCGTGCTCGTGGCTCGATAGACCAATTCGGGKTCCCTCTTTCGGCTATGCTCTGCTGCGTAGTTCGTAGGGCTGACTGTACATATTTTCAGCACAAGTCATCAGGATGACGTGACCGATGTATTTAGTCGCAGTTGAGTACAATTCGTGCAATATAGCAAAAAGAACTTTCAAGGAGCTTCATCAAAATGGAAGCACCAAATGTTGCTCCTCTTGCCAAACGACATGATCTCTACCCCCAGTATACCTACTTACCCCAGGTAGGTAGTCATACATCCGCAGCAAGCCCTCCGCGGAAATAATCTGCTCAGTACGTAGAAGGACCATGATCTCGATAATGAGACACTATTGATGCCACCAAGATTAAGCGAGTAGCCACCGCCACTATATGGTATCCTTTTGTATTGTCGCAGGAGGCGCTGCTGATAGGCGTGTAGGATTGCTACAACGGGACACTAATAGTGTACTTTTACTCATAGAGGCGTAGTCTCGTGCACACCGCCTTAGCCCGTTCACCGAAATCCGCGACCCTAAAGTCTCTCTGCAGATGATACTTATGTAGTTTTCTAACAGGAATGGGTGGTAATTTCATCGCATCATTTATTGTGGCATGTAGATACTCCCCGCTTCCCCTAAGGTATCTATATTAGGGGAAATCCCATTGGTATACTCTCGTCGAGATTTAACCTAATAGTTACCTATGTTGACTGATGTCCCTAGAGGCTGTACTATTACCGACACCGAAACTAAATATTATAACCATTGCTGGCTCTGAATTTAAGTGTTCAGTCTAGCTAAGGCATTACCATAAAAGACAGCAAGAAAACCCAAGAGTCACACACCACATGGTAAAAGACCTCTAGATCCGCTAGACTTCATATTCCATTCATCGTAAAGCAAACGCTTAGTTTGGCTCCTAAAATATACTGCCTCTATCCGGCTGTAAAGGATAACAGAAACACCAAATAACTACCTAGGTAGCTAATATGATTTCGCGGCCTCCCCCCATAGCAAACATATCGTACAAGTATTCGGAGAAGAGCTCCCTTCTCTTAGTTAGCGGAAAAGCCATTAGCTGGCCTTGGTCATTTGGATCCCTTTGAATCGTTATGGTTCGCTGGCCGAGGTACATCCACTCCAAAGCCGGCAGCACGGCGGCGTATTCTTCAGCTTGGGTCAGCATACGGTTCCGGTGAGCCCTTTCCCACAACTTCGTGCGCTTGTGATAATCCACGAGTGTGTGGCCATCTTGGATCTCCAGCCATGCTAGCTCCTCCAGGTCTTCCTCGAGATCTGGTCTGCGCATCGCCTCGAGCCTCACATTGTCCGAGTAAACTCGGGACAAATAATAGCCTTGTGTTTTAGACGTGCCATCGTATTTGTATGTGTCCCGGCTAAATGCCAACTTCTTTAGCCTCTTTAGGCCACAGAGAGCGCCGCGCAGTTTGTCGTGGTCAATTAGCCATTGATGTCGCCATCCAAAGTCCTGTCCAGCAGAAAGGTGTAGCTGCTCTAACGAGGTAATCTCTCCAATTACTCCTAGCGACGTCTGCGGAATGGAAACCAGCTCTTCTCGCATGTTTCGTTCTTCTACACCGCCTAGCCCGAATCCCAGTGAAAGCGACCTGAGGCTCTTGAAGTTACCCCTAGAGAGTACAGGGATAATGTATGGAACAATGCGCGCGCTTTTACCATGTATCCAATCGAATTCCTGAATGTGGAGCTTTTCGATGTGGTTGTGTTGTTCGATAAAGCTTGCGATGCGTGCTGCATTTTCCTCGGAGGAGCGGATGCTCCAAATAACCAAGGTCTCGAGGCTCCGTATGGGACTGCAATTAGCAAGAGCCTCACCCATAACATCGGAGTCGAGTAGCCGAGGGAGTGAAAGGTGTCTCAGAGGGGCTCTGAGGAATGACGAAAATATATGACGAGGAATTTTTATCACGTCAATTTTGAGAAACCGAAGATTGGGAAACGAGATGATATCGTTGTCCAACGATAGTGACGGCCCGTGTTTATCGTGAATGTCCTGCCAGGTGAGCGACTCCAACGTAGGTGCGCAAGCTCGAAAGAGTCGGTCATAAAGCCGAGATGATATTGTTCCGGGTGTAATTAACTCCTCTAGTGGCAATGTCGAGGCTTTGGCCTTTGCGGATTTCCAAATGCGTAATCTGATATCCAGTTCAAGGAAACGTACAGGCTAGGTAGATAGTTCGCGAGGTTGCTGGATGAAAGCAGCGGCAATGGATATGTCGATAAATAGATGGATAAGTTTCACATACTGGGTGGTAGATCGGGTTATGAACCCGAGGACTTTTTCATTCAGACACACTGTATTGTTCCAAACAGCAAACTGGAGGTGTGGCAACGCGTGAGGGAGGACACTCTCATGTAGAAGAGCGGGCAAAAACTTCCGGTCTTTATTTACTGACCACGTTGACCTTAACCGGTCCATATAATTGAAATGTCCATGAACGCCTGGCCGCTCTGGACTACATTTCACCGTGAACTTTCGGATGCAGGCCCCAATAGTTGGGGGTTGCTGTCGAGACCGAGTTCTGGAGTTGGCCTCAGTAGTAAGCTTGAAAAGCAGGTGGTACGCTTCAGGGCTATAGTCGAAGACAACCTCGGCAAATTGGCTGGAGCGAGCCAACTGTCTGCATGTCTTGTTGACCAAGGCCAGTGATGCTAGCGTTCGCTTATCGTCCGCGAGCAGATCGACGATATCGGTTAGCAGGTCTGTAGGTAACCGGAGTAGTGGACTCTGGGATATGAGCAAGTGACCTTCTATCACGCGATCCAGTACCAGAGCCCGTCGCGCATTTTTCTCTCTTTGCTCCGACTCGTATTTGAAAAAAGAGATACTGTGCTTCATTTTGTTGGGTAAGTCATTCTCTAGGATATAGGCCTGTTGCTATAATAGTGAAAGGTTTTAACTGGATATATTGAAGACTGGAGTGTAAGTTATTCATTGGGCTTACCAAAAGAGAGTGGAAGTAGCTTGAAGATTCGGTGGTGAACCCTCTAAGTTGGTGGGCCGAAATAACGGTACCTACATTAGGAAAACAGTACGACCATGATACATTCCACAGAGGTAAGGACGACTGCTATACCTGGATGAGACTGCCCATACTCGAGTAGGAGTCATTATACCGAGGAAGGGACGTCACCGCGGGAAAATGGCATAAGTCTTTCATATGTACTTGATTTCCATAGAGCTCCTGTTCTAGTATAAATGTCGATATGTAAATAAGCAAATAGATATAAGTATCGGTGGGTATCCTAAAGTGATTTCCATAATAATGACTCCATCCATATACAACCTAACACAGCGTAGGTCCCGACCAAACCTGGGTCGACCTTAAGGAGAAAACAATGCGTGGCGGCAACCATTAGCGCATAACATGTCCGCCGCGTACGGCCAGCTTGTGTCGTTAGGAGATGGATTGCGGCGTACAATCCGCATGCCTGTACGTTCCTTCATCTAGCTGTGGTAGGTTGGTTCTTCCATTTCATTTCATTTCGTTTCGTATCGTATCGTCACATCTCGTTTCAACCTGTAAATTTTCGTATCCCGTTATTTCATTGTTTCTGGTCGTTTTTCTTCTTCGTTTAATAGCGATCGCATTGCGAAGTTCGACACGGCCCCTCAGTCTTCGATGGCCCACGGGAGGTCCCTCTCCATGACCCGGACGCAGGTTAGATAACTCGTCATCCCGCTGGGAGCTATGGGTGCACTAGAACCGTCGGCGCCAGCAGCACCAGGCATAGCAGCGCCGCGTTCTAGCTCCAGTTCCAGCCCGCTACCCATGAGCGGGCGGACAATATCACGAGCAGCGCTCTTTAGTTCGTCGATGCGCTTCTCGAACCGCCGCAAGTTATCACGAGAGTACAATTCGGGCGTCAATTTGAGGAAACGCTTGCATTCGTCGTGACCGAGGTAGTTGGCCCCTGTCGCAGAGCCTAAGGTGCGGTAGGTGCGACCTAGGCTTGCGAGATTCGGGGGTGTGGAAGTTGATGCAACTACAGCCGCAGCGCGAGACGAGGTGCCACCGTCGCGAGACGAATGGCCCCTACCGGAGGTGGGAATAGGTATCGGTGCCGGCGAAGTATTATCCGCGAGCCACTGGCGGAAGAGGGATACGGCAAGCCAGTCGAGATACGACGTACCAGGGGTGATGCGCTCGCCGCGCGAATTCGTTAGGTTGAGGCGAAACAGGCGACTTTCAATCCTAGACACTGTCTCTTCTAGCTCTTCTACTTTATCCTCGATAATATCGAGTACGATATCTGGAAACGACTGTCGAATGCTTCGCTCCCCGGCGGGCCATTGCCCGACAACGTGTATTAAGGCTTCTTGGAAGATGACCTTGCTCCTGCTTAAATATCCCAGTCGTAAGTAGCTAATAGGATACTTGGCAATCTGTTTCCACAGTCTGCTTTGAAATTGCAATAAGTGATGGTCGACTCGTGGCCCTACAACGGCCAATGCATCATATTGGTCTGCTAATGTTAGCAATGATTTGCATTGCACGTAAGCGTCGGCGATGTTGATGCTATCCAATACTGGTGAGTAGTTGTAGAAAATGCGGAAGAGATTGTCGTAATCACGCAAAAGATCAGCGTCGGCTTGAGAAAGCGGGAGGTCTTGGTTTCCTTTCGTCGGCGCGAGGGATAGATTCGCAACGGACCGGAAGAACGAGGTCGTGGAATGCGTGTGAGAATGGCCTGCCGCCTTGCGCATAGCAGGAGTATTTGCGGTTGCGCTCCCGCCTCCAAAGAGAGAGTTTGGTTGTGTAGAATCGGAAGAACTGGAGCTATTGGCCTCCTTTTGCACTAACATCGGTATATCGTCTCCTCCGCTTCCAGGGTCCAATTCATACCGCCACCGTTTCCGTGGTACAGGCGAATTTGCACGCGGTCGACCGCTCTCGTTCCCGCTACTACCGGCGCTTTCCTCCCCTATCCTCGTGAGCTCCCTTGAAGGCGGCTCCGGCAGCGGTAGTACACTCGCTTTGGACCATTCCTGGCTCGTACTCGCTTCGAAGAAACCCGAACATCTCGTCAAGGTGTGCTTATGTAGAAGGTACCTGTTCTCTTTCCCACCAGCCCTTATAAAGATCTCGACGTCCCCTGAATGGCTGAATACGGGGAACTCGTTTTGCGGGGCATAGGAGCTCCCGCCCGCGTGAGACCGGTTATACCGTTTACTGCGCGAGGATGCATGAGGTCGGGAGCTGGTGCGCGCCGAAACGACAGATGAGGGGCCGCGGAGGGTGAGGGACTGGTCGGGTTGCGAGATCATGAATGCGGGAGGCTAGACGTTTAATGGGAAAAGAGGCTGGTGTCTCAATTTGTTCGGTCTCTTAGGCTAGAAGACTCGAGGTCACGCTTGAGTCAGACCCAAAGGAATATAGACCGGACGTGAGTCCCTTACTCGCAAGTTGGCGAGCCGGCTAACTTGTAGGTCGACTGGTCGCGTGGGCAGTATTGATAGATCATGGATAGATCCGTCTGGCTACGATCGGATAGAAGAGGCGCAGCAAGTGTGTGGCTTATAGTATCAGTCGAAACTGGTTTTTTTTTCCCCCACGAGATAGCTGATGAGTACCAGAAGCTAGTCTTTGATCGATGCGACAATGACGTTTCTTTGTGTAACTCGGAAAGGGCCCGAAGAAGAAATCAATGATATTTAGGGGGTAAAAGTTGAATAAAAGAGCGACCTGTTCATTCCCTTGCTTCTGATAGTCCAGTTTCCACAGCTTGAGGCAGCTGAACAGGTACGCAAAAGCACGGAACAATATGCGCGGATCCACTATCCGAGGAGCATCACGAGCAAGCAAGTGCCAAGTTAAGGCCGGTAATTGAGAGATTGTTGTTGACTGATAGGCTGCTGGCCCCGTTGCGGCGGTGCAAGGGKGCGCAAATGTACGTGCTTCTCACGATTTCGCCACAATAGCTTCAATAACAGGTCAGTAATAATGGGTGGGCGGCCTCATAACAGGGCCAACACTGAAAGATTCTAGAAAAACGCCGTAACCGAAAAGAAGAGAAGAGGTTGGAGTCGCGTGTAAGTTGACATGGGCAAACACAATTGTATATAAGCTTGCTGAACGTCGCGCTTGTTTCTGCCGCGTCCTTGTTTATTATATCGCCTACATACTCGAGTTTTGCCTTGCACGACATGAACGTGAGCACCAATTGTCTGTACGCCCATGCATGTGCCTCGAATGCGGTGGTCAGAGAGTAGCGCTCTGATGCTTGCGTGCCCCTCGCCCTCAGTGGTGGGTGAAGCATGGATCCGGATGCAGCGATCGGCCAGCAGCGGATGGCCTATCGATAGGAAGATTTGGCTAGCTTCGGCCACTGAGGACCAGTCGTTTGCTCGTCACCTCGACGACCTCGAAACCTATGGATCCCGATTCCTTGAAAGAGGGAGGGAAGCTGGTCAGCCTAGCTTGCCTAGATGGGGTGTGCCTTGGCTAAGTTGGGTAAAGCGCAACAGGGAAGTATCGTTCACTGCTGATAGGTTACATTATTGCAAAAGAATAACCAGAACCGGGTTGGTTGGCTGGCGGGCTGGAAGGTTGAGTGCCAACGTGAAAGAGGACTTCGCCATTTAAGATTATAGATTTAGTAGAGATAAAAGTTTAGTAGGGTGGTACATACTTCTATGAAGTATTAATGTGTTTGGATGCACATAAGTAGCTTTTAGATCAATACATGTATGCAATTAGCCACGTAGTCAGAATCTGCCTACATGTGCATACTCATCACCAACATTGAGCAATGGAATGTGGCTCTTCCATGTAGGCTCACACTTTGAAAATACAAAACAAAGATGTACCCACCTACTGTAGGTACCTAGGTACCTAGGATATTCGGATTGTAAATCAAGCGTAAGGGCCCTAACACATACAGACTTTGGGACAACGTCCCTCCAAATCGATGGAGACCTTGGTTTGATTTTCTCGACTAGTGGTCCTAACGATTGACGTCTTACGTTTTCGTCATTGATCTGGTTCCGTATTGGTTTGAGTCTTTAGATTCCACACTTGGATGTGACCCTGTTCTTGCCCAATCCCTCCTTTTCCCGGACCATTAAGGCACCATTCTAAGGACATGCACTGATATAAAAGCCTTGAAGTCGCAAGTCATGGGTGAAACTGTACTGGAATGATTTTGGGTGGGTAAAAAAATCAGTAATGTGGAAGTCTATTGTACAACCTATGCATACAACCATTGAAATGAAGAGAACTCCAGGCCCCGCGAACTTTTCTTTGGCGCCCCGAATGCCAATCGGTTCGAAATCGTGTGTGGGTGAAGCCGTTGAAACCGTTAATAAAAAGATTAATCCGAACGAACGCMCCCAGCCAATACCAGCCAATCCCAAGTTACCTCTCGCCAAGCTACGCCGGCATGTCCTACATCAAAAGCTATCAGTGACCTTCTCCTCTCAGCAGTTTTAGTTCATGTCCATTTCGATGTCGAGTGGAGCCATCACAACTTCCTGAGGTGTTGTAATTCCGACTGGCCTGGGCGATTCCGCAGCAGACATGACTTCAGGCCCCTCAAAGACTGGAGGAGATACTTTAAGATTGGTAAATGCTCGGTTCAGGTCCTTGCTGACGAGTTGACCCTGGCGTAGATTCTCGGCAAACAGGAAGAAGCCTTCAGTGGCTTCTACAAGGTAGGATTGAAGGCCCTTGCTTTCCAGTTGGATTCGGACGTTGGTGACGGGGAAGTGATTCTCGATATATCTTGCCCMCCCGCGAGCTGCTGCTTGGATATGTTCGTCATTGCTAATGCGMCTCCAGCCGATACCAAGGTGAAGTGTAAAGTTGTCGATGATGGGCTGGCTGCTAGTGTCTACCGATAGGCCGGGAATGGATACAGCTGGGTCGACGTCACGAGCTGGGCTGGAACGATTGATCTGCGATTGATTCCCGGGAACTGCGATTGCGTTCATATCCAACCGTTGCGATTTGCTGCTTCTTAAAGATGGTCGCTCTTGTTGGTTAATGGCACGGGCTTCTTCATTCTTGCGAGTCTCGGCAGCGGCTGCTTTCTCTTCGACCCATGTACCAGACTGGCTGCCTGCATCGGCTACATATGACGAGGGCGATTTGATGAGCATCATCCCCTCGCCATATATCCAGCCATCTTCTGGCTCCTTCACAGGCTCGATGGTTTCAAGCTTGACCTCTTCGACATCGAGGTTGACGCCGGCCTCGTCTCTGGATCGCTTGCGGCCAGCGGTCGAAGAAGTTTTGATGTGAGGCTGGGACCACGGCGACGGAGCACCAAAGGCCTTGGATCGGCTAAAAGGAGAAGGCTGATGCGAAAAGGAAGACATGCCGAACGCACCCTGATGAGCGGCACTCGGTGACATAGTAAGGACTGGGGACGAAGTACGTTCAAAAGAACCCATTTTGGATCTGTTAGCACTAGATATCAGGTGAGATACGCAAAGAAACTTGTTAGATATCGAATCTCAGGTCGACGGCGTAGATGATCTAGTCGTGTCGCGTGCCGAAAGAAATACGGCAGGCTCGGTGGTGACTGTGAGGCGGCTGTGTCAAATAAGAGAACAGGGAAGACCAATTGATCTGGAAGAAGTGAGTAGGGTTCTGAGAGGAGACAAAATACGATTCGATGAGAGGCTTGGTGGTTGTCGACAGTATGGAAGGATCGGTATTGCAGGTGGCCGCCAGTACAGCAGAGGGKGGAGGGCCGGAGGTAGGTAGGTAGGGATTGGACGGATAGATGAGGAGAATGTGTTTCTATGTATGAGAGTGTGTGACAAGATAAGGAAGAGGCGGTATGGAGATGTTTATGTATGTAATATTGGTGCGGGAGGTGTTAAGGACGAGGATGGGATGTAGTAGATGAGGACAAGAAGAGACAGGCTGGTGTGGACGGATGGGAGAATCATGCAAGAAATAGGGAAGAAGAAAAAGAACCTTCAGCAGCTTTGCAGGCGCAGGGACGGGATTGGAGAGATACAGGAGACAAGGATGGTTTGTGTTATTAGTGGTGCTGGAATAGATGACGGGAGACGGGTCGAGAGTTAGACAGCGTCGGTTACACGGTACTGCAGCGTAGCAATGGGAGGACGTAGACGAGGAAACGGAGAGTTGGTTCCATAAGTAGGGTAGGCAAGCTAGGCATGTATGTACATATGTATGTAGGGTAAGCTGTGAGACTGGGCGGGCTGAGACCAGACCGTGTAAGGGTGTGGGCGTTGGAGGCGCAAAAGAAGGTGCTGGGAGGTAGTGATGGGCAACGGCATAGACGAAAGGGTTTCCGTCTGCCGTCGCAAGCTACATACACTATAAAAGAAGTATCACCTGCAGCGTCATGTGCAGTGGAGGTACTTATCTTACTAACCTTACTAACCTTAGTGGGAGTGGAGCAAACTGGCGTGCAGCTGCAGGCAGTACGTCAATTTTGGCCTTTTTCAAAGGGGTGCTCAGACCACTTCCCGGACCACTTCTGATGGAAGAGGATCGGGGATGCAGAGCATTCGGTAAGGCAATGGAGACCAGGGGATTCCGAGAAGATCCTCTTGCCTGTGATTGGCTAGATGCTGCTGCGGCTTTACGCTAGGGCCAATGTTAGCCTCTTGGCAATCTGGGGCCGAAAGTTCCCATAGCAACCCGATTTCATTGGCTAGTCATCTGCCCACTCGCGTCTAGCTTGAAGAAGGAATTATCCACCGGATATGTCCGTAGAATAATGTCGATCACGATTTTCTGCACTGTACTACTAACAAAGTGCTCCGTGCTTATTCTCGTAGCGTAAAAAACTTGGCAGCCCTGGACTTGGAACAAGAAACTCTAGGAAAAACTGATTGACCGATAACTATTCTACTTAGTAATCCATGGATGGTGGGCGATTCCCACCTCCACCAATAAGACTGAAGGATCGCCAGGAAGATGGGAGAAAGGAGACAGCCGGGGACGTGGGACACTCTGCTTCTCCTCTTCCAAGGTTCTTTGCCGATGGAAAAACAAAACCACTGATGATGTTCTTTACATCCGGTCAACCCCCAAACTACCTGGGTATGATCTGTTTGCGTCATCTCTTTGTAACATCTATGCATACCCTTGGCCCATCCACAAGTTAGATGGTGAGAGTGGGGGCGGTAGTGAGTTGAGGATCCCATCAAATCCATGGATACGATAAGGCAGGCTGTGGCCGCGCTTGCGGGGACCTCTGTATGAAAACCGAAACAAAGTTGACGGTATACCGATGTTCAAACCTGCTGCCGCCTTCTTCTTGTAGCATTTCGCGAAGTTAGTGGTCTTGAGCTTTATTGATCAAGAAATTGATTGACAAGCGGCCGGGCTTAAGGACACATAATTCACATAAGAAACTTATCCTAATCTTATCATCGGCCTTATTAGTCTCCTGCGTCATCTTCCCTGAATCTAGATGCCTCATGGAACAGCGTTGAGTCCTCGCTGTTTTCTCGACCACCATAGAGACCTCGAAATCCGGGCGTCTCGAGACCTGTTGGGCTACTCGTGGCATCTCTCGCTCCCATATCCATGCTAGGCTGGTGCTTGGATGAAGAAGCTAGGCGTGGAATGGGCGCAGTGTATGATCCTTGGAGACGACTCCGATGTCGTGCCTCTGGGAGATTGTATGGTGTCTGGGGCTGCGATGATGCCGGAAGTGCATCGTTGTAGATTCTGAATCCAAGTTCGGAATCACCGGTGGGCTCTAACTCGTCGTCTCGAGCTGACAAACTAGAGTTGGGTCTGGCAGCGTGTGGTGATGGCGACGGAGAGCTACGACCGGGAGAATGGGTAATAAGCTGCACGAATCTAACGGCAGAGCTGACAAGTCGCCTCCTTCCCCCAGTGGACTAGGCCAACGGGATTAGTCAAGGCACGCACCAGTCATCGTTCAACTCACTGGGGGGCTTGAACGAGTATCGGTGTGCGCCACTTGGAGGGATGATCGCCTTGGAGGAGTTTCTGGTGGCCCCTGGCCGGTGTCATTGCGGCGAGGTTGTGCCTGAATGCTGTGTTGAGGCTGTCAGATGATTTGGTTAGCTATATGGATGTCTTTGAAAAGTAGGAAAGACATACCGAGGGTACGGTTTGCGCGTCCGAGACGGAACGCTTCTCTCTCGAGAACGGCGGCGGAAGAGTCATGGGTAAATTTCCCCACCCCGTCGGTTGCGACATGCCCACCGAGCTCGGGGTCCCGCTGGGCGAGGAGAATGGCACACTCTGAGAGCCGCTCCCAGCGGAGTCTCCAACAGGCTTCGGAGGGCGCCGAGGCGGACACGATAAAAGTCTTGGGCTCTCCTTGACATCTGTACAGGAGGACTCTTTCGGAATAGCCTTCGAGGACGGTTGATTCATACCATCATGTTCTGACCCAGCGCTCTTTTGAGCAGTAATGTCATTTTTCTTGGTACGAATAGGTAGTTTACCGAAGGCGTCATCTTTAGCAAGATACTTCTTAAAACGAAGATGGCGCTCGAACTCCTTGACCTCCGTCATGGTCAAGGACAGGGTAGTTGGTGATAGACGTAACATGGTGCTAGAGGATCCTTGGCCACAAACGCTTTTGGTTATTTGTCTTTTCCGTTGTCCCGTTTCAAAAGATGTGCTGGTAATGAAACAGGCAAATCTCTTCCCATCTCGAAACAGCTGTGGTTTCTGCGCAGGAATGGAAGTTGCGAGCTATGTCGAGTGCCGGATGTCACAGGCCGGTTATGTTGGTGACACTAGCCATATTTTCAACTTGACATGCGGAGGAAATAGCTACATACATACATATGTAGTAATGACTTGTAGTATCAATGGTAATGGCTCCTGTCGGTAAGACTCTTTGTATTGTGGTCAACTTGAGTTTCTTATCTCATGCAAGCCGCGGTGAGAGCGGCCCATTCACTTCACTGATTACTCTAGTCTGATCTATTCGGATCCCCATAGAGCGTCTTCGCACTTACCATGTCATAGTTTCAACGCGGTCACCTCAAAGAGCAACGTTACCTCTGTTGAAGCGATTATCCAATTGTTCAGAAAGGCACAGAGCATGTAGATGGTAGCGCTATACTAGTAAACATAAGAGATTTAGGACTACCTACATGTATTGCGGTTGGCCCTCTAACTAAAACATACCCTTAGCTAAACCTTCCGCTACCTAAAGAATGATATAGATGGTGGTACATAGAATTTGATCGGCTAGAATTTACCAGGTACATAAGTTATGCGCATGTTGTCCAAGTTTGAGAATGTCAATGAGAATCTTGAATAGAAGCGTGGAGAGAGACACAGTCATTGGACTTGGGAAACACAATCTACTTTGTCGTTGATGGTATTCTTAAGCTAGGGATATTAGAAGATTTGAGAGCTAAGAATAGCGAGCGTATTTAGGAACAACATGGATTAGCTCTGAGCCGTTGGCGATTTACTCGCACGAGGTATAGGCCAATTAAATTCAATGAGGGGCTTTAGGCAGATGATTAAAACCCGTCACTATTGGACGAACTTGTGCTTTCCTAACAGAAAAAGGCGCCTTCCCGCAGGAGAAGGTACGCAGCGGTTGTTAGCACTGGACCCCTTGAAGAAAAGGTGCTAAATTGGGGACGAGGAACGGTGTAGATTACAGGTACCAAGTACCGCTAAAGTACCCAATGCCACTGGCTGCCACTGCTAGCAGGGCGCACTAATTATTCCCAGACCCTTTCTAGGCCTTGGACCTTGGACCTCCAGCTTGCCTGACCTGCCACTCCTTCGAAATTAGCATCGACCAATTTATCTGACTACCTGTGCACCATTTGTACGTTAGCATGCCCACCGTCCGCTCGTGTTGGGTCCTGGTCCATGCATGGCAGCATTGGATTGAGATTTGAATGACCTGGTCGTGTTCTGCCCACGGCTGTGCTGCCGTGTTGAAAATTACATGCGGAACAACACCTGTACGTGCAGCAATTACAGACATCGAACCAATTCCACCCTACTCTATTCTTTCCCTCCCTACCTTAAACCCTTGCCGTCTGAGTCTTTTCTCCGTCCCAAACCTGGCACGTCCTGATGCTATCGCCTTTAGAGGGTTCGGACCTAGAGAGCACTATACCGGGTAGCGTGTCCAGCATCGCCAAGCGGTCGGGTTTTATCAGAGACTCGAAGCGTGCCCTTGATCCTGCGAAGTTCAATTTCCCAGTACCCGGCGAGACGGATCCCAAAGAAACCGGCCTGCATTCGAGGGCCACCGATGGTCTCACTTGTTGACGACAAGTCGTGGATAGCACCTCGTACTATCGTCCTTCGTCAATACGAACCGGTAGGATCGCTTGTCCGCCGCACCGCCTTGATATCCACTGCTCAACCACCCACCTGAGCAACCAGCCCCTGGCAATCTCTGCCGACATTTAAATATTCACCCCATCGACGCTCCGGTTTCGTGGTTATCATGAATAACGATCTTAGTCTTTCGAGGGCCCTGGGTGGCCTACGCATTGCAAACCCAGACGATGCCACAACGAGCTCATCCCAAGACGTCGATGAAGACGCTAATGCAGCCTCATCAAGCCATCCCATATCCGATACTCACCCCTCCAATCCCGAATCGCACATTGGACAAAGCAGATCCCAAGCAGCACAGATGTCAATGGCTATTTCAGGGACACCACCTGATCCTCAAAGTCAGATATCTGCATATGCACAAAATGGAGCGTTACAATACGCGAACCTCTCTTCCTCGCGTCCTCCATCCGGTCTATACACCGCAACGACAGCGGCTGAACGCGACCAGGCCGCAAATTCTTATCATATCCTAAGAACAGAACCGTCTAGGACGCCAATGTACAATATGCAAGGTAAGATCGACTCGAGGGCTCCTTCTGAATACGCGCCTAGCATCCCTTCTCGCGAGTCGAGCCATCGGGAGCGATCGTATAATCAGAACCGCCAGCTTCAGGCCGTGGCTGGGAGCGGTCCCCTCCCACCTAGGAGGAGCTCGAAAGGTATGGGCGGCGGGTATGCCACGATCCCCAATGTCCCTGTCGTCCCCGAACCTCGCGGCCTCACGTCCGACATGCCGGTATCTAAGAGTAGCGAAGAATGGAAAGACCGAGGAGCGGCTGTATCGGTGCGACAGGAAGTAGACGCCAATGGGAAAACTGTCATGAAGTCGGTGAAGAAGGGTGTCCGAGACTTTTCTTTCGGTCGTGTGCTAGGAGAGGGTTCATACAGCACTGTGTACTTTGCTACAGACCGGCAAACGTTGAAGGAATACGCAATAAAGGTCCTTGAGAAGAAGCACATCATCAAGGAGAGGAAGATCAAGTATGTCAACATCGAAAAGGACACCCTCAACCGCCTCACCGAACATCCCGGTATTGTACGACTTTATTATACATTCCAAGACGAGAACTCCCTGTATTATGTTTTGGATCTCTGCAACGGCGGCGAGCTGCTAGGCGTTCTGAAGAAGACGGGCACCTTTGATGTGGAGTGCACAAGATTCTTTGGGGCTCAAATTCTAGATGCTATCGAGTATATGCACTCGCGAGGGGTTATCCATAGAGATTTGAAACCCGAGAACGTCCTACTTGATGATCAGCTGCATGTCAAAATTACCGACTTTGGAACGGCGAGGTTATTGAGCGACCCAAGAGCACCGCAGCCTCCACCCAGGATTGAAGATACTGGGACCAGTTCTAGGAGTAAAGACCAGGATGACGATAGCCGCGCGGCGTCCTTCGTGGGCACGGCCGAATATGTTAGCCCTGAGCTCCTCACTAACAAGAATGCGTGCAAGGCGAGCGACCTATGGGCTTTTGGTTGCATTATCTACCAACTACTAGCTGGCCGACCACCATTCAAAGCTGGCTCTGAGTATCTGACTTTTCAAAAGATTGTCAACCTCGATTATGAATTCCCTCCAGGATTTCCTCCAGCAGCAAGGGACCTAGTTGAGCGGTGCCTAGTGTTAGATCCGGCTAGGCGGCTTACTATTGAGCACATCAAGAACCATGAATTTTTCGAGGGTCAACAGTTTGGTAAGATCTTATGGAAGATGAAGGCGCCCCGATTAAGGCCATATGTGCCGCCGTCTCAGGAGCCCAAGATCATCCAGCTCAATGGAACGCCTAGCAGCCAACAGTCTACGTCTAGACCTCCGACAACGGGGAACGGCCTAAATGGCTCGTCTCGACCACCGGGAAGGATCATTACCGACATCCCACCGCCTTCCCAGCTCGATATCGAGTGGTCACCCGTATTAACAAGAACGAACGAGAGGATATTACGGCTGGGKGACCTGATGGTTATGTCATCACCGATTCCAAATAGCCCACATAATAAAGGCGAGGAAGGACATAGAAAGTTCTCCCGGTTCTTTGGTGGCAGCACAACGAAAAAGAGACAACGGCTTGTAATGGTCACATCCAGCGGGAGAATCATTCTAGCACCAGCTGGGGGTGAAGAGAAGAAGGCTAAACAAGAGATCTCGCTTTTAGCGCCAGACTGCTCATGGAAAAGTCAGGTAGATGCGAAAGGACAGACAGTATGGTGTGTTGATTCGGTAGGTGCCCCTCGTCCAATCCTGACTGTGGCTATACTCACAAATGCTAGGCCGGTGTTCATTATACTTTCGAAGACGTCAAGCCCCCTTCGTCTTTTGAATCGCCGCGACCAACCGCAGAAGACTGGCTCGAGACTCTACAGCAGGCTAGAGACTTTGCTGTATCCCTTAACCTCAGTCGCTCTTATACCAGCGACAATGCGTTCGGGGAGATGTCATCGTCCATGTCCAGCCCAGCAAGTACTTTCGGGCCAGATGGTTACAACGTTAACGACAGATCTCACCGAAATCACTTGAGCAAGAGCCAGGCGAGCCTAGAGGATACGGCGAATACGAAACGCAACCGTTTTAGCAAGCGACAATCCAAGCAAGGATTAGGCTCGGCTTTTTAGTGGTGGCTCCCCCACTCATGGCCTGGAAAATTTTAGATATCCAGCATCCCGACTATATGACCCGAAACATTATCTACTAGGACCTACCTACCTAGCTTCCCTTTCCTGGCTTTTTTTCATATGCGGCATGTTCTAGCGAGGCGTAGGCTTTGGTAGCTTTTGGTGATATTTGAAGGGGGGTCTCAATCATGACACGAAAACACATTGCATTCTGGGAGTTTTCCTTGTCACCAGTCTGCTCCTCCTACTGAAGCATACACTCGGCATCTCATTTAGATGGATTAGAAGGATTACACCACATCACGCATGATCATACTTCACATTCCCTAATATAATATTCCAAAATCAAAATTTCTTCAGACCCCTAGATCGTGGAGGGGAGAGGAGGCCAAAGAATGCCGAGTCCCAGTGGGTTGCAGCCCTGTTGCTAAGGGGTAAGGAGGGGTTGCTCACCGTGTGGCTACATCGAGAGTCAGGACCTATCAAGGCCACGAAGGCAGAGAGAGGTTCGAGAATAAGTGGCCCGAAGGGACCTAATACCCAGGAGTTTATGGGATATAGCTGAATACATTGAACCGACAAGATGACTAGGTAGAAGTTGAGTGAGGTGATTTGTTATTAACCTGTAACACCTTCACAGCTCCAATGGATATATCCGCCAACTTATCAGTTGAAGGCTGCAATACATGTAGTAAGCTGGAGGGGTTAGCATTTGTTGGATTTGCGTCACCGTGCCGGCATCGACCGGTTCGATGAGAAACGTTACCATCTGAAAGGGAATTGTCGCATTGGCCATTTTCAAGAACCGACTATGCGGGTATTCTATGAATGAATTTATCTTTTGGGTTTTCCTCTCCCCCCCCCCCTAAATTCTGTATTTACATCAATACATTATGTATGTACATGTATGTATGTTACGAGGTACCTTGTATACGTAGAAGTACATACATACATCTGTATTACATAACGTACACAATCTCTGCACATGGATGTATGCACAGACCTTACGCGATGGGTACTAGTGCTAACTAGCCACCACAGCCACAGCTTTCCCATCTGGACAAAGGATCTAATAAGCTTTGCCTGAGTTTTCTCGAAAGGCCGCCGAAAAAAAGCCCCTTAGCCTAGCCGGTCAAACTCGAAACTGGACGTAATTCTCCAATCATTCGAACAGACCGCGACGAGGCGGACACGCGCTTTTTCCAACGACTATCCAAATCTCCGACCCAGATAACTCGGACCATCTCCCCGATTCCCAATCGCGATCGGAACTGGCGTCGCACGCCTTGATCAGTGGAGCTACAGTAACCATACCCAGTCGGACTACGTGAGACGATAAAACAAGGGAGCAACGATATAAAAAACAAACCAGTCCACATCGAAGTGCTGCCGCCGAAATAGTCAAGATGCAGACTGGCTACCGCCCTTACCCGCAGCAGCAGGTCCCGCCGCAGCAGCGCACCCCCCATTCGGCCGGGCAGCGACGAGGAGGCATTGGTATGTAACTTTGACCGGCCATATGATCTTGCTCAATGCCCG
This sequence comes from Hypoxylon sp. E7406B, assembly GCA_000931505.1. NCBI lineage: Eukaryota > Fungi > Ascomycota > Sordariomycetes > Xylariales > Hypoxylaceae > Hypoxylon > Hypoxylon sp. E7406B. The sequence continues at coordinate 140,422 of JYCQ01000049.1, read as the reverse complement.
TGTGCCTTTGATTTATTTAAATTGTCGGCGATCCAGCGAAACCCCACAGTCCACACATCCACTCATCCACACATGGCTCCACTGGTTATTAGTCCTTTGCTAACCCACCACCTATGCACATACACGTCGTGTATTTCCTCCTACACGCTAGTCTTTCTCTTCACTCCCGTCTCTAGGGGCATCCCGTCAGGTCTTCTATCGTCTTACATCTCGCAGTCTAACTTTGTTGTGGTGTAGGTCCCATGATGTCGTCCGGTCCTCATCACCAGGTGCCCCTGACCCAGGCGCAAATCGCACAGCAGCAGCAACAAGCCGCCATACAGGTCGAGATGGCTAAGCGCCGCAGTCGCAAGCCAACCGATAAGAACCTTCCTGACAACCTCGATGACTGTACCATTGGCGACATGGCTGCGAGATACCGCGAGCTCAGGGACTTTGAGAGGAGACTCGATGCAACTATGACGAGAAAACGTCTTGATATTGTTGATTCGGTTAATCGAAGCGTCAAGGTGGGTTTTACGTGTTGTCTTGGGCGTATACGGAATTGGAATTGCTAAATACGATATAGCGATGGAAGACACTTCGAATTTGGATCACCAACACCGCAGAGGACCAGGTCTGGCAAGACAATAATCTCAACGTCGATAACTTTGATTTCAACTCCAACCTCGAACCAAGCTATCGCGTCAAGATTGAAGGACGATTACTAGACGATGACGATGATCTCGACAAGGATGATGATAGTGAAGATAACGATGGCAAGCCCGACGACTCTGACCGCATGGAGGAAGACCCGAAGCCGAAGGTGGCGAAGACACCCAAGTACAGATTCTCTCACTTCTTCAAGGCGTTCAACGTAGACTTTCCTAGCAATCGCAAAGGCATTGACCAGAGCGTTGAATGGAAGAAGCCAGAGCGCGCCGGCCCTTCGTCAAGTCTTCCAGCTGCTGCCGATTTCGATGAGCTCACTTTTAAGCGTGGTGGTGATGAGAACCTCAACATTACAATCAATCTCTACAGACACGAGGAACCCGAGCGGTACGCTGTCAGCCAGGAGTTGGAAGATATTGTTGACTTGTCAGAAGCCACACGCCAAGAGATTGTGATGGGTATTTGGGAATACATCAAGCTGATGGGCCTGCAAGAGGATGAAGAGAAGCGCGATTTCCGTTGTGACGACCTCTTGAGAAAGGTGAGTAGTGGCTACGGTGGACTTGACTACGTTTGACTAATCCAGTTACTAGGCCTTTGGTATCGAAACAGGATCGATTCCTAAGCTTCATGAGTACATTACACCGCATCTTAAGCCCCTTCCACCTGTCAAGCTTCCTTACACCATCCGACTCGACGAGGAGTTTCACAAAGACCCGCAACCTACCGTCTACGACGTCCGCGTTGCTGTGGATGACCCATTGCGCGAGAAGATGCTTTCGTTCCTAAGTAACGCTGGCTACGCCAACATGTTGAAGGAAGCTGCATCCTTGGACGAACAGCTCGCAATCATCATCCAGGCAATCCACGTATCCAAAGCCAAGCATTCTTTCTTGAAGTCTCTGAGCGAGGACCCTGCTACCTTCGTCAAGGACTGGTTAAGTTCCCAGAAACGCGATCTCGATGTAATTATGGGCGAGTCAATGAGAGGCGTGGGCGAAGACGCCACTGGAGACGAGTGGAGAAAGGGAGGCAAAGATAGTATCTGGTCTACCGTCAACGCTCGCGAAAGTGTCACCGTCATGTTGTCGAAGCAGCCTGTTCAGCCGCAACGATGAGTTTTTGGCTCAGTACGCCTTGGAGTCCGGGGTTAATACGGGGAGACAAGTATGGTTGGCTAGGTAGAAAGTCTGGTATTGGCGTATTGGCGTGGTAGGTTTATATCCGGAGCCACTCGACTGGAACTCTCGTAATCGCTTAGACTGAAAGAGGATCACGAAAGAGAAAAAAGGGTGGTATATCCCTGTATTAGTATGTTTGCTCTCGAGAAGGGGGTGCTTTATTAGGGTCAGGTGCTGCCTGGGATTTAATACGTTCAGCAAGTATTCGCGATCGATTTGAGCCCTTCAAGTCTTGATTGGAAGTCTTGGGCCCGCTCAGTTTCTTAGTAATTCGAATGTATGAAGTATGGCAACGGTTGCGCGTCCGCGCCCTACGTCATTGTGTATTGATATGTTGATGCTAGCATCGGGCTTTAAGGTCTTAACCCCGAATTCTTTGGAGCTTAAGAAGACTTGGAGATTTGCCCTCAAGGTCTCTCGTATGATTAACGTTTCGTGTGGACCAACTCGACTGACTTCAAGACGTCGATTATCCTGTATTCTGAGACGAATTCCTATTATTGCGTCGTTAGGGCTTCGAAATGTCGGCAATCTTCAAGAAAGCCAACACGGCCGTCATCACGGGCGGGGCTTCGGGCATCGGCCTCGCGCTGGCGCAGAAGTGCGTCGGCTACGGCATGAGGGTGCTGGTCGCTGATTGGGATGCTAAAGGCCTGGACGCGGCTAAGGAGAGCCTTGGAAAGGATGTTAGCACTGTTCGCGTGGACGTGAGTAAGGTGGAGGACTGGAGTGAGATTAAGAGTAGGGTAGCTAAGGAATTTGGAGGTATGTAGCTTGCTTTGTTCTTTAACTAGCTACTGTGTATGAGTTGGTATTATGATATTCGGCTTGCTAATATGATATATTCTACTTGTAGGTCAAATCAATCTCCTAGCTCTCAACGCCGGCGTTGGCGTTCGGACGGCATTCGAAGGCGCGGAGGCGGATCCCGCGGCGTTCCGGAAGGTACTGGATGTGAACTTCTTTGGTGTTGTCAACGGCATCACCACTTTACTGCCATTGATCAAGGAGAAGGCCGCTGCGTCCGAGGCTTACAAAGCAGCGATCGTCATTACAGGCTCCAAGCAGGGCATCACAAACCCACCGGGCAGCCCGGCCTACAACGCCAGCAAAGCAGCCGTCAAGTCGCTGGCGGAGCAGTTAGGCTTCGACCTGCGGGCCCAGAAGAATATCGACGTGCACCTCCTTGTGCCTGGGTGGACATGGACCGGGCTGGCCGGCGCGGCATCCGGAAGAGAAAAACCGGCAGCGGCATGGACGCCAGCGCAGGTGGCTGATTACTTGGAGAAGAAGATGGGCGAAGGCCAGTTCTGGGTCTTATGTCCGGATAACGATGTTAGTGAGGAGACGGATAAGAAGAGGATGCTCTGGAGTGCGGATGATGCGGTGAAGGGCCGGCCACCTCTGAGCAGATGGAGGGATGAGTACAAGGATGAGTTTGCCGACTGGATGAAGAAGGATCTGTGAATGTGAATGGGAACTACTAGTGATATTACTCGAGTAATTAGCTACTTCTATAGCCGTAAATCTAGTCGGCATCGAATGTCTAATACTGTATCTAAGGAAAACGGTGAGAGGCCGGATGTATTAACCGGCTAAGCCTAATCCCTTGGATTTATTAAGTGGGTGTCTTCAGCGTGAAAGGTGAAATATCTAGGTAGGTACCATATTATGTACCGGATGCCTTCTGCAGAAGGCTCGAATATGAATATACGATTGAGTTTCATTGTGATGATATTACTTCATTGCTCCTGTCATGACCTAAACGCCTAACTACATGCAAGTAATGTCTGCCATGATGGCTGCTTCGTACGTCTACCGTTCACCTCCAGAGGTATCCATGCTCCCCTGCTTAGAATGTCTGTGTGTAGGTCCCTCGCCCAGCCTTCGACGTCTCGGGGTTCCTCTAGMCCGCGAGTTGGCGAGCCGGTGGGACTGGGTTAGGTGGCATGTTCCGGATTTGCTTGATTAGGAATTCACGCTCGTCGATGAACTGCTCATCGTCGGTGCGATCCTCGAGGAAGTGTGAGAGGAAGTTTAGGAGCTTCTCTCGGTTCATGAGGAGGATCTTCTGCACGGCGATGGACTTGTGGGGATTGGCCACGAAGACCTTGAAGACGTGGAAGCCCTCGTATTGCACCATCTTGCGGTCGCTGCGCAAAAGGTTCATGCAGATCTTAAGGTGCTCACCTCGGTCCACATATGCGGTCATCACATTGTAGTTTGAACGGTCGAGTAATATTTCGCCGAGTAACTTGATGGACTGCCGCTTTGTTACGTAGCTGTTCGACTGCACCAGAATATGGTTGTACTTGTCGAAGAAGAGCTCGAAGTTTATGGAGAGATATCGAGGCACAAGCTCTTTATGTTTCGTTAAGAGTTCCTAGGATTGGATATGTTAGGAGGCAACTTGTCTCTACCCCAATGGTATAGGGGCAGACCTACCCTGAACGTAGTGAAGGCATCGGCAGCAACTTCGAACGAGCTCTTGTCGATCCAATCGAAGAATCGCCAAAAGACCCCGTTGCCACTTTGTGGACGCTCCCTATCAATTGCTGTTACACCTTTCAAACTGGAACCGGGTTCTTCTCCGTCGTCGTAGAGTATTATGGCAGCTGCTGCTTCGCTTTTCAGAACCTCACGTAACACAGTGCCCGCGGGCGTCGCACTCTCTTTGTGATCGTAACCTCGGCACAACTCCAGTAAGACCTGTGGCTTGTTGTTGACCACATAACTCAATGCGACTGGGTCTGTCTTCGGCGACGCTGTCGGGGGTCGGAAACGGAAGACATAGGAGAATATGACTTGGGTGTCTTTGCGGGATTCGAATGGTAGTCGGTGTAGGTACTGGGCAAGCAGGAGGAGAAGATCTTCTTCTATAAGGCCTGTAACTAACTGGTACACTTGCTCAGGAGTACTTTCCGCTTCTATGGTCGTAGGTCTAGTTAGTATTATGACATCTGGGCACTTGCGCAAGGAATAAGTGATGCGCTGCTGCTTGGGGTGAAGTTGGCTTAAGTACATACCTGGGGTTCCTTGAAGTATGAGCTTCATCTGGCTGAGCACCTTGGCCAGCTCTTCGGCCTATAGTGTGGTAGTTAGCACACATACTGAGGCTATCAGGAGCCCAGCTCTGCTTACTCTGCCAGGGGCGTCGAGCTTGAGAACATGGTCCCTAGCTTGCTTGGGTAGATCAAGAGTGTTAGTCCTGGTCCTTGCCCTCGAAAATAGGAATGACATGGTTGCGATTAGCTAGACGGATAATTCATCTGCATTTGGGAATTCTTGAGTTGCGAATTGGGTCGCAAATTAGGAATTGAGGTATGATTTGGGTCGGCAATTGGGGACCGCTGTAGACTATCGTCGACGTTCTCGAATCCTCAAAAACTGCTGGGGTTCTAGTCAACCAGGGGCGTCGACGTCATCGTTCTCGCTCCGTCTACTTGATGAGGTGCCAGTTATGGATATCCCGAACTTTGGTATATCTTGGTGGTGAAGCTTGACTGCTGCCATGTGCCGCTTGCTGGTTGCTGTTTATCGTAAATCCGGGGATCGGAATGTTTATTTACGGGGCATCATCCCTCAGCTGAGCGGAAGCCCCTTGCTGCTGCGTGGGGCCTATCAGTTCAAATAGCAACCAACACCGACGGAGTAGTTAGGTACCTGTTTCCTGGTAATCAGTGGACCTGGGTGCCTTTTTAGGGCGGAACTACACCAGAGGTACTGCTAGCTAGCGTCATATTCGATAACCGGATCTCAAAGCCAAAAGCCCTTTATTAGAGGTTTACGTAATCTTGATGAAAGAATAAGAGCATCTTCCAAACTTTATCACCAGAAACAAGCTGTTATATGTAAATTGTAACTCATATCCATTCCTTAGAACAGTGCCAGACGATGGACCCAGAGCTCGTTGGAATAAGGTATATTCTATCAACTATTGGACAAGAGCGTACAAGTATCGAGAAGTAACCTTATCATCGAGTCTTTTTCGATGCCTTCTGTTTCTCGTAAGTCTCTAATGAAACGTATAGCAGTCACATCACTTACTAGGAAGCAGTCCTTCAACCTTAGAAACTCATTAACACATTTGTCCTTGTATACCGAGTTATAATCTTCAACAATGCATCTCCCATATACTGTTGCCTGTGAAAAGTCATCAGCGTCAACTTCCATAATGCATATAGTGTTACGGGGGTGTATAACCTCGGTAGAGCATTGAGAGGCGGCAGCAGCGAACTTTTGGATTGGCCGTTGGCGTGGTGGCATTCTTTCAAATGATCATTGACTGTACCAGAAGACCATAGGTTGACCGTTTCTAGGCTTGAAGGGACATTTATGGATGTTGGATGAGTTTACAAGTTGTACTAGAAGATTATCATTATACGCTATCACCACTACAGTTGTATGAGATTAGTGAGAATATGGCCCCACCATCAATCCCGGCTAACACAATGCCTGCCCCACTATGCACTGTAATTGAATTATCCGGGGGTCTTGGGTTGTAGTAACGCGACGCGACGCCTTCTTTTCACTCTTCAATCAGTCAATTCGGACCCGATACCGCCAATTGCAAAGTCGCTGTCGCTGCCTGTCTCCTACACCCCTAGGTCCTTAAATCTATAAATCTTCCTCAGCTATGCTCTTTAATCGCGGACCTACTTGTGGTTAGCGCTTGCACCGACCTCGTCTCGAAAACCCGATAAAAATACAAAACAAGACCATGCTTAGGTTTGCGACCATCTCAACTCTGTTGCTGCCGTATAATGGCTCTCTTACTTAGCCATCAATCGCCTGTCTCTTCTGCCGATTTGTCTGACAGTTATTCCTCACATGAATCCATAGCCTATGGAACCATGGCTTCATCTGCTGTGCCTTCTGTGTCTACTACTAAGGGTCCCGTTGAGGATCGCGACAAGTACTCTGACGACGGTATGCTTGGCGCCCTCTGTACCCGAGTTGCCAACTTCACTGACTGTTCTATTTAGACATCCGAATTCTATATAACATCGTAGTCCGGGCCGAAGATATATTGTCCGATCTTACACCTACTTCTCGGCTTCCAACCCATGCTCTATTCAAAGCCTACGATGAGATTCTCCCCCAGCATGGAATCGATCCGGACGAGGACCAGCTCATTAGTGAGCTTGTTTTCAAGGTCGGGGGGGTTAAAGACACCGATTCCCTAAGGGAAAAGTTTAAGATAACCATGGCCCGGTTGGAAATTACCGTTCAGGAGGAACCTCTAGTCTACGAAAGCGATGCATATCCCAACTCTGCTTACGCCTCTGACGAGTTATCAATCAGTGACCACGAAGATCGTCGATTCATCGTCGGCAAGAATGCGCCTGAGGAAGCGCCTCCAGTCGTTAACGGGAAGCACGGCTACGGTCACCCAGTTTCAAAGAATCGATATAATCGCCAGGTTAATGACATCGATGACAATGTATCCAACGAGGAAAATCCTGGTAATCTCTCCAAGATCGAGCAGCATCTCGAATGTAGCGCGATCGCCTTTCAAAAGAAACATCACAACAAGTTCTCCACGATGACCGCCATCCGGCAATGGCAGAAGAAATCTAATTTCATTAGCACCATCTGCGATCAGTTCGATGCCGCCCGGCAAGCCGACCAAGAAGAGGATGTCGAAGCCAAATTCCAGGCATGGAGAGCTATTGCTGCTGAAGTGGATGATTTACCACTGCAAAGTCTCCCTCCCAATGTCTATTCCAAGCGTGTCGAGGGCATTGCAAGACGGGCTCGTGAGATCCACAATGCCAAAACAGCACTAAGACATTGGCGACAAAATGCAAGGCATCAAAGCCGCAAAGTCCAGAGAATCGAGGAGTCATCCGACCCTCTCGAGCGTGTCGCGGCAAAAGCACATAAGAATTTGCTGCTATCGCGCGCTTTTGTAAACTGGTCTAATCGGTTGGAAGAAGAGTCAGAGAGAGCACAGATGGCCGCCAAAGTTTATGAAATGAGATTAAAGTCCAAAGCATTTGGCATCCATCGGCATCCGACTGACAAGACCCGCACTAGCGGAGTTCGTGATAGTCCCGTTGACGATTCACCCCCCGTTAATCTTGCTATTTCGGATGATGCCCCCAAACACCCGCTTAGTGAGCCTATAAGGTCTAATATTGCTGGAGATGTTGGGCCATCTTCCGCAGCAATCGAAGCCCCAGCCTCTACGAGGATTCCACATGAGGCCCCTGGAAATAGAGTCTCTTCTAATAACGATCCCGTAGATTCTGCTGATAAGATGGATGAAACGACATTGCTTGCAAGACGACATATACTACGCATGCGCTACTACGATGCTTGGGAGACTTACACAGCGGACAAATTGAGCAAAGTCAGAGATTTCCATGCAGTGCAACAAGATGAAAGAATTGCCCATACTATTCCTATATGGCGTTCTCATGCAGAACGAATGTCTCAGGAACGAGAAACCTTGCAGTACAATGCCGAGAGAGCTAGTTACTACAGCAAAGCTATAAAAGCGCTTGACGTATGGAGGCAGGAGAGTCAAGAGAAACTGCAAGAGGAAGATCGAGTGCTCAAAGATTACGCCACACGAGCCAATTTCTACTATAAAGCCACTAAAACGCTGCCTATCTGGCGGGACGTAACTGAACGTGCGGTCAAGCAGCAAGGAGTACTTGAGCTTTACGCAGGTCGAGCAGAATATTATTACAAGGCTACCAAGACACTCCCTATTTGGCGAACACAGACACAGCAAATTACTGAGCATGAGGAACAAACGCTCGCGCGCTATGCCGAACGGGCGGATTACTATTACAAGACTCATGGAACCTTACTATTGTGGCATGATCTAGCCAAACAGAGGCGCAAGCAAAGGTTGAAAGAAGCACATCTGGAAACTCGCCGCATTGTGAAGAAAGGCATGGGGCAACGATGTATTGCCCAATGGCGTGAGAAGCTACAGCCAAGCTTCGAACAGTACGAGATGATGAATACGATTTTAGAAGATGTCATTGCGGACCGAGAATGGAGGCAAAGTGTGGAAACGCTTGATACATGGCGTGAGAAGACACGCGAGAGGAACGAGATGGGTATTATGAGCGACGCAATGGTGAAGGGGAAGGTCATGGAACAATGGAGGGATCGGTTAGCTTATCATGAAGAGCTACGCACTGAAGCTGAAGAGCGCTGGAGAGAGATGACCCTACCCCGAGTGCTGAAAAACTGGAACCTCAGCTCCCTCCAAATACCGAATCGGCCACTTATAGTGGCGAACGCTCTGGAAAAGAAGGACAGGCGACTGCTGCGAACAAGCTTCGAGGGCTGGTATAGTCGAACAGCCGATAAGCTCGTTCCTGTTGAGCTTCCTGATGGGAGCTATAAGAGCGTGCAACGAGTGGTGGATGATGCCCAACGTCAGGCATCACTTACCCAAGCTCGAGGCTTGTTCGATAGGTGGAAGACAGCCGCAAAAAGCAAGAGCGAGACTCCTCAACAAGACACTTACATGCCGACTCCAGGAAGGCCGCGTCTCTTTCTGGGGAGCCTTGGGAGTCTAGGGAGAATAGAACCAACCACACCTTTGGCTCCTGTGCCCAGCCGGCTTAACTGGCGGGCCAGTGAGACGGCGTTGAGGGGTTCGGCTATGAGAGGCAGAGCTAATCGCTCTGGCCGTCCTGAGAGGAACCTTAGGGTATCATGGGCGCAGTAATCGAACAATGGCAGCACCGTTTGGCGTTATGGGGCTGCATTTTTTTAAGTAGCTACGACATGTGGAAATCTGCATGGAATAGGCCAGGTTTGCATAGAGATACCCCCTTGGTTTGTCGAATGCGGTGATACAATACAAAGATACCCATGTTAGAATATATAGGCCCCTATGGAATTGAGTTGTAGTATTGCATGCTCCTGTATTGATTTGCACAAACCAGAGCTACCTACTTCACTATTTGCATTCAAAAATATTAATAAGCAGATATTGCATTCACTTTCTACGCTGTACCAGAGTTATGCAGATATGTAGCTAATTTAGCTTTGTATCGGGCAGGGATTCGCGGGCTGTCCCACGTCATTTTGCAGCCCGCAAAGCGACGCGAATGCCCGTTGCAACGGCGACATCTGACTACCAGCAAAGCACCTGACATCTCTACACATCCATTAGAGCTACATCGCCCCAGAATACCTGCACCTGGTGTTTGCGACCCTTGACACACAATACAATAATTCATATGTAGATCGAGCTGATCGCCCAACCCCGACCATCGTACCCGGCGTCCAAAGCTTGCTTGTCGCGCATAGCAAGGGGCAACTCTCATTCGGACCGGCGCAGCGATACGAATCGTCCACATACCACGAACCCGACAACCTCACCTCTATAAATCCATAGAAATGTCACTATTGAGATATTTGCGACGATAGTATGAAGGCAGTCCTTCCAGGCCAGCCCGAAGCTAGCCTTCAAGCTGTGTCGACAGGTTATTGGGATGGGAAGCGTGTCATCGTTTACATCACCGGAAATGCCCTCGCGATCCTCTCCGACCCGGAAACTATACTGCAGACCATATACGATGATGACGAGAGAAGACTCGAGGCCGTCTCCTTCGATGAATCGTCAGGGAAAATAGCCGCATGTACAGATGCGACCGTGAGGATTTATCGGCCCCTGAGCCATGGTGATGACGGGGACTCGCCGAAGGTTGTTCGCCCTGGCAATGAGAACACTAGATACCATTTCAATATAGCTAATTGTATATAGTGGGCGTTGCAAACATCGTTTGAAGTTGACAAAGGTTCAACACCCGTGACACTGTCTTGGGGAAGCTCCGAGGAGCTTCTCGTCGGGCGATCCTCTCTCTGGCTCTACGACACGACTTCGACACCAGCCTCTTGTCATTGGCAGCAGGAGCTAGCTAGTCCCGCGAAAGCCGCAAATCTCACCTATGACTCGTCTTACATAGCATCTGTTGGATACCACGACCGCTTGGTGAAAGTATGGCGGAGGCTCAATTTCGGCTCTGAGGAAGTACATTTTGACTTTGGTTATCTACCACATCCGCGAGCCGTTACTAGTATACAATGGCGCAAGCCTATGCATGTCGACCAGACGATCGAGAATGTGCTTTACACGTTTTGCGCCGACAATGTGATGCGTGTGTGGACTGGTGCCGATGGTTCTAGTTGCCAATCATTGCGTCAATGGGGAAAGCTAGATCTAGCAGCCGCCATACGGAACGAACATGAGACACGCAAGCACTACTTAAGATGGGCCTTCATTCTCAGTCGAAGAGACCTTGCTAACGCCGCAGAAAGAGCCGTCCAAGAAAGAGGCGATGGCCAAGAAAAGGATGATGTCGCTCTTCAGTACTTGCTCTCTATCGCAAACAGGGACACCGAAATTTGCGTTGTCTTCGACGGTCGCGGAAGTGTATCTTCCTGGGCTTTGGAGAATATCAGCAGTAAGTCCAAGGGCGCCGAAAACGTTGACAATGTTGCATACGTCAAATCGAAGGACTTTGACTTTCTTGGGTCATCGATGGATGCACCACACGTTGAGATCCTCAGCTATTGCAATAAGAATGCAGGGGATCTACACATTTTGATCCATTACTTTGATGGAAAGGTAGAGGTTTTCGAGAGCAACATTGCGGATTTCCTCGACCCAACTGCTGGAGTAAAACACCGCCTGACTCCTCGCGCAACCTGGTCTGGCCACTCTTCTTCGATCAAGAAGATTGTGCGAAACTTCAGCGGTCGTGCGATCGTGTCGAGAACAGAACAGGGTGAAAGCATTGTCTGGCGACACGCTGCTAGTCCGCTACGGACGAGGCTATTACGGCACAACGTCATCCCGGAGAAACGGCACATACATCGAATATGTCTGATTAGAGGCGGTAGGTTTGTCGTCTTTCTACATCATGACAGCATCTCGGTGTGGGATTGCACTTCGTCAGTCCACAAATTGCTTGCCGAATGCAAGTATAACATCCCTGGTAGACCCCTTTGCATCCTTGTTCTCCCCCGCGAGCGAGCTGATGACGATTCCGTCGCACATATTGCTACCATTACCTCGGAGCAACAAGGAATAGTCTGGGAACTCCATCTCCCTCTCAACGATACTCCCACCAAGGCCCACGTTAATGGCAATGAGAAACACCTTCGGGAGTTCTGCACTTTTAAGCTGGACGATGCCGGCGATCTTGCCTACGTTCTCCCGGTTGACCCTGCAGGTTCCACGCCTGTCATATCCGGCTTCCTAGATGTCTTTGCGCGCGATGTTGCAGTATCATACACTCATGGTGGTCGCGTTGAGTTTTGGACTGCTAGAGTTTCGCGCGAGCGAAGTCAAGTTGAATGGCTTTCGACGTCTTCAATGGAAACGGGMGTGCCAGAGCCCGCGCTAGTGAGCGGCAGTACGATGAAGAAAGCCGCTCTCGTGAACGGCAACCGCTCAGAACTAACGATTTGGGATATCCGAGGAGCACGTTTAGAGTACAAACAGGATTTTGAAAACCATAACACGGTACAAGATCTTGACTGGACGTCTACACCGGATTCCCAGTCAATACTTGCCGTCGGCTTCCCATATCGCATCATTCTCCTTTCGCAAATGCGCTTTGACTACTTGAACAAGGGACCTGCCTGGGCGCCAATCCGCGAGATAAGTATCCGAGAGTTCACGCCTCACCCTATTGGCGACTCAACATGGCTTGGCGATGGCCATCTAGTCATTGGCGCCGGCAATCAACTCTTCTTATACGACAGAACATTTGAAACCACCGACCGATTAATATCAAGTGCTCGCGTACCTCATCGTAAAGATGGTACTAGAGATCTGTTTGATGTCATTCAGAGATTGAACGGCCCATTACCAATCTTTCMCCCTCAGTTCCTCAGCCAGTGTATATTATCGGGGAAGCATCGGGAAGTCCAGCGCGTACTTCTAGCTTTAAATCACACGTTGAAGTATCATGTAGAAGGGGATGTAATTGATGATTACCTAGGCCTTGATCTAGCTGAGTTCTACATGGGTAAAGCAGTAAGTAGCACAGAGTCACTCAGAGGTTCATTAGCTAATTCTCTAGACATCTATGTCCACAAATGGGAGTAGCTCGTACCTTGTGTCTCAAGTGTCGTTCGATGACAATGAGGAAGTCTTCACGGAGGATATCGCGAATAATATTTGCGAGAAACTTCAACAAATAACTATACCTCAATTGTCCGGCCATGAACAGATCCAATTACTCGACATTGTCGAGTGTTCCGGGGTAGTCGAAAAGCAGCGTCGCTCAATGGATGAGAACGGTGCTAGGTTCATGTTATTCTTCCGGCAGCACGCGCTAAGGAAGAGAAGGACCAACGAAATTCACATGTCATGGAGGGAAATCAACTGGGCTTATCACTCTACGAGTCAGGATATACTAACAGACTTCGTATCACGCCAATATCATGGTACCATGTTATGGGAGAACGCAAGGGAGAGCGGGATGTTTATGTGGCTGACGGACGAAGCCGCTGTGGTAAGTTTAACTCTCCGAGATAATAAATCGAATTGTTTTCTGACCCATCAGCAGAAAAGACAGTTCGAAATTGTGGCTCGCAATGAGTACACGAAAAGCGAGATGAAGAATCCTGTGGACTGCAGCCTTTTTTATCTCGCGTTGAAAAAGAAAACTGTCCTTCAAGGCCTATGGCGAATGGCAAGCTGGAATAAGGAGCAAGCAGCAACACAGCGACTTCTAGCAAATAATTTCGAGGATCCCAAGTGGAGGACTACGGCACTGAAGAACGCGTACGCTTTGCTCAGTAAGCGCCGTTTCGGTAAGCCTCTTGCCAAGGTCCTCACAGGTTCGGACTCCGTTAACGTGTCACACAGAATACGCCGCTGCTTTCTTCCTTCTTGCAGATCATCTGCAAGATGCGGTTAGCGTCTGTCTTAACCAGATCAAGGACCTTCAACTTGCCATTGCCATCACGAGGGTGTACGAGGGCGATAATGGGCCGACATTGAGAAAGTTGCTCGAGAACGAGGTCCTAGCGGTGGCGGCTCAGGAAGGCAATCGCTGGCTCGCTTCATGGGCCTTCTGGATGCTAAAGCGGAGAGATATGGCCGTTCGCGCTCTGATTGTGAGTTCTTATCGTAATTCAGTCCGCGAATGGCAAGCTGACTTATTCAAGACTCCTGTTTACACACTACTCGAGACGCCAGCATCCTCAGACAACTTGAATGCAAAGTCATTCCTGACAGATGACCCAGCATTAGTTGTGTTATACTCTCAGCTTAGACAGAAGACCCTGCAGACTCTCCGTGGAGCATCAAAGGTAATGCCGAGGACGGAGTGGGAGTTTGTTTTACATAACGCTCGACTCTACGACCGTATGGGTTGCGATTTACTCGGTCTCGATCTAGGTAAGCCGTCATACTTTAGTCTACCTCAACTATGTTTTATCCAAATAGCTGACCGCTCCATAGTTCGCAACTGGGAATTCCTCCGACAACCGCCATCGACAGCTCCGGACCTGGGCGGAGAGATTGATCCCAGGAAGTTACTCCGACGTCGCGCCTCGTTAATCGTGCAAGATATGCCTATCACACCCGTTGCTCCAGGGGATATGAAGACGGGCGGACATGGTGTCAAGCCGCCACCGAGCGTCTTCGAGGAGCCTGATGCGAATTCGCTCCTAGATAGCTTCGGGTTCTAATATGCAAGCTAGACGCTATGCTCAAACACTTGCATTGCATTAGCATCAGTGAACTTGGCTTCATTCGTGTATCTTATTAGGCTAGGCGTGGGTATGGTGTATAAGAGAGTCCCCTTGTAATAACCGTGTTCTTCTCGGGGCTGGGATTATGCGTAGATGATACCTCGGGATTTGAAGATGTATCATTAGTGTATAGGGCTTATTGCCAATATCTTGAAGTCTCTTGATGAGAAAGAGAAGTTTGCAATTCGACGAGCTGGCATTAATCAGCAGCAGGATTCGGAATAGAGTCGGATTGGTTGTCCAACGACAACCCACACCTATGGCATCTTCATGTCAGTAATATTTATTGTGTCTACATTATCATTCACGTCTCCTTAACCAGCTCCCAGCCCGAGTTTTCAATCCTAACGGACATATAAATTCGGATATTAAGCTGTGCAGCCCCAGCTTGCGTGGACCGTTCGCTTTACCTCCGAGCGACGTCGGAATCTAGAGAGATGAGCAGATTATGTGGCCTAGTTAGGAATGACAATGCAGGACCATACATCAGACTGAGCTCATAACATAAAGATTACAAACTTCACTGCCACTTCCTTTCCAATTTCATTGAGAGTACGATAACATGGCGTATATTGGACTTATTCCAGTAATTCTGTCCCGCACCAAGAAATGAATTCATGGTGGATTTGATATATAAAAGCTCCTAGTCCTCTTCCACTCTTCCATTCCAAACTCGATTCTCAACACATCGTTCAAGCTATATATTCTACTATATTTCAAGCAAGATGTCTACCTCCCAGCAAACCCCTTTCCCCGATCTGCCCAACATCGGCATCAAATTCCCACACTCCCCCATCACAATCGCAGCCTTCGCGTACTCGAAGAAACACACGTCGGAAGCAACCTACAACCACTGCGTGCGCGCCGCCTACTGGGCGCTCATCCTCGCCAAGAAGCTGCCCAACTTCGCCAACCCGTCGTCTCCTCTTAACCTCGAGACCGTCGTCCTAGCCAACATACTGCACGACATGGGCTGGGCCACCACCAAGGAGCTCGTCTCCAAGGACAAGCGGTTCGAAGTCGACGGCGCGAACCTAGCCCACGAGTTCGTGAAGAAGTACGTCAAGGACGGGGGCGAGGGCGCGGAGATCTGGAAAAACGACGAGCACCGCGTCCAGATCATCTGGGACGCCATCGCGCTGCACACCACCGACTCCTTTGCCCTGAACCATCCCGCGCCCGAAGTCGCGCTCGCGCACATGGGCATCATGGTGGACTTCGCGGGCCCGTTGTTCCCGCCGGGCAACGGCGCCACGATCTCCGAGGCCGAGTACCGCGAGGTGGTCAAGCACTTCCCATTTGCCGGGTTCGGAACGGACGGCTTGAAGGAGATCATGTGCGGGCTGTGCCGCGAGAAGCCGCAGACCACGTACGACAACTTCGTGGCCCGGTTCGGGCTCGCTTTTGGGCTCGATGGGAAGGGCGGCGGTAAGGAGGAGTTTAGAGCGGGTATGGAGAAGGCAAATCCGCTGTGGAATTTGCTTGAAGGGCTAGGATATCTTGAGGAGTTGCTGCAGAAGGAGGCTTAGGGTGTTGTGGTTTTGGAGTGGCGTTGTGCTAAGTGAGGCCCTTAGGGGTGTATCAGCTGTCTGAGCCGTAGAAGATATTCTCCTATGCATCCTTTATTCAGCAGGTCATCTTACATTTAATGCCACATGTGAAACAGGTGCTGCTATTCTCATTACTGGCCGCTGATTGCTCAGTACCGATGACTTCTACCAACATCTTAGGTACCATTAGGAAACGAAGACCTCGGAAAGGATCCTCTACGGAAACTTTTCATCATCGAGAGTCGCCACTTGATAGGCGTGTCCGGAAGTTAAGTTATCAATAGTCTCGAAATAGGGGGACGGTTCTCCATGTCCTAACCCACCATATTGATTACCACTCGGCTCGTCCCATCCTCACATCCATAGGCCTGCCTAGATTCCGCATTATTGTACCCAATTTTAGTCTAGAGCAATCATACCTCGATCTCAGTCGGCACACAGGAGTTACCAACTTTTGATGATTTCTATTACCCGCCGCCTACCTTACATATCTCATACAATCTCATCCTCGGAATCTTGACAAAT
This sequence comes from Hypoxylon sp. E7406B, assembly GCA_000931505.1. Classification (NCBI taxonomy): domain Eukaryota; kingdom Fungi; phylum Ascomycota; class Sordariomycetes; order Xylariales; family Hypoxylaceae; genus Hypoxylon; species Hypoxylon sp. E7406B. The sequence goes on along the minus strand of JYCQ01000049.1, from coordinate 123,768 downwards.
ATATCAAAAGTCACATGCAACCCTATTTTCGGCTTTCTGTGTGTGGCGCATAGGGAACTCTGCTGTAGATCATCTTAACTCCTGGTGCGATTCGCGGTCTCCATCCCGAATTTCGCGCGAAGGGTGCGAGAGAGGTATTAGCATCCGAAGAGAATACCATATGGATAAGCCTAAGTCTACCACGTATCGTGACTTTTGCGAAAATAGGTAGGTTATCGACGTGATAGATGCGGGAACTACTCTGAAGTCAAATTTCCGGCTCTTGCTGCGGTCAGGCCATTACGTGGTCCCCTACAAGATATCTGTTATAAGAGGGTGGCCCAAGACGTTTAAAGAGATACCACAACATTAACGAAGAAAGTATCCAAGATAAAAGGAAAGCATCTTTGACTTTTCAAGTGTTCAATTTTCTCTGCAACTAGAAACAAAACCTTGCGAAAGGGAAGCTAATATGAGATTCGGTTTACTCCTATCTTCACTTCTCGGACTCGATGGAGGGCCCATCGGAATGGATGGCGCCTTAACAACAGCCAACGTCCCAGCGAAGTTCCTCGAAGACGTCTACTTCGTCAACCAAGTGCCACTAATGGCCTTGCAAGTCGACCCGCGGATCTCATACGCTCTCTACGTCCCAGAGTCACAGTATAACCCAGACCCTAGTAGTAACTCGACCGGTGGAAAGCTTCCGCTACTCGTCTACGTACATGGGACAGGTCGGAGCATAGTGGCCATCTACAATGAGCTAGTTCCCTTCGCCGACTCGACTCCTTGTGCTATTCTTGCCCCTCTGTTCCCTGCCGGCATGGACGGGCCCAATGATGTCGACTCGTATAAAGAACTCCGTTCCAACACGCTGCGTTCGGACCTAGGCCTTCTGTCCGTCCTTGACCAGGTCGCTTACCGATGGCCAGGTCTAGAGACTGGCAAGGTGTTCATGATGGGATTCTCTGGTGGTGGCCAGTTCGCCCATCGGTTCCTCTACCTATMCCCCGAGCGTTTAGCCGCCATCAGCGTGGGGGCCCCGGGGCGCCCTACGTTCTTGGACGACACGCAGGACTGGCCATCAGGAGTAAAGGATGTTGAGACCGTGTTCAATAGGACTGTAAATACGGACCTTATCGGACAGCTGCCCATTCAGCTTGTCGTCGGGGGTAATGACACCGAGTTACACGGAGACCAGGATTTTTGGGAATGGGAGCGCGAGGTGCTGGGCGGTGGGGGGCTGCCACCTATGAATGAAACAAGACTTGAGTCTACGAAACAGCTCCGCGCATCTCTAGAACAGGCCGGCATCGAGACACAATTCGATATCGTGCCCGGTGTTGCCCACAACGAGACCGGGGTCCGGGAGACTGTCTTAAAATTTCTGCAGCCCTGGATCCAGAAGGGGTGATGAAGCATCGAGGAAAAGGGGGCAAGGTCTGCGAGTCTACGAAGCTGGGTATGATGCGATAGAAGAGTTGAACCAGGCGGAGTTATGGAGGAATATTTCCATTACAGATTCGTTGAGATATTTACTGTTCTTGTATGTCTAATATAATGCTACATAACGTGTTACTGTTTTCGCAAAGTGTATCCTAAATTTTGCCTCTTTACGCTTTCAAGGGATGCTCCGGCGTCAAGCGTGGGACATGGTGCTGGCGGCACTAGGGGGAATGTCGGGCAATATAGGAGCTTTCATGGCCAAAATCATAAAAATAGATATTTTTATTCATTTAAAAGAACTCAACTACTTGAGTGTACGTTTTTACTCTTAGCAATACTAAAGTTATTTATATGTTTTAAATTACCTAGGAAGTTGGAGGGCCGTGTCGCCTCGGCCGGCTAGCTGTGTTATGACCCCTGTGCGCTTTTGTTGAGTTGCCAGGCGGCCAGTTATTTTCACCTCTGCCAGGAATGTATCTAGTCTCAATTATAAACAGGCGTCAACCGTGGCAAATATGAGCGGTCGCAAGGCCTAGGATCACATGGGAAGAGATACTTGCCAGGGAATATAAAGCTACAAGATACGTAGAAAATTATCGGTTGAGGAAACAAGTTTCGGTTTTAATTCGCTCGAGACGGCAAGGTACTGCCTAGGTATATTCCTCAAGTTCAATTTATTGATTGGTTCAGTCTAGGTATAAGGTACCTAGTACTTTGGATACAAGCTAAGCCGATATTAACAACTTGTTGTATGTTCAATCGCAAGAGTGAAGAGGTGAATACATTAGTTCAGAGGTACATATATGTGGAAAACAGCATGTCGGGTTATAGCCTCAGTTCTAAAGACGTTAATCTTCGTATCTTAAAGAGGAACTGCGGATGGCGATGGGAGGTAATTGAAAATGCGACAGTGGTGGTCGTTCTGGCCTTGAAACCTTGGTATTTGATCGTCTGCGATCGCGCTGATAGGAGAACTTCCTTTTGGGAGATGCGTGGATGAAATATTACTTATGTAGATGTACATATGTGACGCAAAGTTACCTAGGTACCTAGTCGTATAGGCATCTCTGTATACTTTGTAACTTTGCTCAAGTAGATGAAGACATAGTTGATTAATTGGCATGACAGTTAGATCATCGCAAATCCTACACGGTAGGGGGTCAACTCGAGCGTCATAAGTAACGATGATAGATTAAGTCGAGATGTGTACATTTCGGTTATATTATGGATCTCTCGAAGTCGGAATAGGTTAAATTATCAAGCAAACAGTAGTATTGCGCTCACTGAATCTATAGAGTTTCATGTTGAAGAGTGAATTCGGAATCCAAGCCAGTCTTTCGACGACTCGTTCGAGATCGAAGATCTCGTTTACAAGTCATCCAATCAAGCTGCCACTAGGAAAAAAATGTTGTAAGTGTACATAGACATACCGATTTGACCCCAGGGAGTCTGGGGGCTACTGGGATGATCCATGGAGATCAAGGTAACTAGGCTATTGAGGCTACACGCCGAGTCTAACATCTATCAACTTCCAGGATTCTCTCCATATAAACAAACGTACGACTACCCCGCTGTCTTAACGGTGTTGGTGTAATCATATGTTCTCCCATGTGATAATAGCCACCGCTCGAGGAAAGGGACGGCCACGGGGTTTCGCAAGATAATTGCAAAACGGGTTTCACCTACTCCTGGATAGATGAACACTGACCGCTAAAGGGGTCAAGAAGTTTGTCATATAGTGTAGTCCCCACATTTCGGGTCCTTCCATCTGTCGCCCTCGAAGTCTCCTTTGAAGTCGCGAATTGAACAAAGGAATATATACTGCCACGTAGGACTAAGCGAACTTCATAAACAAGTCAAGCCGAATAGTTGTATATTATGATTCGTCCCAGTGCTAAACAGTCTTCTGTAAGCAATCACTGAATCCCCTAAATTCGGCTCAAGTAGACAGATGACTTAGGTAAATGATGATTCCAAGAGACACATGCTCTCTACGAGGAGAGCATCATTGGAAAATATTGAACGAAGTGGTTTGCCAAGAGCGATTGGTTGGTCCCCAGGGATGGAAGTGATCTAAATGCGAGAATCACGACACCTCTTGGCCAACTCCGTCACTCCACGGAGGGATGAACGTTATACAGAATGGTGAAATATATAGGGCTCATCGGACGACGTTCTTCTTGTGAATGTGTAGTTTCTGCAACTAGACAACCAGTCTTTCTACCTACCTTATATCGATCCTGCAGTCGACTTTCTTGTCGACCGTGAATATGTCTCTCAGAGCCCGTATCGTTTTGCCTTTGCTTCTAGCGTCGGTCCAGGCTAGAGATATTCCAAGCAACGTACAACGTTTCTATGATTCGGTGGTGGCTCAAGGTTCGTGCAACCAACCGCTGCAGGCCGGCTTCTACGATATGGTCAATAGTGACGATAATAGTGAGTCGAATAGCAAGGAATTGCCCCCATACCAATGGAGTCCTGAGATCCTCAATATAGGCTTCGCATACTGCGGCGACCATGTAGATGACTACGGTATCATCTATATTCAGGGCGGGAGCGGAAAGCTAGCGAACATGGATACCGACTGCGACGGAGATCGGAGTAAGAACGATAACGGCGGCTGTGATGGCGCTCATTCGGTGCAGAGCGCGACGGCTATGAGGGATTATGTTTCGGTGTATTCAAACGGCGTCTCGGACCTGAATCCCTTCGTTCACGACTACGTGGTCTTCGGAAATAGTGGTGACAAACAGGGCTGGATAACGTTCGACCCTCGGGATCATAACATGAAGCCCTTGAGTGTGATGGCGGTTGTCTGTAACAACCAGTTGGTACATATTTCGATCCGCCCTAGATTTATCGTGAACGTCCTCGCAACTGATTCTGACACAGATCTACGGTATCTGGGGAGACACGAACGGTGACGACGGTGAAAACCCCAGGGTTGGTGAGGCGTCCATCTCCATCGCGAATCTTTGTTACGGTTCCGACTTCGACTTGAGCGGCGATGTCGGCCAAGGTATTCTATATATCGGATTCACCGGTGATGATGCTGTTCCGGGCGAGGACGCGAATTGGGGGGCGGCTGACGAAAACGAATTCCAGTCGAGTATCAAGAGCCTCGGTGACAGGCTCATCCAGAGGATTGGCGGGKCAACAAACAGCAGCTCAATTTGAACGCTGCCTCGGACCTGTAATTCGCTGTAGCGGCTAGGTGTAGCGGATCGTTTCAATGTCTTTCTGGGCGTTAGATATTTCTTCAACCCAACTTTAGAGCTAGGAAAGGGGGTCGGCTTGCTGGAGGGGATTTACATTCGCGGGAAAATGTCCGGGAGACATAAAATGTAGTAATAGTCCAACTTCAGGCTAGAACAGATATTCTAAATTTAAAGGCCACTTACTAGGGGGCGAAGGACGCTGAAGACTGTTCAAGTTTATCGTGTTGGTGGTATGATCAAGAATACCTGTCAGTATAAGTGCACTTATTGATACGTGAATGCACATATGCGGGAGCTCAGAACATTGAATAAATGCCGAATTTGCGAATAACCCAGTTATCAATCCCAAAGGAGAAATCGAGACTTGGTATGGCCGCCTATCCGTATCCCCTTTCACCGTACGTGGAAATAATGGAGTGAGGGTCGAAGAACCTTGTTCCCATATAATCTGACATCCAAACGGAGTCCAGTCCGCCCGAGCACATAGGCTGGCTATGGGTAATACAAACCTTATAATATCTCATTGCATTGTTCAAGCATAACTATGACCCGTTTGTACTGTTGGATGGCTAGTCGATTAAAGAATATCAATATCAACTCTATGCTCTCACGATAACTCGGATGTGCTAATAAAGCAGACTGCCTGGGGGAACGCAAGAACTATGTGAATGTTCCTCGTTTGGATGTTACACAATCGAGGTCTCACTCGGCACAGACCGCCTGCATAAGACTAGTGGCGTCTACTATGTATGGCTTGATTCAATGCATTAGAAGGTACATGTACATACACCTACCTATACCTATACCTATACCTAGGGTACATTGGCTGATGCGACGTCTCGATGCGGCTGATGCATTCTGATTACTTGCTACATAATCTACCAAACGCTTTGCTCGATTGCGATCATGCCCCGATATGTCTCATCCGGCGCCAGTTCTCGACATGGAAAATGAAAGCCTCAGTATTAATATTCAATGTATACCTAGGTACCATCCGATCAATTGCCTCTGAGCCCGGCTTGCACAAACAGGGCCATGGAAAGCCCCATCGCCACCCCCCAGACAATAGTTCGGAGAGGAATTAGCTTGCGGTTTTCCTGACCCCAGATATAGACCCATGTGTAGACCACGCGACTTGCTAAATAGCCTAGGCTCAAATTGTTCAGCGTGTCCGCCGGAAGACCCGCCGCGTTCCCGGCCGTCACGGCTGCGGCGTATACGCCGAGTGTCTCGAAGGCATTAGCTCCCGCCGCCTCGGCGCGTTGAAGCCGGTCTTTCAGCTGGCGGGACTGTTAGCGACGATGTGCTCTGCCACCGTCGGGGCTTAGCACTCACCTTCTTGTCAAGATCGGCCTTTTCGAGCCTCTGCGAGAAGACGCGAGGGTTGTTTGGGTCGAAGACCTTACTGCCCGGCCCTGTGAGACCCGAATACACTCTCGGTAGCAGGGCCTATAACGAGTGCACGTTCGAGATTAGCGAATGGCGTTACGGCATGCGCAAGATCCGGGAGTGCGCAGACGTAAATGCGATACAACCTACCAAAAAGAGTGCGGCCGGGATCTACACTGGGGCATTAGCTTGGAACTCCCAACCAGGCGTTGGTAGGTGATCTCTACTGACAGTATAGTAAGAGATATTCTTCTCGAGACCAAGATACGAGGCCATTCCTGCGACTCGAAACAAAGACTCTTTATGATGGGCTTTGAGTTGATTTCGAGTTTCACGGACTACTATAAACGGCTACTCTTCCATCTATATTTATATTGCCAACGCTAACCTTTGTCCGTTAATTTAAGGTTAGATCGGAGTGCTATAGTTGGGAACCCAACGGCGTGGCATTGGCGAGGCGTGGGTACCGACCCGCTCAGACGAGGGAATCGTCTTGATTTTTGGCATTTTTAGCAGCTCGCAGCGTTTCTCGAACCTCCCAAAAGGTCAGGGTTGTTAGCGGATAGGGCGATGTTCGCAGGGAAGCCGAGGACCGATTAGACGGAATCATAGCATTAGTCAGGCCATGAACTGGTTCTATACTCCACTTTGCCGAGAGGATTTGATCGAATTCGCTATGGAGTATAGTGATGAGGTAATACATTAGATATCTACCTTAGAGGCACTTAGTAATTCGGTCTTCAATTTAGCCCGCATACTACTAGGGTCATCCACTATCGCGACTGACAATTTTACCGATTCCGACAAGATACATCATGGATCTTAGATCTCCCATGGTACTTAGGTATGTATGTATTGGGAACCTCGCCGATAAATGTGCGTCGTCTAATACAGAAAAGTTCATCTTCTATAATGTTTCCGATCATAAGCTTGTTTCACTTCTTACCTGCCAATTGGGCGCTTTTTTCTTGGCCAAACTTTATGGTCGCTGTGGTCCCTATTCGAAATAACCATCTCACGCTATTAGATCTTACCATAGGAGATTGAATCATTGAAAATTGAACGTTACTACGAGAGGAACAATAAAAGCGCGAGCGATCCTGTGACGATGGTACACAGGTTCAACTTCTACGACTCGACCCTGAAGTAAAAAAAAAGGGGGTCAAATAGGATTTGTCAATGTAAGGGGATTTAGCAATTTTAGTGCATATAGGATTCCAATCAGCGGGTGGGACCGGGACAAGACGGGCGGCTTGCAGTTGGACCCTTGAAGGATTCGCGACCCTGTAGAGAACAATGGGGGTATTGCCTAAGTACCTGCGACCGGCAAGAATACAAGGGCGGTAATACCGCAGTTAGCAGACGCTACAGGCCACACGCCTAAAGGCCACAGGGCCGCGCCCCCAAATCGAGAGGATGTCAGTTGAATAAAAGGGTGATAAAAAAGGTATGTTACTCGCTCACCGTATTTACGAGATGCGTCTCAGCTGATCCATCACTGTAACGTTAGCACCTACGTAGTATTTGTAGCAAATTGTAGAGGAGTCTGGGAGGTTCACATAGGCTAGCCTTGCCCAGTGCTTAGAATCAATTCGCGTTAGTCGTTAGGGTATCATTAGCTGGATTTTCCGCCCCGATAACAAGAGAGAAATAAACCACCCTTTTCGAGCAGAAAGCCCCAAGCAGCCAGCTCAAGCATGTAATACAATATGAAGAATGCCACTATCAAACACTCCGCGGGAATCATTTTACGTGAAGTCACCTCCGCCCCAGTCTCCCCATAGGTCATTGAGGTCTGAGCCAAGCATTTCAAAGTTGAAATCAGGGTTCGGGACAGGAATCTGGTTGGAGTCTGTAGATGGTAATAGCCATGGCATTGAGAGCGGTAAACCGTCCCGTTGTTGATATGGCGTGTTGGACATTGGCATTGTAGGCGTAGCGTCCATCGGGAAAGGAGTAATGGACTTAAGTAATCGTCAGTACTATTATCTAATTATAGGAGAGAAAGGACTTCACACACCTTAGCTCGGCTGATCGGATCTTGGGCCGCCTGTGGCGAGGTTGAATGGGATGCCGAGGGTGGATTGGGATAGGGCGGAATTTGGAACGCGAGCAACTTATAATGTAGACTGATGAATCGTTCAGCTGCGGATGCCTTAGCAGCGTCCGATGTCTTGATGCCCATGTGTGTCTCCAGAAGGCCGTATGCTGCGCACATCGATGAATAACCCCACGGGTCATTATTACCACATCGCAGCACGCGGTCTTCCTTCATGGTAATGCACCTCTCGATAAGTCTGAGGGTCTCTTGCGAATTTGTCATGATCAGATTCATTGAATCTATGTATCTTGTTAGGTTTGCGCTAGATAAAAGTCAAGGGGCTTCTATACCTTTGGGTTGATGTAGAGTTACGTTGCAGAGATTGATAACAGAATTCATTGTGTCTTCGCGGAGGAAATATAAGGTTCGAATTCCCTTTTGGTAGAGCCGGTCATGCATCAAGACAATATCCCGCGCCGCGGTGTAATAGATAAATTCCGCCGTCTGGTACTTTGAATTGAACTTCCTAAGTTTCAAGTATGGTTGGTGTAGCGGAATCAGGTACTGTCTGAGCTGGAGATGTAGCAATGTGTGCGCTAGGATCGGCTTTTGAGAAAATTCCGAGTTCTTCTCAGTCTCTAAATCCCAGGCTGGCAATTGGTCGATCTCGTGAGTAATCATGTCACTATATCGAAGGACCTGCTCCCACTCAAGATCGGGTGGCGGGCCGGTTAATATCTTGTTGAGCTCGATGCGAAGTGCAAGACTCCGGCGGCTAAGATGTTGGTACGACGAAGACGTGTAATCGTTAGGTGGGCGTGAAACAGGCAGATCCTGCGAATTTTCGTCAAAGCTGTCGTCCTCAATATTCTTAGGGGCGTCCGCGTCATTGTGAACTGAACTCAGAAGCGTTGGAAGTCCTTGGTCAAACGATGCCTGAACGTCAAACTCGACCATAGTAGCCCAGAGTCTCCGTCGCATCTCTGCCATGTAGGGGGAGATCTTTGCGGACACGTGATCGGGGTCTTGATGAAGTCCCACGGCAAGTCCATCACGTATCAGCTTTCCAGATGTCGTCCAAAACCGCTTTTTCTTGATGATGTTAACTCTCTTGGCGAGAAAGAGGAGACAGGCGATTTGATAATGGACAAGTTTGCGGTGTTTCTGACTTTGCCGCTCGTGCCACTCATCACATGCCCTGACCCATTTCTCAGCCATCTGAATTGAGCTAGACTTAACACCAACGAACTTGCTGGATGTTTGCATGTCCAGACAACATGAAACAGCAATCATGGACAGCAGTAGGGCAGTAAACGAGGCAGTTTTGGTCTTCGAAGGGTCCCAGAACGCCTCATACTCGGCCTTGAAGGTAGGTATGTGAATAATGCGATGAATCTGTTCAAATTGATCCAGGTACACAGCAACGAGAGAATCTGTCTCTTCCTTAGGAGGCAGTAATGCTTCTAGAACGACATCGCCCTCGGCGAATTTCTTCTCGCGGTCTTCCTTTCGCTTCCTACGGTCCTTCTTCTGGATGTTAAGAGGCTTGAGCCACTCCTCGGCAGTCTCTCTCATAAAATGAAATATGCCAGTAAGTTCCTGGAGGGACGACCAAGCATTGTGCGGGCCAAAGTATTTGGTCTTGAAATCATGTCCCCGCAGGTTTTGGTATTCAGGCACCTCGGCGTTCTGAGGGGTGAATGAGGGATTAGAGGGTACAGATTGGCCATCTTTGACCGAGTCTTTCAGCGTCGACGGAGAGGCCACCACAGTGCTACCGTCGGTTGAGGCTTGCTTTGATAAAGTCCCCCTTAGCTGGGCAACCTCGAGCTCAAGTCGCCGGATTCTCTCATGGTCACGGTTAGCGTCTCTGAGAAGCGGAGGCTCAACCTCGCGGCGTGCTGGAGAAGGATTCACAAGGGGACGACGCGCTTCAGGGCCAAAGGTCGCTGGAGGAGGAGGGGGTGGAGCAAAAGACGTTTTCTCTCCCGATGAAGTTGCTGCGGGACCAGGCCTCGACTCATAGGTGCACCTGTCGGGTGTACCGGACTTGATGCATCGATCACAGGGTAGCTCTCTAGAGCATGAGAGCTTCCGGCGACGGCACTCTAGACACGAAAGTCGGACTCTCTGACGCTTCCGAGCGGGCCCTTGGTGATGTTCCTCATGGTCCTGGTCTTGGTCCTGGTCATGGTCATGTCCATCTTCCTCTTGCACGGGAGGCATGCTAGCAGGCTGGGCGTCGGCCATTGTCCCTGGGGCGAATCCACGGAAGTAGGGTGCTGCGCGCAAAGTGGCCAGGCCTCGGGAGAGATCGAATTTACTAGATTGATAAGATCAATTGAGGGGACCGAGTTAATTAGAACTCATTACATACCCAGACATCGGGGATGAAGTGAGTCGCAAACAACCTTTCAAGAATGTAAGCTGCTCGGAATTCCGAGGCGAATCTCGGACCTCGGATTTAGCTGCTCTTAATTGCTATGGCCACAAGTGCACCGCATTAGGCATGACGTTGAGAATCTGCCTGGCCCTACGGGTACTTTAACTTCTGTTATGCCGAATGAGAAGTCTAGAGTTGTCGCGCCTCTTTTAAGAATAGCCACGCCGCGACAGCTTGGGGATTAACTTGAAGGAAGAAGCTGACGCGACACTTTCCAGATGGTTGGCGGAAAGGGACCGGCTGGAAGCGGACGACGGATGGGATGGAACAGTACCACGTCACGTGAGTGCTTAATAAAGTTTGGTCGCTTCCAACAGATTCATAATTATGTACATAATGTATGAGGTACCTCAAGGTAGGTACTTACATATCGGTCCCGAATGTGGCGGGCATCAACATGTCAATACATATAGGTACATATGTATGTATGTATGTATGTATGTACCTTATGTATGTACCTATATGTACACGAGGTAACTTTATGTATGTATTTAAAATGTATGTAGCCTTATGCACATGGCTGTGGCTGAGGCCAAATGATTATGTAGGTAACCCCCGGCTTATCTGACACATTGCACCCGCATCGCATTGCATCGTTAACCCATTACAATCGCACGCCGAGACCAACGCGATGACTTCGATGCGCTGACATCCTTGACCGCTTTCCGTGCCGCAGAGTTACCGGCGCAGTGCAATCAAGCCTCTCGTTGCACACGCCATAATTGACGTATTATATATACGAACCTTTATTAAAATATTTATGTTAGGTAGATATGAAGCCCTAGAATGATTTAATCAGCAATGCGCTTCCGAATCTTTGGTTTGGTGGGCTTCTGGTCGCATTTCGTCCATGCCGCTATAGTCTCCGGGAAAAGTTTTGATAGATTTATAAGTATATGGCTGGAGAACCAGGTCCGTACCCCCGGAAGTCTGCTCTTGTTGTGGTAAATCCAGGTTCGGGGTAGAGTGCTAACCACTATTGAAGCATTAGGATTTCGCGAAGGTCGTGGCTGATCCCGACTTTGCGGATCTAAGGCGATTTGGTATATTGCAGACTCGATATTATGCTCATACACATCCTAGCCAGGTTAGCAACTTGACTCTTACCTGTCTTCGGTCTTCGTCTCCCTTGTCATCAGTTCCCTCTCCCGTTATTGTTGTTTCTTTGGCTTTGGCTTGCGGGACTATTCTATTCTGATCATGCCCTGATTAGCAGCTTGATGCTGCCAGATGAAGCCGCTGCTAATTCCTACATTGGGCATAGCCAAATTACCTGGCCGCCGTAGGAGGCGACTACTTCGGACTAGATCACGATGAATTCGTCCGTATTCCGTCCAATGTTTCTACGGTCGTCGACCTTCTAGATGCGAAACATATATCATGGAGGGGATATTTCGAAGGAATTCCCGGTCCTGGGTATATGGCGGAGGGGAGTACCGACTCCCATGGGACCTGGGATTACGTTAGGAAGCATAAGTAAGTCTCTATGAAAGGGTTCTGCTGTTTAGGGTTAGCAAAGCTGATGCCGGAAATAGTCCGTTTGTCTCTTATGATTCCATCAACACAAATGGTAGCCGGCTACTTAATATTTTGTCCTTCGAAGAGTTTAAGGAGGATGTTAAGGCCGGCACTGTCCCGCAATTCGTCATGATGTCGCCGGACATGCTGAACGATGGCCACAATACCACATTGGACTATGCGACAAAGTGGGCTCGCAAATTCCTCCTTCCGTTGCTCGCTGAGGGGGTCTTCAAGGAGAAGACCCTGATCCAGCTCACATACGATGAGACAGAAGATTATTCCAAACCTAATCGAATTGTGTCCCTCTTGCTCGGCAGTGCCGTTCCAGACAGCCTTAAAGGATCCAAGGATGACACGTTTTACACCCATTTCTCCATTCTTTCTACCATCGAGCATAACTGGGGGTTGCCGAACCTGGGTAGGTTCGATGTCGGTGCCAATGTTTTCAAGCTTCTTGCCGATGTCACGGGCTACGTGAATATGGATCCACCGAACGTAGCAACCGTGAATAACTCGGTATCGTATCCCGGCGTGTTCAATAGAAACCACACCACCAGGCTGACGGCGATTCCGCCACCGAATTTGCAGCTGGTTGGTGCCGGAGGCTTACCCGTCCTCGACTTTGTCCGCGAGCAATGGAAGCAGGAGGAGAACTTAGATACGCCCTACGATGGTAGCGGGAATGTGTATGATGGAAATAATGTACCTGTATATAAGCCACCAGTGCACAATGGTGCATAATCGGAGTTTGCATCTCGGGCCAGTCTGTCATAGGTGTTATCTACCTAATTATCTCATCCGCAACTGTGGGAATGCCTTGATACCCCTTTTTATAAAAATAGACTTATGAATCCGTGGGCAGCGGGGTTGCAGATCTATGTTTCCATTTGGAGTGGCTCGATTTTGGTTGGGTGAAATAGGATATATTGGGAAGACATAGCTAGGCGGCCTGGCATTTGATTAACAGACGCCTTGACCATGGTTACAGCAGAGCAATATTAGACTTGCTAGAGTAATTTTGTTGGGAATACTTATTGCAATGTGGCGCTTGTGGTCTCGAATAGATGTCTATGATACTTAGTGTTATAGACTGTCGGGACCTGTAATCGTTTCGAACTGCGAAGAAGTTAGGTTCGGGGTTATTATAATAGCACCGCCCGGGTGGATGCATTTTCCACTTTGGGCGTATACGGTGACGGATAGGTTGATCTGAGACCGGCGCAAGACATCAACCACGCTATGCATACCGCTGTACTGCCCGTACTGCTTGTACCGCCTGAAACCGCCCCGTGGAGGTGGGCTTGATATTGTCCAGTCACGACACCAGATCGAGATCTACGATAACAACCCTGTCCAACACACCTACCGTGAAGGGTTTCCTCTCGCCCGTCTGAAACATAATCCACTTATCGATTCGCTATTTGGCAAACTAAGGTCAGTTAGTCTCCCGTCGCTACTATCGGCTTTCCTGATCAGGAAGCTAACATAACCTAAGTTAGTAATACGCGATCTGATTTTTCTTCGCTCATGGTTGACACTGCTGCATCGACGGCCCAAGACATTTCGGTCTGGTGGCTGAACTTAGTAGAGAAGGGGGGGAGAGGGGGAAAAGAATTGACGATACCTGGATAATGTTTATTTAGTATAATGCCATGTGATATCTAAGTTCCTGAGAACATACCTACGTACTCATTTATACTCATTGCTCATTATGGTAAGGAGCTTACAGTTTGTATCCTGCGCTCTTACACATGGGATTGCCGCAGTCCTTTGCGGACTTATCTCGGGGCGGCGAATTACATGTCGCTGTCTCAACTGCCGACGAACTAGAGTTTTGAATCTCGAAATCGAACCCTCCCATAAAAAAGACGAGAAACAAGTGGTGGCTTAATGGCAAGATTGCCAACTCACAACCTTCCCGACCCCCATAGCTGCGGGGAGCTACGACGAGTCTCGAGAGAGAATAGGGCGATTTCGGTGGGTACCGACGCTCATCCTCGGGACAGCTACCCCCAGGTCATCCGTCGTTACACAGTTCCTTTTGCTAGTCTAGAACTGGAGTGGAGAATAAGAAGAAAGGGGCGAAAAAGGAGAAAAATCAATCCTTCATGAGACAACCGCCATCATAGTCTGTCTGTCTGTCTGTCTGTTTGTCTTGTGCTGGGGAGTTGAGCTGGGCTGGTATCAAGATGATTTGCTGTAATACCTAAGACACACTGCGTAGTGGCGAAGTCGTTCCTAGCAGCGGAAGCATGCAGTCGGCGGCTCAAGGAGCACCATTTTAATATAGCGGGGACGCCAGCTGGCGTGGGCATCCTTTTCTTGATTGGATTTGGTGCGATAGTAAGTCGATCATCTCCCAGCACCCTAGTCTCCCCCTGATGGCGCCTAATTAGGGGGGGTTTGGTAGGTAGGGTTAGAAAAGTGGCGTGCCGCGTGGCGAAATGACTAATTGCTGCGTATGTCGTTGATCATTGGTTAGCTTCAAAACGCAATCTCCTGGAAACCTTTCCCAGGTTAGATGATTTGCAGCTGACTGGTGTCTATTCCACAGCTCCCACACGTCATCGCGATATCCTTATGTCACGGATCGTTGGGGAACCTTGGCGACATGACCCTGGGCTCATCCAGCTCTGCGACCGGGCCATTCTGCGCTTTATCTTGTTGATCCCACCAGCGGATTAAGTGCTCGAGCGTGCGATCGCCGTAATCATCTGCCATGCTGAAAATTCCAATGGGCCATTGAGACCGGATCTCCTGAACCATGTGATCAAGCCGGGCGTTGCTGTCCTCAATCTCAGTGATTTTCTTAAAGAGGAGGGCATCCTCTGTACTCATGGATTGCTTAAGAAGCCGGAAGACTGCTTCCGACACATAATAGTTCTGCCCCTGGTCCCAAAGCCCCTTGGCGCAGAGCATCAGCGTCGATCGTATAGCCTCATGATTCACCGACCCCTTCTCGGCTGAGGAAATGTCTTTCAGCGCGCTAAACCCCAATAAATGCAGGAATTGTACGAGGGTGGTATCCAAAGACTCGAAGCCGTGGCGGAGATAATAAACCCGCATGAGAGTTTCAAAGCATATTTTGGAACTATTGACAATGGTTTTCGGATTCGCTTCCGTGTGTATATAGCCCATTCGTACAAACGGCTCAAAGAGACTGATGAGTACGATATGGTAGTAGATACTAGAAATTGTCAACAAACAGAATTCGGCTATGACGTGGGCGCATTTTCAGCTGACAAGGCGAACTTACTGTAGCTTTAGGTGCGAAGGTATGGCGGCATTGCGAGCTTGGAGTGGCTCCGGCAAGTCCTCATACCAAGCCAGCAACCTCGACCGAAAATCTATAGCAGCACTAAGCGACATTTGGGTGAAGCTTCTTGGATGGTTGAACGATATCCTCGAAATTTCATTCATGATAACACGAAATTGACAGATTGCCCTGAACACTAAGCCATTATAGACACGTATTGGCTCCTGGCCTCGAGGATATTTAACCCATATTTCCCCAAAGTGTGCGGATGCGTCATCGAGATCGGGGAGCGGTCGACTTGGGGGGGTTTTGATGATCGGCGGTTGGAATGTGTGAAAAGTTGCGAGACTAGTGGGTAGACGTGTAAGTGGCGGTTGGCAAAGTACGACATCGATTAGGGGGCGACAGGGTCGAAAAGGACCTACGCTTGCCAGTTGAACAGACACCACGCAGTTGTTCCCGCCACTACCTGCCACTCCTTGCTCTCATCCGGACTCGGGGAGAAGAGAGACATATTCTGGGCCATTTCTAGGGATTTGTATGTATAAAGCCAGCTTATTTCATCAATACCGTTGAGGTTACACGTCAAATTGATAATGGCTGCCGCCTGGACTGTGGTTATTGCCGGATTTGCTTGATTTAGATCGAAGAGCCTTCGGGCTTCGGCGAGAAATCGGTATCCAAGGTTATCTGGGAGCCAATACTCAGCCCTATTCTTCATTCGGCTATATCCATGCTTTCCATAGTGTCAGCGTAGATAATATGCAGACCTGGTTAGAATTCGTGCTGTGCTTACCCATGCGACACCAAGGATAGCATTCACTAGTAGAGGTGAACAGAACCGCCTGCTACCGACGAGCATATCCTCGAGGAACAAGTCTTTATGGAAGTATGGCTGGAAAGGGKATTCAAAAACGAAGTATATCTGCAAAAGCACACGTAGCATTGGGTTATCAGAAGAAACTGCTGTCCAGCTTGACACGCTCATAGATGCTATTCGAGGGTCAACGAGTTCGACGGCATGATAGGGCACAAGATACATCTTTTGGGACTCGTCCACGATATCCCTCAGCGAGTCTAAGTACACTGGAGACTGCGGTGACTGTACACCTGTCTTCTCGAAAAGCGTGGACTCGAGGTACGGATTGGGGTATCGATTCAGGTAACTCGGCATCTCTCGAATATATGGAAATTCATACCGGAATCGAAGATCCGGCTTGAGTGAAAGTTGAAGTAGGAGGTCGCCGTCTTGGACCGCCTTGACGATTGTTTGCACATCTTCACCCGTTCGAACTCGTTGCAATACTTGGGAGGTCTCTTCGTCGGGTCGGGATCGCAGGATTCCAACCAAATCTTCGTATGCCTGGCATTTAATCTCGAGGTCGGTCAATTTTCGTTTCTGGGCTCTGAGGTGGGTTTCTGTCGGCAGTGTTGTGTATTCGCAGATCGTTTGTCGTTCGACACAGACAGAACATCGTGGTCGCTCGGCAGTACACTACGATTCTATTAGTTTCGGACTGGGTATATCTCGAGAGTTAAGGTGTGAACCTTGCTCTTGCGCTTCCGACACGATTCACAAGCTGCCGGGGTGGCTACTCGTTTAGCGCGATGCTGGGTCTGCGATAGATTTTCGACGCGAGGAGGGTTGGGGGAGTTGGGCAATAATGGCCGCAGAGGATGCGACATACAGAAGACACGGGATCCTGGATCCCTATGTTTACCAATGGAGATGGTATATGGCTGATATTATAAGTAAAATCTTCGAGAAAGGAAGCTCGAGCATCTAGCTTCTCAATAGAGAAAGACCACGGCCTTTGTAATTTACTTCTGTGTAGGTATTCGAACTTAGTGCAACTGAGGTAGGTTCGGGTACATCTAACAGTCAGGGGGACCAACCTGTGAGGCTAAGCAGTGGCGTTTGCATGCAAGAATGCAACCGGGACAGCCATAATCTCGATCCACTATGAAGATCTATTTCATCAGCGTTACTTGGCAGCATTAGGTAGCTTAAGAACCCCTTGTTGGCACTGGCGATCGTGCTTTATAGCTTACCATGGGTCTCTGTAAGATCAAATTACAACGTGGGGGAGTTAAAGGGCAACTGGGTACAAGACTTACAGACTCCGTTGAAACTGTCGGACGCATGTAAGCTACCGGGGTGGCTGAGGGCGATCCACCAGTAAGCCGTTAATACACTCTGAATACCTGGTGGGAACCTCTTCACTAGATCCTTTGAAGCACCCGTCTAAGACTATTACTTGACCCACGAAGATATTGCTGTTACTAAATCCAAGGAGAATTCGGTGTTTTGTAAACTCAGAACTAAACGTATTGCTAACTGCCCGGGTTCCCTTGCCGGTGCGGATGTGAGGACTTCATACCAATAAATCCATTAGTTTATACTGTATTTGGAAAATCCCCCTTGTACCGGAAGCGTAGGTAGCGTTCCAATCAAAAATACTGCAAGAACCTCAGAGGACTTACCACGAAGTGGCGAGTTAGTCACTAATAAAAGCTTCGTTGTCTTGAATGTTATTTCTGGTACCTTGCTACTGTGACATTGTGCCAGTCCCAAGGCTGATGCGGACTTCTTATCCCCCGTACACATTTCGGAGTAACCAATTTTATATAAAAGTAGACATATTCTGAATGTTAATTATGGCTTTTAATGGGTTAATTGATAGTAAAAAGTACTTCCGAAGCGTTTAGAGGAACAGTGGAAGGCTGTAACCAGTACTAAATACCTCCTATTGGGCTATAACAATACGCGACGGCAATGGGACGGATAGGAACACCTACATTTATATTGAATGGGGTATAATACGATGGTTTTCAGGATCCTTGTTGAATTATACGCTAGGTAGAACAAGAAAAAGTTTTATCTTTGCCTCTTTACGATTCCTCCGCCCACGGTTGTGATGTTCGGCAGCGTACTTCCCGTACAATCAGCTATTCTGAGCAGGCAGCGGAAGCATACAAACGACAGAGCCACAGAACCGGGAACCATCTCGCAGCTCCACCCAAGTATCACTAGGTAATTTCCACGGGAACTGCTTAACCATCACTAACGGTTGCATTCATGCGGACGGATGAACGGTTGCGTGCCTAGGTACTAAAGTCGGCCAAAGCCACCTTGTTTAAATTTCTAACAAAAATCATAAAATGCCGCTACGAGACACTGGATTTAGTGCTAGAATCTTCCATCGCCTATAAAGCCTTACCCAACCCCCCGAGATGAGCGATCGAGGTCGTATTCAAGAATGTCAGTAGGGCGACACAATTTACCGACCATTTCAACGTCATCTACTTGACTAAGCGATCTGCCTGGCGGTTTCGATTATATACTTCTGGATGGCCGAGCAATCACACATACCGTGTTTCAAAACCTCGTTCTTGAGGCCGAGGACCTCCATCCGCAATGCATCTGCCATAGATTTCAACGCGTCTCTCTCTACCACCAGCGCCCTCTCCCGTGCCTGAAGACTCGCTGTTTCTCTCTTCTTCTTCTCGCGACATTTGCTGGCCGCGACACGATTCTTTTCGAGCTTACCTGTTCTTGAATTTCCGTCGAATCTGAATTCCTCATCGAGCGAAGATGGCGACGAAGTTGGCTTGGATCGGCTTTGCCTACGTTTAGCTCGACGCCCAAAGCTCGTTTCCAGATCTTTATTTCTGCCCTGAGTACTACATACCCCCCGCTTGGTCGAAGGATTTGAGAATGGTTTGGTTTGTCGCCATTCTAATGGCTGGGCTATCGGGCGATCACCAAATAAGATAGGGCGATGATCCTGGAGGGKGATGTTAGAACCGCATATCGAAAGAACAGCAATCAAAGGGACGAGAGAGGAGTATATCCACAAGTTTACCACTCACATCCTCACGCCTCTCCACAGGATCCGGGGTCTTTAGTTGGTTGAAACCTTCGACGCTTTCCGAGAATTCTGGCTTAAAAGTGTCCCGTCGAACGTGCTGGACGTTCAAGAAGTCAAAACCTCCAACACCGAGTCCTATCTCTGGATTGGAAAATATAGGACTGCCAACAACATCGTGAGGTAAGTTTAGTGGGTTAACATCGCACGCCATCCTTCCTGTTTCAGTCTCTGTAGACTGACGACCAAGCTGATGATCGACAACCCAAAAGGTACATTAGACGTGAGACGCGCGAGGTAGGCGATGCTGTCGATACGTCGTAGCGACGGACAAGTACGCAAACGCTGGCTGGCCCCCTATCGAGTGAACCGCTGTTTGATAGAATAAATGATTCCGCGTGGAGCTGGTGGCTTGTCGAATGAGAAAATCGAGACAGGCTTCTATCCGGATAATAACTCGGATCAGCAAGAGAGAAGCACCCCGGATTTTCGACTGGAGCATAAATATGTGTATTAGGAGATCCGCATGCTTGGAAATGTTGATTACTGGATGAGGATCCCTTGCCAGTCCTCAAAACCGGGCGGCGAACAATTACCTACCTATGTTGCTTCATAATCCAATCGGTAGTTACCCGGAAACCTATCAAACCAGAGACGAACATCACTTGCTGAAGGGCCAGCCGAACTAAAAAATGGTGGGTTCTGGCCGATAGCTCGGTCTGTGGACCACTGACGCAACACCTGGTGGCAATGGGCATAACAGACTATGACTTTTTACATACATCCTGGAGGTGTTCATGTATGTTGCAATAAAGCTGGAATACGTAAGTGACTAGTCGCATCTCCACATTCGGAGGAGGCTCCGTCGCGATATATTGGTTAACCATATTGGGGAAGTTAGTTAACAACCCACATAAGCTATATCTCCCGATACAATAAAAACATTATCCATACAATAGAATTAAAGTGATGATGATTCATGGGTCTCGATACTAGTCCTAAGAGACGCTGTTGGGGTGGCTATTATGAGGGAACGCTGACCTAGATCTACGTCATGCTAACGTGAACAAAATACACTGTTAGCACATGAAATCGTCGAGGTAGAACCGAATGTAAGCCAAAATGCAACTAATTATCTCCCTTAAGTCTCCAGCTAGGTAACTCATATTAGAAAAGGGAGGTCAGGAACCTAACCCTCCCCCCTTAAACATGTATCGCACCTAGTTGCCTACCCATAATCAACATCGAGGTTGGCGAGTGCAACCTCATGAAATCCCGTGAAAGTCCCTTTGGAGCCCTACACATTCGGTCAAGTGGGGTTCGCCTGAGCACTGAGCTGACCCTAACTCTCCTCCGGGCTCTCTACACCATAGCAATGCCTGATTTCGAAGCGGCCTACGTTGATCCTCTAGGAGAAGTAATAACTCACTTGAACCCCTATTCAAAACGATAGAATATTGGATTCTGTCTATCGGGCGGTTTCCGTGTTGCTAGTTTGTCTGGTTTCACGTATCCTGCTTGTCTTCTTGGACTAAACCATTCTGATTTATTAGGTGAGGATGGGGAAAGCATGGCTAGAAGGTAGAGAACTGACTAAGTTATAAAAATTATGCCTGAAAGGGCATTTAGTATCAAGATAATCACCCTAAATGTCTACATAGTGGGTCACGCTACGTTCTTTGGGGGGAAAAGGCGCTGCTTGGCCTCACATGTTGTTTATGTGCTAAGAAGTGAGTTATTACAAGGTCAATTGGCTATGTCCGAGTCAAAAACTAGACCCTCAAGTGGCCGTACCGGAATAAGTCGCATTTACGTACCTAGTGTAGTTGTCAATTTGTAGCCCCCTGTTAACATCACCAAGACTACAGGGCTTTTAGTAGTCTTGCAGCTGGGGACTTAGAGCACTCTTTATTGGCTATTCGGAGCCGGCTCCGGGATGTGGCCAACTTCCCTCGCGGGCTCCACGTTTCGATCTCAGAAAGAACCAATACACCAGCAATTCATCGAATCCATACTCCATGATACTTTTTCCGTCTGATTGGCTCTGTCCGTCCCAGCCGATCCTCCGTTCTCTCGGCTGCCTTGATTCCCAAGTATTCATGTATTCAGTAGCAAAACTGCCTATGTCCTGTTCCACCTGTTCTAGATACTGGTCCAGTTGCGGACTACATGGAGCAACGGGCTCTCAAGAAGCTTGCCCCAGCACCGGCTGAGCCTAACAGTGGGGAAAGCCCTTCTCAAGTTTCTCTTTCCATCCCGGGTCCTCGAAGGAACCTAACAAGAAATGTAAGTGAGGTTCCCATATGTTATATTGGAGGAAGACCTTGTCACCCACAACGCCCCTGTCATAGGCATGCTCCCAATGTAAAGTTAAAAAGGCAAAGGTAAGTTAGTGTACTTTTGGTAACCATTCGTAAGCTCCTCGGGGCTTCAGGCTGAAAGTCTTTGACAGTGTGACGGGAACCGACCCTCGTGCGGCAGATGCCAGAAAACCGGCGACGCGTGCATATACGAAGTGAACAAACGAGATATCGCCAAACTACAAGTGTTGAGCGACTTTGAGACAGCTAGATTGCAGTGTTACGACCAGGTCTGGGCTGTTTTGCGACATGGAACCGACGAGCAAGCCGCCGAGTTTCTGGCAAAAATCAGGCACGGAGCATCTGTCGAAGCACTTGTAGCCACCTTGAATCCATCTAGTGCCCAGCCATCGCATTCAACTTCATCCAGCCAACCTACATTAGGAATGAGTACGGGTCCAACATCCACACCTGACGATTTCGATATCCAATCTACATCAACACCACCGCGAAGCTTCCTGGACCTCCTGTACGACCGAGAAGATTGGTATCAATCAACTGACGGCGTTGACGGCGTGGACGTTGCCAACGATGCCAAGTACCGTAATAACCAGGACGAATAGCTTGGGAAGTTTTACCTCCAAAGCAACTACCAATAAATGCGTTGCTTCTAGCCGATAAATTTCTAGTTTCCCCCCGCAAGACGTGTACACGACCTTTCGATCATCGCCGATACGATCCCAACTTCGTTAAGCAGTCAAACGCCCAAGAATTTCAGCAATTTCCCAATTTCAAACACTATAGAATCAAACTATGATTCAAAGTGACCCCAACACACAGAGTCACCAGATTGATCTTTTCGCGTCTGCAGGAAGCACAACAGCTCCAAACTTGACAGATCGCAAATCCGTGGACGGGCTAACCACGAATAACCCGGAACGAGTTCGAATATCCGTTGCTACCAGTGTACCAATAGCAAAGTAGCAGACTTCACCAAACTGAGGATGAAAATACCTTGCGGAGCAGCTCCAAACAGTCATTGGTTCGGTCAACGTGGGACAATAGGACAATTGTGAGCAGTTTCGAGTAATAAATCTCCAAGAGCCATTTTTACAAGGTCGAAACTGTCCATCAGAACCGGTCTTCGATAGTGACTCCAAGGAAAAGAGACTCGATCCAGACTTATATCTTGATTCTAGTATTCTACGCAGTCTGCGGGTTGAGTCTTCCTCGTATACATCGATAGCCGTCGTGGGATGTTCTTCGTTGTTACCCTAGCACTACGAGAAATAATGGGACGACACAACTGGGAATTAAACGCAAGAAGGACAAGTGGCCAGGATTGAAAGGAAATGGGCTGACGGTCAGATGGGAGGTATCGCCACCTCGTGTGTGCGTTGGATGGTCGGCCAATAGGGACACACTCAGCAACGTATCCATTTCTTCATTAGTCCATAACAGACTTTCATCCAGCATACCAATTGCATTGGTTTGATCAACTAGGGCCGAAGCAATTGAGTGCATAGTATGTGGAAGTCGTAGGAAGGTGGTGGGCTAAGCCTCCATGGGTATTCTAGAATCTAACGTGTTTCCACGAGAGCGTAGAATCGATACTGGTTACGGAGGGTTGAACTAGACCAAACTATCCTTGAAGCGGGAGAATGCTTAGTCTAGTATTGGTTGAAGTGACTGGGTCCCAGAGTACGCAGGAAGCCGCTGCGTTGCCTATATCCTAGAATCTTGATATTCCTACCGAACGGGGTAGTTCCTAATATGTACCAATTCCAGGGAGTATCTTAGTATCAAGTTCAAACTCCAACTAGCCATCTCTGAACCTAAACTAAGATATTATATGGATTTGGCCACCATAGGCGAGCCTTGAATGGGCTCTCGATGCGGCATCTGTGATCGAAGTGCTACCCAGTTTTCGAAGACAGATATCGTCGTGTAAGTAAGAGTTCCACACGTTCTTTGATGCTTTATTTCAAGCATCCTAACGGGGAACAGACTGCAGAAAGTAACCCCTCGAGGGTCTTGGAAGTATCTCTTGAGTACAAAAAAAGTCATACAACATCTGTCCATAGTACGTTACATTCATTGGTTATATACCTTGTATCTCAAGCCGTCCAAATTGGTGCAGGAATGCATGGGGTGGCCAAGCTGACGAATTTATGACGCTGGGATGTGGCTTGCAATTCTTCCGTCATTCATTTCAAATCTCGTGCGTTTGCTCATTGCTGTCTCATTCGGGCACATCTCCCGATTCTTTGACGCTTGGAATACCGATTTGGATATTTGTGCCACAGAGCTAATTTCCATGGGATTTGGCCTTCGATAAAACAGCCGTACTCATATAGAGCTATGCGAAGTACGATCTGATCTGGTCACACGTTATTTCCGTACAAGATGGAAGATATATGCCGCAGTAAGGTAGAACATCGTGCAACATGCCTGGGGCGAATCTGACATTGAGGCTCAGTTTGGCGTTGTGGGGTGATCAGCTCGGCGAGAAAGGGATCGGAGACTGTGGACCGGATACAGATATGTAGCACTGAACACTAGTGAGCCGCTCACGTGATACCCGTTGACCTACTCATTGTCCGGACCGTCTCCGGCGTAGCTGATTGGCTTGCAGGTGTAGGCAGGGAATTTCTGCCGAACAATAGCCGAAACGTCACTTCGAGCGGCAGTTTCCCCTTCTCGTCACCTACAACAATCGCCAATGGACCAGTCCACCCAATGCCGACTGCTGCATTTGTCTAGAGGCAATCCACTTTTGACATTCTGGGGCCGGGAATGAGCCAGATTAGAAATATTTTTGTCACCCTCATCCGGACACACCACATCACCAGTCGTAAAAAGCTTGCGCGGGTCAAGAAGGCTGCGACTTTACATAATTTACAAGTACTTATCCGGAGCGGCGGCCCTCCCGGTATCATGTACGCTGAAGGACCCGACGAAGCCGCCGTCTGCAGCTGGGTCAGTTCTGTTCAGGCTTTGCGCTACAAGGATTTTCAGTGCGTACAGAAACCGGCCCTTAACCAAGTCCGAGTCAGTGGGCCGGTAAAAGTCGGCGGCTTCGAAGAGGTCGCTTCGGTAGCCGAGTTCGGCCAACGAATGGAGCAACGGGGTCTAGGCTGTTGGTGGAGAATCGGAAGTGAGTAGACCCCCAAATCTAATCCCACTATTTATCTTCACTTCGGGATCCAATTACCTCGCCGAATCATGATTTGGATGACGCTCCTACAGGACTTGATTATGACCATTGCTAACTTGGTACCGCAGTGGGCTACGAAGCATCTGGCTAGATATCAATACAGTAGCTGGCGACGTCGCACACCAACCGTCCCTCACGAGAATCGAGAAAGCTAGGCCTGCTGAAATAGTCTCTATTCCGCCCTGAAAGCCATATATTACGACCGTGAATGGGATTAACCTTGCTACATTCTTCAACGTCGCCTCCACTGAGGGAGCGAAGATTGTTGGCTAACGAGCGCGCAGTTAATTTCACTTTCCTTTGCAAGTTGGCAACGAGATAGCTTCCATTTAGTAGTTGCCGCAAAAAACAAATATCGTAATATCGGAAAGACCGACAAGCCTCGAAACAACACCGTTACTCAAGATCCAAGTTTTTATAGCTTGTAAACCTGCCACCTTAAATCCCTTGAATAGGTAGGTAGGTAGCTAAGCGGAAAAGAGAGCAGGATATCCACATCTTGTGTTTGACGTCAGTTATTCCTGTTTCTACTATAAAAACACAACTATCAATGACATTCTCTCGATGCCCATTCGGAGGAAACAATATGAGGCTTGGCATCAACGCCGTCTCCTACGTGAACAGAAATTCCGGCTGGAAGTGTCTTATCTCCGCCTAGCCCTCACATGGTGGCAGGCCCGAGGCTAAATATAGATCGCTAACAAAATTATTCGGCGTATTACTCTTGTGTTTCGATGAACCGTAGCATTGCCGATGGGCTTCCTTGCATGCAATGCGCACAACGATACTGTGGGGAAACCTGGGGAATTCACCCGCAACCTTTGGTGATCAACCGGTCCAATGGTGTCAGCCAGATTTATTGAGTTTTCCCTTCATAGATGAAAAATCTGGCCGAATCCACCAGGCGGAATGTGCTGGTCCTTGTATAGCCATCATGAGGTGGTGGCCTTTGCATAGGTAGATAGCCTTTGTGAAGGGCTAGGTTGGAAGCATAAAACCTAGGCTACTCGCAACTCGGATCGTCAGTCTACTTGCCTCTCCAAACTAGAACCACAAGGTTAACCGAAAGCTATATCACCGTTGGAAACCTCCCCCTGGTTTGGCGAAATGAGGTCCTCGCTCTATGCTACCCTTGCTGCCGTTGCTGCCACGCAAGTGGCTGGGCATGCTCTCTTCCAAGCCCTTTGGGTCGATGGAGTCGATATGATAAGTCTCGCGCTTTTGATGTCGCACTGTAGTGAACTGACATGTCTAGCACGGGGCCCAGTGTGTTCGAATGCCAGGATCAAACACCCCTGTCACCAATGTCAACAGTAACGACATCCGATGTAATGCGGGTGGCAGCCGAGGTATCTCAGGCAAGTGTGCAGTGAAGGCTGGTGGGACCGTCACGATTGAGATGCACCAGGTAGGACTCATTATACGGGACAATACAAAGATAGTAAGCTGATATCTGGTATTAAGCAACCTGGTGACCGATCATGCGGCAGTGAAGCTATCGGAGGAGCCCACTACGGCCCGGTCAACGTCTACCTCAGCAAAGTGTCCGACGCCTCGACGGCCGACGGCTCCACTCCGTGGTACAAGATCTTTGCTGACTCGTGGTCGGCAAAGGGGACCGTGGGTGACGCCGATAACTGGGGTACAAACGATCTCAACTCCTGTTGCGGCAAGATGGATGTCCCTATCCCCGCGGACACTCCTGATGGCGATTACCTCCTCCGCGCCGAGGTCATTGCTTTGCACACGGCAAGCTCAGCCGGTGGTGCTCAGTTCTACATCTCTTGCTATCAGATTACCGTCGCTGGTGGCTCGGCTAAGTCGGCCGCCCTGCCAGCAGGCGTCAAGCTCCCTGGTGCCCTCAAGAGCAGCGACCCCGGCATCCAGATCAACATCCACGCCAAGGTCAGCAATTACGTCAATCCCGGCCCGGCTGTCATCGCCGGCGGCACTACAAAGCAGGCAGGGTCCGCTTGCTCCTCTGGCTGTGCGAAGACCTGTGCTGTCGGGTCCGGCCCCGTCGGAACTGCCATCGGCTCGGCTCCCAAGCCCACTACCACCGCAGGCACCGGCAACTCAGGCGGGTCGGCTGGATGCGCCCAGGCGAGATATCAACAATGCGGTGGCCAGGGTTACACTGGGTGTACCACATGCGCGGAAGGTCTCACTTGCCAAGACGTCTCTGCACCTTACTACTCCCAATGTGCCTAAGGGATTAGAGAGGGAATGCTGGGAGGAGAACGGACACTCATTGACGTAGGAGCCTTCGCAGCGGATGAGGCTTGAAATTTGGAGCGTTGTCTTAACATCTTAAATAGCGTACGAACGTCTATAGCATGACGCGTGAAGCTGATAGCGTTAAAGTGATCATGCTGTGTTAATGACGTGTTTTAATTCAAGTCTTGAAGATACATTGGATATCCGCTCTTGAACATAACGTGAGCCGAGTAGTACGAACGTGTATCTGCTGACCTAATTAGGGTACCTACGTAAGGTGAGCCCTCACGTACATATTTCAGTCAGCTCTTACCCGTGGACCCCTGCTGCTGCTGCTCTCCAGATTACTACATTCCTAGTCTGAGGCAGGTACCCGTGAAGATGGGTCTTTACTGGGGCTATGGGCTGATTGCAGCCTGTAAATTGCAAGCACTTTCCCGCTCAACTTGCAGCTCCCCTTGGCCTGTGCAGGAAACGAACCAATCAAGATCTCGCTTCCGTGTGCTTCACAGGGAAGTTCCCCACTGAATTAGTCCGACGGTCGCTGTCGATTCTCCATCAGCTGCGGTCATTCCTTCAATTCAATCTGTCCGCGAGCTTCTCCCGTCTTTCTTTACTCTCTTGGTATTTGTGCGTTTCCCAACTTGCCACCATCGTTTGTGCATCGAGTGGTTGGCCTTTATCATTCGGCACCCATTGTAGAGGCTTAATCAGCGCCATAAAAGTACCTAAAACAATAAGCAATAAACAATGGCCCTCAACGAACCACACAAGTCCCGCATCATCGGGCACATGAACGCAGATCACGCCAAGGAGCTGGAGGAATACCTCCTCGCCTTCAACGGCCTCTCTGCTTCCGCCGCTCGCGGCGCGCAAATCGCGGACATGACCCTAGATGCCATGACCATCAAGACGGCATCCGGTACGCATACGGTAGCCATCACACCGCCGCTTGGCTCCGCGGCCGACGCCCGCGTGCGCCTGGTCGACATGTCGCAGCGCGCGAAGCAAAAGCTCGGCCTGAGCGATATTGTGGTTTCTGTGTTCACGAGGCCGCAAGGTGCTGGCGTCTGGTCGTTCTTAGGCGTGACACTGTTCATCGTCAGCGCGGCCACATATTCTCTCGTGCAGCCCGGGACCGCGGCCTGGGCGTTGCTGGACGGGGTCTTCCCATATGGCGCCGCCGGCTACAAGTGGCTTGTCAAGGCCCTCGTCATCCCCGTCCTCGTCATTCACTTCACGGAGGCGTGGTGGCTCGCGCGAACAAGGCTGCGTACGCACGGCGTCGAGGCCGGCAGCAGACTCTGGTGGCTCTGGGTTGCTTGCACGTTTGTGGAAGGCTTGCCGGGTTTTGTGAGGTTCGATCGCTTGGTCGAGGCAGAGAGGAAGAAGAAGGAAAGCGCTAAGCACTGAGAACGATCTATGGAACTGACGGATCGGCTCTTTCCATCAACAGAAAGCAGGGCCTAGTACCGAGACCCAGAACAAATAGATCGACTACCCATAACTTGTACGAATTAATACACACTGAACAGCCAATGCTGGATTATGTCTCGGCTCCAGCTAATACACTAAAGACGACAATGAAATAGMCCAGCCACTGGGCAAGCAGCTCGATGTCCGATCTACTCCACCAAGTATCGCGGAGTTTACCTCACATCGTTAGGATGTTTTACGAATAACAACATACACATCGCCGGACGTTTCCGGGCGTGAATTACAGACCATGTCACTATCACTACGATAACAATAAGTCACTAAGGTAGCAGGGKATCTCTTCTATTCCGTTTCTGTTTCCGTTTCCATCTTTCCCTTGGCGTCTTCCTGCATATAACATAACAACCCGTTTCCAACAATGCTTCAGGCGGGCCAACCGCCCTTCCTTCCTTTCGCGGGATGGAATTGCTCATCAACCCGCTACGGGAAGGTTAGACTGAATGAGGCGCCTGTGCTCCTCCTCCGACACTCATTTCCTGATCCACTTCCAATCCATTAACCCAAACAATCGAGAATTTCCAAGAAATTCCAAAACATTACAAAAATTTTCCATTTCCAAAAGCCTCCAAAAATGTCCAAACCGATGTGCTTCAAGGGGTGTCCGCTACCCAAAATCAAATGCTGGATTCATGCTGTATGCGTCGTAATGTGTCGTATCGCTCCATGATGCGTTATGATGCGTTATGATGTGCCGTGTTGCGCCGTGATGCGTATCTCATATCGAGTGTCGGAACTATGGGTGTGCGCTTGCTCGGGAACGAAAACTCCAAGACCAATTAAGCGTAGTCGGGATATGTTGGGAGGGCCTTCAAAGTTCCAGGCGAAGGCTTCATATTTTCCGGGTATAATTGTTTGACCCGGTCCTGGCTCTCCTGCGTGTTTTCCGCTTGCAGGATTTCGTGGTGGGAGAAATTGCCTCGCTCGGCACCACGCAAGATTTCGTCGATAGTCTCTTGCGCCATTGCCTTGTGGTAAGCCATGGCGCAAGCGTGGATGAGCTGACCGAGGAGTCGGAGTCCGGTCTCGTGAGTCTGCCGGATGGCTTCCCGTATATCCTCCAGTTTCGTGTACGCCTTGCGGTACCTCTCAAGTTCAGGAACTCTCGGGACCTTAACCCATTCTGTGGCGGGCCTTCCGCTGCCTTGGACAATGATGGTTGGGCTCAGATTACCCTTGTACATATTGCGGGCGGTGTTAGCTTCATCTGACCCAACCATCTTGGGGCTTAGGATGTACAAGGTAGCGAGGAACTCTTGTATTAGACCATGATAAGCTGCGATGGTCTCGTGGAGCTCTTTGGACTTGGTCCTGTTGGTCCGCTTGTCGACGCGGCTGACATTGCACGCGATGCCTTTTGACTGGCATCGGGTACATTCGCTTGAGCTCACCTGGGGCTCGCACCTGACCTTCTGGTCTCTGCAAGCGTCGCACGAGTGGGCCCTGACAATGCGTCGTTTCTTCTGCGGTGCCTCTGTTGTGCCGTCGATTTGGCCTTGTGTAGAAGAGGTGTCAAGTGCCCGCTTTTTACCCTTTGCCGACGACCTCACTGGCACATTTGGCGCCGTCGGGATGGTCGGTGTTGGGAGCTGCTGTACTGGAGGCATGGAGTTTGCAGCAGGCTCCGTCACCTGGAGCATTGCTGAGCTCGGATCGGATGCAGCAGGTCCTTCCGTCGGAGGCGTTGTCAGACCGAGATTGGCTTGTGCGTGGGGCTCTTCCTGCTGGATGGTCTGGTTGATGTCGTACTGTGCAGCGGGCTCCTGTAGTTGTCTGTCGCCAGTGACATCAGACCCTTGGATAGTTTGGTTGAGCCTTAATTGGTTGTCGGATTCCTGGCAGGCTTTGTCGAAGTCGAAAAATGCAGACCAGTCTTGTTGTTGGATGTCCTGGTTAGAGTCGGACACCGTGCCAGCGCTTTGCGTGTCTGGGCTGGAGGGCTGGGTAAAGCTCCCGGTCGGCTCTGGGCTGACAGCCAGCTGAGCTTCGTTGAGTGTACCCCATAGAGCTGAGGCTTCCTCCGAAGTAGCTTGGATGGAGGGAAGCTCGTTGTTGGCCGACGTGATGATAGGTTGACCCGTAGCGGCGAAGGGGCTTGGCCGAGGTTCGTCCGTACCTAGCATCACGTCGGCAGACGCGTCAGTTCTGAAAGGGTTAGGTATATGAGACCCATCCCCATGGCTCCAGAAATCTTGGTAGTCCGTATCAGGCGAGTGATACAGTAAGTCCGCAAAGTTGCCAGTCCAAGGGACCTGGTTTTGATACGGGGCCATGCTATGGTACGCGTCGTACTCGTCTGTATGACGCGAACCTGAGGGCGAGTTGAAAGCGCCCGTATCCTCCGTGTTAGTCACGTTGGACATGTCAGTGGGATAGTAAGGGTTGCCGTGGGCATCATGGTTCGAAGAGTTAGAGGACATCGTGGATAATGTGCAGATGCTGGTCTCTTCAATACCTGTTAATATTCGGGTATAATCCAGGGTTGTTTGAGGGTTTCGGGTTCTATTACCTTTGATCTTTGAACCGAAAGATTCCAATGATAGAAGAGGAGTAGTTGGTATTGCAGACAGGGGTTATAGAAGAGGGATCAATGTCTTAATGGTCTTGTTATGAAAGCTGGTTGGACTGTTGTTCGAAAATGTCGCTAGTTGTGAGAACTGGGTTGCAAAACTTGGCTGTAAGTGTTTTTGTTTTGGGTAGGTTGCTGGGAAGATCTATGGCTAACAGGTCTATAGGACCAGGAACAGGAGGAACTCCCCCGAAAGGCTGAACGCGCCTGTGGAAAGGCACGTCCCTTCCCTGATCATACTGATATACGCTCAGGAAAGTCTATTTGGCGCGTTAGAAGTCGCGACAGACGCTCTGACCGGCTTGTCACGTCCTATGACCCCCCTATAGAACCTTTATCAAGGCACAAAAAGCTTGACTCTAACCTTACGGCATATCTTCGACGAGCCTTGCCGGCGAGTCCTAGTATATACTCGAAGGTAGTGCTAGGCCCCTGAATGTGGCTTACCGAAACTGGGATGACTACGAATATAGGGGCTACATCTATTCCTATTATAATGAAATTTGAACGAGAACTGTTAAGTGAGTTCCTATGCAACGGAATTCATCATGCTAATCTAAGCGGTTTTGGGACATTCCTTTGGCTCCAACCAGAAGACCGAAGCAGACACGGTGCTCTCATCCTTCTCGAGCACGTCGTTAGGCCCCTAAGTTTATACTTCAAGCCGAGCGTTCTCCCCAATATTCTTATTGAGAGGATACTCCGCTTTGACTCTTTCAAAGTCGTCACTGGGAATGGGGAACGAAACTTCGTATAATTTTTCTACAGGAAGAGCGCTGACGGCCAATTGCATCTGAAAAACGGGTTTTGGCTCCTTTTTGCTTTGGACTGGCGACGACATCATGAGTCAACAAACTGTATCTCGGCCCCTATATACGAATTCGTTTAAGTGTGTTTCTATCCTTACATATTGTTGTAGTCGCCATGGGAATCGAGCGCTGTGTCAATAGGGAACCCCTACCCTTGTAAGGGGTGCAAATAAGCTGTGGCCCTAGCGCCTGTTGTCGTTTTTCAGGCACTTAGTGGTACGCTAAGTGCCGAGTAGCAGGGTTGACAGCTGGACGTTGGCACCGTCTCTAGCAGATTGAGTTCAGGCTCAGGTTTAGCCCCAGCACGGTTACCCTTCGGCTTACATGTAGGTTCACGACGCGAAGATCAAACGCGTCTCGCTTGCTACGAATTATACCGCGTCGTGGTCATACTTTGAATATGGGTGTCAACAATGCACGGATGCTTCTCATCGGAATTCATGGATGAGCAGAATCTTTTGGCAACATCTTCTAAGTTTACGACTAGATATATGGCAGATGACAAGATTTTATCCTTTCGAATTCTAACCGGGGGGTTCTCTGTACCTCTTGGGCCCCTTTTCCTCTAGGAACCGAGAAAAGAACCAGGGGTACAATTTGCGCCAGGGATTAGGAGAGCAATATAGTTCCCGCTCGATATTTGAACGGCCGGGGTCTGGCTCACTACGTAGCCTTACCCCATAGGTGCATTTCCGTCTTCTCCTTCGACCAAGCGCGAAGAAAAAAAAGTATAATGTCGAAGGTGCGTGCTGGGAAGACTAGGCGTCTCATAAGTAGGCGATGGACAGAGCATCCTACGGCTAACAGGTACAGCCCCCAGAGTGGTCTGGGGTACATTGAGATCCCGGGCGGCTGATGGATTTAACGATCCAGAACCTAATACTACATACCTGAGTCCAAGACGTACAATTAGAATTTTCACGGGCTACGAGGAGGAGCTATTAGTGTTGCGTTTCTGGCGAGGAAGGAAATAGAAGATATCCTTATAGCAGCGATATGCCAAGACGCGGCACTGCCTCCTGTGGTCAGCGGGAGAGGATATAGGCAAGATAGCGGAAGCAATTATTGAGATAAGTTTAACGAGCTGCATCGTCTCTCCTCCTATTTTGAAGGACTTGCTTAATTTGGAGACAGGGAGAGATTAGGTAATCACGTATATGTGCTACCGAGAGGACAACCGAATTGTAGCAAGCAGTATAAAGAAGGCACAGAACTTCTAGGTAAGTGTTCTACAAGGGGAGATATAACTTCTATAAATACCACGACCTCATGCTGCCTATGTTATAAAATACGCGAACATCTAAATAGTGACATGTTCCAGCACTAGTTTTGCCCACGAGCATCGGAATGTCAACTTACAGGAGGCGAACTAGTATAAGAAGGCAATCGCATACCGATAAATAAATGGAACGAATAAATTATTGATCAGAATAGATAATTCAATTGAACGGACGAATCGAAGCGTGATCCTAGAGGTCGGACGCTATTTTCTCGGGAAAAGGGGCCGAACCTTGCCTACCTAAGAACCAGCTAGGATGACGTCTGCGAACATACAGCAATCTTACCCAGCGACACACAATTTTCTACATCAATGAGTCCTCAGATATTTACCATATAAGAGAGCTATCCATTCGCGGATCCATCGTTCAAGTATATTGCGCTTGTAGGATTTGCTCCACCTAAGTTCAATCTTGATTCTTGCCTGTGGCCGCGAATAAACTTCTTTATTTACTTTACAATCAGAGATCGCGGTACTAGTCGAAGTACAGCAGTTGATTACTTGTCGGCGTACTCCCTTTCGTGCCTACGCATTGAATGTCTCCGCTTCGGCTCTTTGATCTAGTTGTCGTTATCGATGCGGCCCTACGGCAGTCCCGCTAAATTTCCATTCTGGGCTCTGCAAGCCCAACGATCAGAATTACATGCGCCGCAGAAAAGGCCAAATTGGTGAAAGTGAACGATMCTCTTCTCTGCCACAACCTTTTAAATGTAGTCGTTGCTTGCCATGCCAATGCCTCCAGTCATCCGTCACAACTATCCAAAAGTGTACCTGCTTACCCGCGGATATGCAGGTGAACCATGACATGTTATCAGGAACCAAGCAGAAACAGGGCCAGACTACCAAATTATGAACATTTGAAGCCAGTTGAGGTGCGTACCTCGGTATTGAACCTTGGGGTCAAGCAGCGTGCTGATCACCCGCCCATCGTCCAACCAGGGGGTTACCCAACCCAATCCTTGCCGCAAATGACGGAAACGACTGCAACAAGGCGAGACTCTCCACGACCAAAAGAGGTTCCAGCAAATCAGAAGGGGGCGTACATCCCAATCCGGTAGGTATGTGTCCTTGAATGGGGCACAAGAAGAGGGACCCCTGATGTTCTGTCTCGCTCTGTACTCTGTTACCCAGCTCCTGTACATACGGGGTTACATCCGCGTCCGCAGCTCGAACCCCTACTTAATTATGCAATTCTCGTCTTTTCAATACATTAAAGAGTCGTATTTGATTCATTGAGACCGAATAATTAAACTACAGAATCAATCTGCACCTTTTTCGTAGCCCTGGACTCCTTCGCAACCTTTACCCCTCGTAATGACATCAACCATATGATATGAACTTTGCCTAACGATTATTTTCCACTCAAGCTTCACCATCGATCTCCGTGAACTCGTCCGGTTCAAGTTCACCTTTCCCGTCAATTTGATCAATCCGACCTAAACTAGTGGAGGCACGGAGAGGAGATGTGAAGCCCCTCACTGACGCTAATGGCAAATGACGAAAACGATGAAGATAAATCATCTCCAGTTATTCCCTTCCTCGCCAAGGCCAGACGGCTCGAGTCTGTGGTTCGGCCCGTCCTCGACAGTGCCATAACCCTCACGGCTACCATTGGCACCGTCTTCGCCCGCAGCCCCATCGCCCTCTTCGGCTTGTGCGACTTCGGCTGTTCCGTTCTCTAGCAGTCCTTGGCGAGGATCAGCGCCAACGCTCTGGACGAGGCGCCGGTATCCTCCCCTGGCTCTACTACCTCCAGAATTACGAAGTCGGAAGAGTGCGAGATGGATTAACTGGGGTAAAGATTAGAGGGACTGCGAAAGATTATTACGGTGCTGATCCATTGACACTCACCTGGAGGATGCCGACGACTACCACAACACCGAACTCTAGCCCCGCACTACGCTGCATACTGGCGCGCCAAGGTACGAGACATGCGTCGTGCCTCCCGGGGTACAGTTTCGGACATCCTTCTTTGGGTGGCCAGCCGCGGTCTTTGATCGAATGGAAGCCGCAACAGTTATAAGCATCCTGGATGCGTTCGATGGCGCGACCTTCTTTAGCTCTCCACATATTCATCCATTTCCCCTCCAGACCACATTCGAGCATCTGCCCAGGCACGAAGCCTTGGGCCGTGAGGGTGGCAAGGACGACCGTCAGTACACCCTGAATGACCTGCAACGCCACAGGCGAGAGATGTTGCAGTGCGGCCGAGCGGACTCTCGTCCCTAGATATCGCTGGAGGA
This sequence comes from Hypoxylon sp. E7406B, assembly GCA_000931505.1. Classification (NCBI taxonomy): domain Eukaryota; kingdom Fungi; phylum Ascomycota; class Sordariomycetes; order Xylariales; family Hypoxylaceae; genus Hypoxylon; species Hypoxylon sp. E7406B. The sequence continues at coordinate 88,478 of JYCQ01000049.1, read as the reverse complement.
GCGGGGTGTAGAAGACATTCGCGGCGGCGAGGAACGGCAGGATGATGGTGAGGGCGGTTGTGCCGGTTGATAAGGGCAGGGACAGGTTGCTCGAGGTTACCTGCACATAGCTGAGATATCGTCAGTTGCAGTAATCAGAAAAGGGAGAAGGGGGGAAGAGGATAGAAAGGGGAATAACTTACATCGCGAGCGCTGTTAAAGCGATGAGTAGCTATTTGATGGTCCATCAGCACAGCGTATTGATGATTTATGATGATCATAGCTTACCAGGGGAAAGGCAAGCGCCAGATTCACCATTGTGGGACACCTTGTCGACTTGCTTACACGGTACTTTTCTCGTAGTTTTCTTCGATCGGCCAATTGATGTAGGAGGTATGTGTGAATGTTCGCTCAATCGACGAGATCGCGGCCCTCGTGGGAGTTGGGAGGCGAAGCTGTTGACTGGTACCTAATGTTTCAAACGATGGTGAGATTGAAAGAAACCTTATTCCAAGGTCGAACGACAGAGCCTGCGCCCGCGCCTGCAGGTGTCTGTCTGCCTGAGGCAAAGAGCCTTACCTAACCTTGGTTCCACGCTCGTCACTTCTCTATCGAGTGGTCGTGACGTGGTGGGATGCACGTCTGCCGTCCCGGACCAATCCAAATGAGTAAAATCGTTTGCCCGCAGATGCTCTGTAACCTGAGGCTGACGACCCCTCAGAGGAAGCCTGCCTCTTCTAATTTCTCATCCATGCAATTCTGATATGTCACAATAATTGAGGGGCTTCTCAGACCGGATTCTTTTGTAGGGCAGACTCAACCATGGGACAATATCAAGAGATCTACACTTCAAATGAGTCCTATTCAGGGGTCTTCTCAATACTAACTAGCTTCATCTGACTATCAAAGTTCAAAACCCGCCGGTTTCAAATTGAATTTGTCTTCGAAGAAACAAGTATACCCCGTGATGAGACATTTAGTACGTTGGGACCACCTAGGTACCTAAGGTATGAGAAGCAACAGAGTGCAGTGTATAATGGGCAGCATCCATGTTCAGTATGTCAGACGCCCATGAGATACTAGCTCATGGCAACGATATCTACAGGGAGGGAGGCGGAAGCAATTACAATCCCAGTCAAGGTCTATTCCGTCTAACATTGACCCCATACAAGCGATGATCAACCCTATTAACGTGAAGTAAACTTACATTTTTGACAGATTACCATGTCTCCCAATCGTCACCTGCTGCCTATGTCTATGGCCTTTTGACCCCTCGGACCCTGAAATGTGGAAGTTTTCTCTTGTGCCTGCAAAAAGTTATCAGTTGAAACTTTGGCGCGCTGGCCGGTTACCCGGGTAACCAGTCAGCACGCTCCCCTATTTTAAGTTTTTTTCAAGCTTTGGTGCCTGGACAACGCTTGCCACCGGGTAACATTCTGCTCTAGTCCGGTGTTAGTAAACCCAATGTTGAGATTCCATCTTGGAGGCGCATACCCCATGTACCCTGTCGAGAAAATTCGGACCGGAAGTCAGAGTCCTTGACTGGAAGTCAATATACCGCGACTGAGAGATGATGTAAGTTATGCCTGTGCGGTGAGCTTCCCGGTTCTTCTGAAGTTTCAAGTGAATGTCAAGCATGAGACGAAGTGGCCCGGCCTAGCGAGTTCCAGTAAAATAGGTAAGTAACCGAGCGTTGGAAGCAGGATAATCCCATGTGGAAGAGCCATATGAACTACCCAATACGACGTCTCGTCAATCGGGTGGCTTATCGTGGATTCCGCATCCGAGCCCGAGAGGGTAGTGACAATATTGGACGTGAATACCCCCCTTATATCCATCACATATAAGGAACACATGGAAGTCTCTCAGGGATATGCGATCGGCAGGCTATTATGACATGAATTTACTGAAAAATATTTTAATTAATATGTAGCTCTCACCCTATACACATATCCGTATAAGACTAAAAATATTCGAGACACCTCTGCTTAAAGGTATGATCCCAAGTTCGAGCTCTCCCTGAACTCAACAATCTTTCGCTCGCAATTGTCTGTCTGAGCAACCACAGCATAAGCCGCGTCCGTAGTATTAACGAACCTGCCCCCAGCACCGCCGACATACCCTCCTTCCCAGCCCGTCAGTGTCACAAACCCGCCGGTGTCGTTGGCATTGGGCACGCCGACGACGGTCAGGAAGCCGTGGTCGAAGGTGCCCTGGTACGTGCTCGTCAAGGAATAGTAAATGGCGCCGTAGAGCTGCTTGAACGTGTCGAATGTGTAAGTTGTCGCGTTGAACGACGCCTTGAGATCCTTGCTGAAGGCCGCGTCGTATGCTGCTTTCCACCCATCCTGGTACGGGAAGAACTTGTTCACTGCGTCCTTGGCAAACTCGGCCACTTCGTTGCCAGCCTGGTTCCCGTCGGCGACTCTGGGCGGGCAGGCCGCTTTTGTGATGCCTACGAAGGCGAAGGTGAAAGCTGTAGATATTAGTCTTAAGGACGCCAACTCATTCGGGGTATTCCATGCTGTATGTACCTGTGATAGACCTTAAATGCATCTTGATCAGGTTTATCCGTGAATCGCAAATCTTTTTCCCAGTAACATACCTGGCAGATTGTCTCTAGCTCATTCATTTATATGTTTTCTGCTGGGTCCATCTGGGGCCGCCGTCTAACGGGCACTAAGGGGCTCTAGCACCAAGGATGCCCTGATCCTAGGCTAAGCATGGGCGACGATCCTACACGGCCCACGATAGCTTCGTCTCTCTTAGAAAGCTAGCTCGTTATCCACAATCCTTTTATTTGGCAAGGAACTAAGTCAAGGACGATATAGCCTATTCTAACACTAGTATAATTGATTGGGAAGTCGGCGTGGCACCTTGTGCAGCCCCATTGAAGGATCACGATGATCCACTTGCCTAGGCAATTACAAAGGGACTATACATCGCTTCCTGAATCTTTATACCTAGGTATATAGCTACAGGAGGATGTCATGCTTTTGCTTTGGTATAATCCTTTCTGGGGTCCAAGAGTGCCTGCCTGTAAAACGTGGGCACGATAAAGCTCGGCAACATAGAGAAAGAAACTTAAGACCGTTCCGATATTCTAGACTACCTTACGTGGCTTACTTGATGATTCTGCGGTAACGAATGAGGAAGTTAAGAGAATGGAACGCCATGATCCTGGAAATTGAGGGGTTTCCGTACCTCTGGGTCGTCCTGCGGTGCCTATAGTAGATAACGGAGTCTAACCTAGCCGAGTTCTTGATACGTGAGATATCTACATTGACTAATAAGGGTCATGTGTCCATATAGTGTCTAAATAACACTCGTAAATATTGCGCGATACTACCGTTGAAGGCGTCGTTTGGACTATACCGAGGTAGATATGTAGGGCGTAGATGGTTACACACCAGAGTAAAGTGGAGTGGAGATACTCCTTCTTCCTCAACAGCTTCACAGATAGAACTTAATCTAGGATAATTACTTACTATTGAGAGGTAGCGGCGGAGGCCAAGTTTAACTCCTAGGAGGCGAGCCCCCTTTTTATATTTTTCACCCCTATTCCCGAATGCTTGCGTATGGTGGCCTCGCGCCTAACGTGTGTTGGTGAAACGAGATGCACCTAGCACTCCAAGCCAGATACTCTTATCCATAAGCACATCCGGAATATCAGTTGATAATATGTTGCTGTTTTTGGTGGCTTCAAACTCAGGAGAATTTAAAGGGGTTCTACCAAAAGTCTATAGCAGATGAAGACAGTTGGCAACTTGTTCATGTCAGCTGCTAGGATAGTTAGGTCAGCAATGCTGCTTACATAACCCCAGCATAATTCCGATTCTAGCCTATCACCCACGCTGCCATCCGACGTCTGTCCGCTTCACGAAGTTGTCGTCCGTTATAACGTTCCTGGCCCTACGTACAAGGGGGTTTATGCCGCCAAGCGCGTATTCCTGGGGCAGATCGCGGGACTCTCTAAAGACTGCTGATCTGAAATTTCCCGGGATGTGGCAGATACCAATCAATGCCTTCTTGGCGATTGCTTAACCTTCCTATCTGAGGCCCGATTCGTCCATGCCGAGAGCCAATCCCGCCGTTTAGGCCCGAACAACCAGCTCGCATGGAGCTCTGAGCGAGGGCAGTGTCGAGTGGTCGTGTTGGGGGAATTCTTGGCCGTCGCGACCTTCGACGGGAGCTCGTTATGTTTGGGGAAGCTCACGTCCGCTCCCCATCTTCAACTTCAGCCCGCACGGCGCTGACACCACGCGACCCTCGTGTCTAGACTTCGTTTAATATGTCTTGCAAGCGAGGAGAAGATGCTATGCTACTTAGTTGATATCATCTGTCAATGCTACGTGGGAGACTTATAATTAGATCCCCATGTGCCGTCTGTCCAATAGTTAGCCGGCGGCTCCATGATACGATGCTGGGATATGGTGACCCGCCCCTTATCGGATCATTGCGATGGTAACATCCCCCTCAAGTGTATAGGGGAATGCGGGGCTCCATGGGTATATCGAACCTTATTTCTCGACCTCCTGCCTGGTGCAGCGTCGCGTCGAGCGATCATCGCACTTATCTTATGGCTAGACCGGGATGATCTGAACTTGGAAGCTAGCTGCCTAACATGGTCTTATTCATGCCTGCCATCGTAAATACATAAAGGGACGTCACCCCGTTACTAGTCTTAAGACGCCTGGGGCAGCTTCTGTGATTAGATTGAGGCGATCTCATAGCTCGAATTAGGTACTAAATAGTCACCTAAGTGCTCCATCATTTGTTTGGAAACGATATTAAGTGTCAATAGGCCACTTAGCTCTAGAGATGGTCCGCTCAATGCTTATTGCGGCTCTGGCCGCCACGTCGACTGCTCTCTCAGTTGGACGACGAGAAGCTAGCAAACCAGAGCTGTTCACAATCGAGCTAGGGCCTGGGGAAACAAGGGTTGTAACTGAAGAAGGGAAATGGGCACTCAAAAATGTCGGTAGCTCTTAAGATCTATCCAATCCGACAAGCTAACCCCGTGCCAGGAGGGAAAGTCCTTCATTGACATCACCAACCATCCCAACCTCGCTTCTTCAGCTTCGGTCAAGAGCACCTCCAACGTCGCAGCTGTAGCGTACCCGTCAGTGATGACGCAGGAAGATGCTGTCAAGGGTCTCATTGCCAAACTCAACAAGACTTACGTTCAGGAAGAACTGACAACCTTCTCCGAGTTCTTCAACCGCTACTACCAGTCCACCTACGGCAAGCAAGCCTCCGACTGGCTGCTCTCAGAAGTTCAGGGCGTAATTTCGGCAAGCGGGGCTGCAAACGCGTCGGCGAAGCCATTCACGCATGCGTGGACTCAGAACAGCATCATTGCCACGATTCCTGGGCAGTCAACGGACAAGATCATAGTTGGCGCGCATCTAGACTCCATTAACGGCCGGAACCGTAGCGGCCGAGCACCCGGCGCCGGTAAGCTGCTCTTATCTCTATTACTTAAGTAGCGTCTATTAGTGATGTTAATACTGACCAACGCTGGCTAGATGATGATGGATCTGGTTCCATAACTATCCTGGAAGCCCTTCGCGTCCTTCTCAGCGACCCCAAGATCGCAGCCGGCGAGGGAGCCAACACGCTCGAGTTCCACTGGTATTCCGGCGAAGAGGCAGGACTGCTCGGAAGCGAGGACATCTTCGACTCGTATTCTTCTAACAAGGTCGTCGTCAAGGCCATGCTCCAGCAGGACATGACAGGCTATGGAAACAACCCCAGTAAGTAGTCGGGCGGTTACCTTATTTTTCGGTACGAGATCTAACCGGTACTATTATAGTGGGCGTTATCACCGATCGCGTTGATTCAGGCCTCACAGCCTTCATCCGGAAAGTCATTGATGCGGTAAGCTTCGCCCTCTTCCCCGTCCAAAGCTAGGTACAGTGAATTAACTAACCGCAACAATAAACAGTACGCCACCATCGGTTGGGTCGACACTCAATGCGGCTACGGGTGCTCCGATCACTCATCAGCAACAGCCGCGGGCTACCCGTCGTCCTTCGTCATCGAGGCCGACATGGACCTCACGAGCCCGTACATCCACACCGACGGTGACACCCTCGATCGCGTCAACTACGACCACATCCTCGAGCACGTCAAACTGGTCGTTGGCTACGCTTACGAGCTCACTTTCGCGGATCTATGATAGGGTCGAAAGGCAAAACAATATTAGGTTATTGATGAGGAGGTTGATACTCATTGGCTGGTTGCATTACTGGTACTTACCATAGCCGATTTATATAGGTGGAGAGCTCCTAGAATAGCAAGTAACGATTGTATCTACGGCGCAGATATATAAAGCATAACACTTAACTTTCAGATGCTCTTACTACTGAGGCTTTCACAATATTATACGACCTACAGGTTGAATTCGGCGAGGGGGCCATAGCAGGACATTCACAATCACAGTATCACCAAGTTGTCATAACAAGCAATCCCATTGAGTACACTAGGCGCGAAGCCATTTGCCGGATGGGTATCATTCCGCATGTAAAGATGAAAAACCAGTCGTGACGATCGTAAGCGTGCGACCGCGAAATATCTGCAAAGACAGCTATGTGCAATGAGAACAGGAAGCCGTAGGTACAAGATTATTCATTATATCACAGGTCATCCGACGAACCTAGACCTTTCCCAATCATGATACCCGGGTCAAACCCGTCCCTCCCCACGGAAAGGCTCACCCTCCGAAAACTCGAGACGCCAAGGGATCCATATGTGAAAATCAAGAACGTTAGAAGTGACATGGTTATTGTTACGTAACGGTAGGTGAGAGAATGGAAATCATCGAATTATCTGGACGTCTCATGTTTAGCGCTTGATTCGCCAACATCACGTAGATGACAAGTAGGCATACTAAGCGAAGGTGAATTAAGAAACACCTAGTTCGTGAACGCGAAATCATTTGTATCGGCAGGKGAAGAGCTGATTTCGTGACCTAATAGTTAGGGTGGATAGCCTCTCTGATTTTACTCGCCAAGTTGATCATCGTGGATAGACGGGCTAGAAGGGCGTCCGACGGGGATCGGTTTCCGATTCGATTATAGAGTTTCTCGAATCGCTCGAGATACGAGCCCATGAGGTTGGGGACCACCTCACGAACCTGAGGATCCTGTGCGGAATTCTGTTTAGAAGAGTTATTTGTTGACTGAGACTGGTGACTAACAATTTGTGGCAGTGAAGCATGCAGAGTGCGAAGAACCATTTCCACCCAGCCCATCTTTTCTCTAAGGTAAGGGCCTTCAAGCTGATCGGTGATGACAGATGCCACTGATAATGAGACCAAAGCCGGCAACTCTCGGAGGATTTGAGGGTCCAACTGGACAAGGTATCCATCAAAGACCTCAGACTGACGACCTTGCTGGATCCATCGAATCAAACCGGTCTCGTATTCACCTCTCTCCATCAAGGATGCCACACTCGTAATCAGGTGGTGAAGATGGGGATCTCTGGCGGTCGATTGATCCCGAACGCTTGAGTTGTTCGTCTGAAGTGGAATTAACTGAAGAGAGGAGTTTGCTGTGGGACTTCCATACGAGAACGACTGTGACTGCACAGGTTGGGGATGGCGAGACTGTGTTGGTTGTGGTTGTGTAGCGGCGACTCGGTCGCGAGAGGGCTGTTGCTGCATCTTCAGTAGCGCATCCTGGAACTGTGTCTGGGTGGTCGCCATGGCGGTGACTGTATCAGAAAGGCTAGTAACCAGTGCCGTGAGCTGATCAATTTTGTTGCTATCAGCGATACGTCGTTGTTCAAGCTCTGCAATTTGCTCAGCAGATCGTTCTTGAACTTCCTGCACGATCGAGCGAGAAACCGTGACAGCAGTATCGTTGATCAGGGGGGCAATAGTGGTCACGAATGACTGTTGGATGCTCTTCTCCATATCAAGCGCCACGCTACTTGCGACCTTGTCCGAGATGGCCTTAGATAGCTCGGGCTTTTGGAGAGCTTGATTGACAGCATTGGGAAGAAGCTTCTGCATCTGATTCTGAATTGAATGCGAAACCCGACCGATCATCTTACCATCAATCTGTTCCGAAATGGTCTTCGTAATCAGAGCACTGAGAACTGGAACTACGTTGACCTCAAATTGATCGTTGATGGTTCTAGTGAGTACAGTTTGAACATTCGCGTTCAAGACGGTGGACACCTTCTCAAGCAACAGTTGCTGGTTTTTCGCGAATTTCTCGTCGCGAGCGCGGAATTCGACATCAACAGTGTCTCGGTGATCCTTAAACTCGCTGGCAATAACATTGGTCAACTTCTCGTTAAGGCCGGATACAATCTGTTTGACAGTCGATTGAATCGATTCCTGCGACATAATTGACTTCGGCTCAACATGCTTCGGGGGAACCGGATCGGCTCGTGTTGATTGAGTACCGCCGTTGGATTGCACGTTGTCTGCAGATTGTTTCTCAGCAGCAGCTGCTGCGGCGGCTGCGGCTTTCTCTCGCTTCTTCCTTGCTTTCTTCTCTGTCTTATCCAGCTGGTTGATCGGAGTAACAGGAGCGACGGCGTCCTTGCGTTCAGGTTGGCTTGTAGGAGGTTGGCTTTCACCACCTTTTTGTTGTTGCTCTTGGTTAGAAGGCACGGAGGAAACTTGTGGGGGAGGCGTCTCTTTGACAGATCGAATTCGGACCGGGAGGGGCGCATGTTCTTCTACAGACTGAGACTCAGAGACCACAGTGCTAGGCAACTCCTTCAACTTCGTGATCTTGACTAAACCAGCTTCTGCAGCATCAACGCCATTGATAACCTTATTATCCTTGGACCAGCCAAGCTCACTCTGCTTGACCACGATTCCAGTAACGCCCTTCGAATGCATAGCATACAACTCGAATAGGCTCTGCTCATCGGCATCAGAATTGGTAGCCGGGTTCACCAGTATGTCCAAGCTTCGAAGGACACCCTTGTTGGAGAATGAATACTCGCGGACACCACTAATGACGGCGGTTGAGTCGGGCTCCGGGATTGATGAGTCTTTAGCTACCAACTTTTGTATGTAATCCACTTGAGACAAACCCTTAATTGTGTATTTGGGCGCAGACAGGTGAAGGAAGTATATCGAATTCCGCGTGGGATGACCGACAACAATCATGCCCGATGGTGGATGGTACATAACACTGCATACTGGATCCGACTCTTTGGCATGCGGCAAGTTGAACTCCTGGACTGGCTTGCCTAGTGCAAGATCCCACAGCTGAAGAGKGTGGTTCTGCTTCATGCCTACAATCATATAGCGAAGAGCCCATCCCTTCTGGTAAGGCCGTTGCTTATCCAGCAATAACACAGAGGTTGGCCACGCTTTCTCCCCTTCTGGCGTGGTGTTCAGGGTCATCAGCGGCTCCTTAACCTCAAGTGAAGTATGGGCTGGCATGGGAAACCGGGGGTCGGAATTCTCATCGGCTGCTGTCAAGTCCCGAACGTCCCAGAATTTCACACGGCCAGACTTGTCGAGGGATACAATAGTAGTATCGTCCTGACTAAAAGTGAAGTCTTTGCCCGCCTTGCCTGTACTAATTCTGAGAGAGCATTCCTTGTAAAGTCTCTCGGTATCGACAACGCGGTCGTGACCAGACTTAAAAATGCCATTCTGTATGACGTATGACGGCCAGATGATGTTGATAGTCTTTCCACGGCCAACGGCGAAGAATTCTGGGTGAGTAGACGAGGTTCTTGCTCGAGTCTTCAAAACGCCTCCATTATCGCCGCCTCCTTCGTGCGAGACTAGAAGTGGGGGAAGGGCGAATCCATATTGTTCGGGGTGAGGATCCTCCAAATGGTCTTTATCGCCGTTCTTAATCTGGACGTAGTAGACCGTTCCACTAATACCAGTGCCGATAATGGATTCCTTTGGCGTGACGTTGAGGTCAGGCGGAGTCGATGACATGGCGACATTGAAGATGCGGTCTTTCGTGTCAGTAAACAGTTTGGCGTCCTTACCGTCGTCCTGTCGTATGACGCGAAGTCCGCCAGCCTTAGACATGCCATAAACCATGTACGATTCACTGGCTGTAACAAGATTCCGATCAATTTGATCAAACTCCTTCTTGAGTCGGGCGATATCGAGAATGATTTCATCTCGGAACTGGGGACGAGACTCCTCGGTCTCTTGCATCGTGATTGAAATCCACGGTTTCATAGGGAAATTGTACACCTTGACAGGATTTGGCACCTCCTCAATCACAACAATCTCGTCAGCTTCGGCGCTCTCCCAACTATCTGCAACTGGACCGTGAGCAGCATCATCAACAATGTCGCGAATTGCTTGGGCAACTCCAGGCGAATATGTATCTTCAAGGACACCAGCGTTCTCTTCCTTTTCCAGTTCTTTCTGGATGCTCCTCGCCACAGCTTCGGCCGAATCCTGGAATTCAGCATCAGTTTTGGCCCTCATCATATGTTCAAGTTCGATGCGAATCTTAGCTTGTACCTCTTCATTTTCGGCTCTCTCTAGAGCTTCTTGAGCCTCCTTGTCTGCTTGCTCAGCGAGACCAGTGATGGCTTGTGCAACAGTCTCCGTTCTTCGTTCCTCCTCGGGTTCAGGAACCACGTGTTTAGGGGATACGACCTCACGCTCAGCGACAGAATGAGGGGAAGCATTTATCTTTCGCCTGATATGTTCGGGACTCATGATTGGGCTTCGCTGACTACTAAGTCGCTTGTGATCATGGCCAAGTCCGGAAGAGGAAGCAACACTAGGAGTCTTCTTAGCAACCTTGAAAGAGGTCGGTGCAGGAAGTTCAGTCGGCAATTGACCGACGGGAGCGGGTGCTCCTGGTGTTGAGGTTTTAGATGCAGCATTCTGGGGAGACGCTGTACCAAATCCCCCGAGTTGGTTGGTGTAGTCAAACTTGGAGGACTTCCGGCTGCCATCGTGCTGAGAATACTGGGAGCCTGGAGAATTGTACTCAAACTTCACCGGAGGAGACCCAGCATGCTCCTCTGAGCCAAATCTAAAAGGCATGGGCGTAGTGTCGTGCGAGTCACTACCGGGGAGTACCTGCTTCAGTGGGGTATATTCTTTTGGGTGATCCACCGAAGAACCATTGGCTGACTGCGGGGTCAATGTCGGAGGTTGGGACGACTCATTCGTAGAAGGGTGGTCGTTTTGCGCAGGCTTTGGTCGGTGGAGCAGGTTAAGAAGATAAGCTTGAGTGTCCGACGGGGGTGGACCCGAATTCCAAGTCGGCTGAGGAGGAGCCTGAGGCTCAACTCGTGAAGACTCATTCTGCAAGTTTCCCTTCATGAGAGTAGCTAGAAGACCCTGAGGGTCGGCAGGCATCGGCACGGGAGCGTGGATGGGAGGCTGATTGTTAGGCTGAGTCAAGCTGGGAAGAACATCGAATGAGGGCGCCTGAGCGTGATTGGGGGGTGAGCCTTGCGACAGAGGTTGAGCATTCTGTCCGCTAAACTTAAGAAGATTCAACAGGTTGGCACTCTGGTCAACCTTGTTCGCTGCACTAGAAGGCATGGTGCCAATGGGGCCCAGTCCCATTGGACCAGTCGGGGGGTGGGAATGGCCAAAGTTGCTCGGGGGTGTCGGAGCAGCGGGAGGTGGAAAGTCGTCCAAGCCATTCAGAGGGGATTCTGCGGCGGAATGGCCATAGTAATCCTGGGGGTTGAGGCCCTGGTTGTAAGAGTTAAATCGGGAGATTATATCATTCGCGGGGGCCGAGTCTTCGTTCTGGGTATTGCGATGAGCGTGCAGGCGAGCAAGCATTGCGTGCAAGCCGTTTGGGTCGCTGCCMCCCGGCGGGTTATAACCCGCCATGATGCGATGGGAGGTGGGTGTAGTAGTCTGTCTCAGTACAACAGGCTACTAAGATATGTCTCTCGATGAAGATAACTTTTGAGTTCCAAAAGCTAGCTTCGTCGCGGACGAAAAGTTACGAGAGGGTGGTAAGTAAATAAAGGGAAGGGAAGGGTAAAGGCGATATGCGGTGCTCAAACGCGAAGGGGGAAAAAAGTTCAAGAACTTCCAACCCGATAGGTTAGGTACGTGTGAGCTTTACCAGCCTCGCCAAAAAGAGAGAAAAAAAATTGATAAGCCACCAAAGCTACAGCTCCTATCGCCGATCTGACGACAGGGGCAATAACAAGGCGGAATATCAACGCGACAATTGGTTGAGCAGGAGTGGCCCAACTATTGTAGACGGAGAGACGCGGATGTATGTCGAAAGACACAGGTCGAAGAAATTTTTGTGGGTGAGAAGGGGAAGGAACAGAATTGTTGTTCAAGTGGAAGGACGTTGAACGACGTGTGACGGGAAGGACGTTGGGCGGCGATGCAGGTATGCGCTAACTGGCTAACTGGCGGTTGCACCTACCGATTGATACAGCACTTGCCTTGGTACTTGGCGTGGATTGACCGTTGTACGGTGGTGTGGGTAGCACTGTACCAGCGATGCGCTACCGAATGCAGGTAAGTGCAGAGGTAATGAACCCGTCATTTGCATGTACCCCAGTCCCCTACACCCTCGTACCTCGCCGTGCGGAGACGATGTCTAGACGTATTAGGTAATCGGGCTTGAATAACGCTGATTGAACTGGAGGAACGCATTTCAACCTTCGAATCAGCCCGCTAGCGCATCGTGATAATTAAATCCCAAATACATAACACTCCGTTTTCAGACGCCTAGTAGATTAGGGTGCTCCAAGTAACCCGTTTTGGTCTCCCACTTTCGTTATCTCAACAGTTTAGGAGCGATACATCTTTTATTCAACTCTCTCTGTTTGTCGTAAAACACAACATCGGCAGCTATCGTCATTGTTTGCCGGTGCCCACAGAACGCCGCCTAAGTCAAACGTCTCACCTGCATCCGCGGCGGCAAACGCTTCCCGACCTAGCGCCATGTTCTGTCTTCGAAGGTACCGGACTTCCTAACTTATTTCTGTCGTTTTCACATATCGTATGAGTACATGTGTATCACCTGGCTAACACGATTGACGCAGCTGGCTTCCCCTTCTTTTCATCCCGACGAACGCCTCTCCTGCCTTCATCTTCCTCTTCTTCGTCTGCACGTACTTCCTTAATCGGCCATGCGTCTACTGCTCTGTCCTCCTACTCATACTCTTCGTGACCTCGTGCTACTGGTCAGACCGGTGCTTCTTCGATTTCAGCAGTAATTGGTTCGCCCCACGGACCCCTACGTCATCGTGTCCGTCCAATGGAACGACGATAGCCGACCCCGTCGTCGACAGCTTCAATGCGACTGCCGTAGAAATGCTGAATACCACAGCCAGTGCTCTTGCCAGCGCCGCTGCCGAAGAATTAGCGAAAAGGAAGGAAGAGTGGACAGGGCTAGGTGTTGAGTGGCTACGGAGCCTACTCGGACGCAGGGAGTGGAGGATCGAGTGTATGGACTTATATATACGGCTATGATGCTGTATTATTTCCATAGAGGGGTGCATTTGTCATCGTGGGAGCATAGCCTCGGCCTTTGGACTCTTGGGGTTGTTTGAGGGATCCGAGTATAGATATGATAGTACAAATGCATGGCACTGGCGTTGGTTGGATTCCGCATTTTAGGATTCGTTTCTTGAGCATACACGCCTCTCCCTAGTCTCATACGGCTACGCTTGCGGCTCGGCCTTGGGGGKATGGCTATTATACTGTTTCAATACTCTAGGGCTTGGTAGCTGTACATAGCTTATGTATGGACCTAAATACTTACATGTATGTACCAATAAAATACTTGAAGAAAGGGAAAATCGACATTGCATAAAGATGCCAAGTTCAGAGTAATACCGGTCATCAACTATCCCCGTACAGTTCTCAACGGGCACCGATGTTATAATGATAAATCAATCCGTTAGATCACCCCCTTGAATTGCGTCTTCCGTTAGGTTCGTAGGCCTTTACGCCGCCCCTCTTTCCCCTGTCACCTGGAGTGGAATATCGTGATATGCTAGAGTACAATACACTATAGGTAGTAGTAATCTACTGTGTTTCAGTCTGAAGTTGAAATAGATTAAAACGATATTAGTACAGCATACCCTGAGAAACTAAGTGAAACTTTGACACTACTATCTCGTCACGGCTATTTGAAATTCACTCTAGTCAATACATGTTAAGATGTGGACCAAGTAGACACTTGATTCATCTCTTACAAGATACTAACAGCCGGGAATAAACCAACATCCACTCTCAACGACTCATTTTAGCAGCACTAATATATTTTTCTTAATAACATGAAACCTTTATCTCAGAAGTAGGTTACTCACCTTCCTAGGTACTAGCCTTCGTCAGATTCATGGCCGCAACCCAAGGCTTCCAATAATTCTCCACGGTATCCGGGTCCCTCCAACCACTCCAATCCGCATTAGTCAGGCCCCAGGTATCGACGAGCCCCTGAACGCCAGACCGGATCCTGTAACTACCCGCCAGGCTCCACATCATCCAACTAACACTATGCTTCTCGGTATAGTCACGAATGCAATTCTGCACCGTGCTGTTATACAGCGTGGCGTCTTGCGCATTCCCGAACTCGGAGAATATGACGGGTGTCAGTCGCTGGGCGGGCGGACAATCGTTCGTGATATTGCATCCCGAGGGGGCGTCGATGCCCAGCGCGTTGAAGCCGTTGCGGTATAAMCCCGCCTCGATGATTTCGCAGGTTCCAGTATCCAAGTCTTCACTCATCGGGTATAAGTGCAACTCCCACACAATCTTGTTCGCCCAGGGGTGGCTGTTGAGATCGAAGTAGACGGGATCGCGCCGGTTGGCGTCGCGGATGGCTGTACACTTATAGCACGGTGCCGTGAGAATGTTCTTCTTGGTCGTGAGAGCGGACAGGTCCTGATCATATTGCATCCCAGACCATGTAATCAGGAGATCTGGGTTCGCCTCGTGGATGGAGTGTGCTCCTGCGCTCATGTGTTTCCAATCATCGTCTCCCAGTTATAGTACAGATCTGTCCGGTTCCACGATTCGCGAAGCTCATTGCGAAGAGACATGGAGGCGACGTTTGGGTGGTTCTTGGCCCAGGTCGCGACGTAGGAGAGTCCTCGCCGCCAGTTAGAGGCGTTAAAATACACATCATCAAACCAGGCGTTCCCATCGGTATGACTGCAGCACCAACTAGCCTTAGCGACATGAACATCAGGGTGTATAAAGATTTTCTTCGTTGCGGCTATTTTTGCAATATCTGACCAAATCTCAAAGCGCGTTGTCTCGCGACTCCAGCCAGGGTTTTTGTTGATGATCTCGTCGGTGACCTTTGTGCCGTTCTCATAGCCAAGTGCCATGATCAAAGCGACCTCGAGCGGCACGTCTTCGCCTCCTCGATCATACACTTCATCAATCATTTGGATCGCATAGCCCCTATAACAAAATTATTCCATGAGCTATTGTCATCTATGTCCTCCTCTTAGTCACTTACATGCGGATGAAGTTGAAGCCCACACTGGCGACATCGTCCAAGATTGCTTCAGCAGATTTCCACTCCAAACCTTCAGGTATCATAGTTTCGCCTATCTCCGAATCAGTCGCTCAGTTCAGTTTTATATACGTAATGCGATTTACCGCTCATAGGCCAATTCACACCAGCCCAAGTGACCACTTCATTGCGGCTGTTTATTATATCTCTCCCTTTCGTTTTTAACGGACCGTATGGCCACTCCTCACTAGAGTTCCCTTCACGGCGGATTATGCGCTTCTGCCAATGCGGCTCAAGGTCTCCAGGAAGTGCGGGCGCTGCAGGCGCCCAAGATGCACAGGCGAGAGCTGCGCAAAGCGAGCATAGAGCAGCGGACACCTTCATCTCGATATGTTTGCCTGTGACAGGCGCGAGTATAAGTCAATTGCCCGTACGCAACAAGGTAGCAATGGCATTAGCAGGTAGGGTCAGCCATTTTATAATTCGACGGGTAACTCCATCCTCTACGCCGGGATGTAAGTTCCTATTGGCACTACAGGTCAAGACTAACTGAGAAAGGTCTTTGTTCTTTAGTTTCGGGGGTCTACCCATGTGTTTGGCCATCTTCGGCGGGKGATTCTGACGGCATTGAAAGCGTGCCTTGCAAATAATGTCCGTAAAGAGGGGATAGGAGATACGAGAATTCTGGGGTCAACATGGGGAAATACTCCATCAATTCGGGCGGGAGAATTAACCCCACGAACCTCCCTTGCAGATATAGCGGGTGGTCGCTCTACATTAGTCCGAATGTGTGCCATGGCGCAGGCTAGATCGGAAAATATACTAGCAAAAAAACCATTGTGGTGCCATCGAGATATTTTTCGAGGCTGGCTTGAACATAGCCAGTTCCACGGGTACTCTTCACGAATACAACTGACGTCAGAAGTATATGACCTATACCTAGGGTTTTGTGTAGTGCAATGGTATTGACGTAGATGTGCCTATATCTACAAGTGAGGCACTCCCTCTTATTTCCCGCCTCAATCCCCAAGTCCTGTTCATGAATAACATGCCTGGTTTGCAAACCATTAAACGCCTTGCCTTATGAAAGCTCTATCTCATAGCTTCACAGCATACTTGTGAAACAGGTGGTATTCGTATAGCAGGGGGCCGTCAGTCTCCTGCGATGGTGTACACAGTGAAGCTTTTTCTCGACTACCTTATAGCTTCGCCTTAATGGCCGATTGAGGAACGCTTGAAGCCTCCTCATTGACGAGTACCGCACCAGTCTTTGGGCCGTTACCGAAGAAGATGACCTGTACTGTTAGATCGTCCCTGTACTCTGTTAGCTCTTGGACTAGGTTTGGTGGCAACTTTTAGATTTTAAATGGCTTACCTGTATCTTCTCGAGAATGGCGAGACGAGGGTAAGCAAGGCACACACTTGCTCCTCATTCTTGCCACCGAGAGCATTGCGGATGAGATGAGTAGCAACATTCTTGTCTTTTACGACGAATCGCTCCTTCTCGTCAGGCGAGATACCCCATTGTCTTAGTCGAATCGGCGTCTTCTGGCCATCAGGTCCACCATCTTGACCAGGTTCTACGGGAAGGTCCTTGCCAGGGCCAAAGAGCTTAGTCCATATAGAGCCTAGCTGCGAGTTGGGTGCGGACTGTTCCGTTGTCTGTGTCTCGATCCACTTGCCAACCAGTCCGACCACTTCATCATTGGTCAGCATTTCCCAAAGTCCATCCGTAGCCATAACAAGGAAGTCACCCTTCTCGGGTTGGATGTTGGTTGTAGTGACAACAGGCTCAGCCGTTACATAAGGGGGGGTCTTGAGGTGCGGCGAGGAGCTTCGGCCAAAGAATGAGGCTCGGAGTCGATCTGAGATTTCTCTGCTCCATTTGTAGCTAGCATCACCAAATGCTCGAGTAGGCTCAAGACCACCAAGGACGCGGCCATTGTGGATAACACGATCCTCTCCTGGGTGAGCCTTACGCATGCGTGCTACCTCGTTAGGATTGCTTCCAGTTTGGTCTTCTGATAAGGCAGTTGCTGTCCATTTTCCAGAGGAGCTACGGCGACCTAGAACAGCTCGTGAGTCACCTGTGCAGGCAACACGTAGAGTCTTGGTGCTGCTGTCATAAAACGACAATAGAGCACACGAGCCAGACAGTGCAGGACCAAGGAGTTCGGCAGCAACACGCTTCGAGTTCGACTTCAAGACCTTCTCCACGCTCTCGTAAACAATCTCGTGATCCAAGCGGGTAAATCCAAGTTTAATAGCTGTGTCAATGGCTTCCGGCGAAGGCACTGTTCCCAACGTGGCAGCAGCCTTGTAGGTAGTGTTCAATTCCCGAGCAACAAAACTGATAAGAGTTTGGCGAAGTTTTGCCGATGTTGTCCAACCGCTAGAAACGTTAGCATATCAAGTCTCAGGAGGAGAGGGCCTCGACGGAGTGGGTATGTACGTACGCGTGGCCATCAAAAACACCCCAAAACATCCAATCATTGGTGGCTTGAGCGGCGTTCTGTTCGCTTCCCGGCGAAGTTACCTCCACGATCTTCTCCGCATGATCATCTTCGATCGGGTTATTACTCGCAAGCTGGACAACGTCATACCGCAGGACACCCTGTCCTCGATTGACCAGGAACGAGGCCTCATTCTGGCGTAGTTTCTCGGTGGCTTGGTCGGGGGTAAGCATCTCTAAAACGTTGCCTCCGGTGCCGTCAACATTCTTCGCTATCGGTCCTTCGCCGACAAACGTGCCGGTATGGAGCTCATCAGCACCGACTACGAGAACATTACGCGTGGTCGCGGCGTTATTCGTCAACTGAGTGGGTGTGGTTGTGTACGATTTAGCACCGACCTGCTCTAGGGTGTTTCCTCCCTTGTATGTATACCAAGCGCCGTAGCCTACTAGGCTCGAAACCAGAGCGACAGAGAATCGACGGATATACATAGATGATCGCAAGGGCTCGCTTACCACATAGTTGGGACGGGTGGAAGACGACGAGGCCGATGTAGAGGACGAAGACGAAGCGGCGGATCGAACGCCCAGACTAGCGTTGAAATGGTGGGAGAAAACGCTGCGTCGCGGACGGCTAGTACGAGTGAGGCCCCGGACGGTGCATTGAAAGGTCGTCCGAAGGGCTCTGACAGGTACGCGACGCATTTGGGAGGTTTGCGGTCGACGTTGAATTAATCTGGGTAGGAATCGTCGTCGTCGCTAAACGAGCCACAACGTTTCGGAACTTGGCTGGCAGAGTGTCCGAGGGTCGATTGGGAATGAGGGCTTAGGTAAGCTTGCAAGGATTAATCTAGATCGCGACCACATGGGCAGTTTCTGTTTCCGTCGAGATGGCAGAAGGGCGTCAGACTAAGTGCCCCATGTATGATTAATACTGTGATATACAGTACGTCAGRTRTGAGAGAATTGCATAGTGCGTCACGGTGTTAATCGCACAAGGGGCATTTAGTCTGACGCTATTCTGGATGGGAGCCGGATAATAAACAGTGTGGGAGGACCGTTCCGTGCGACGGTTTAGCTTAGTCACATGCGTGGAGTCCCCAGGCGCGCACACCATTCMCCCCACGTTGTACCCACCCACCTAATTTGTACCTAGCAGCCTAGCAGCCTAGTTATCGATACCAATCAGGGACGGATAAGTCTCAACCTCGGCTTCCTACGGAAACACTACCATTAATTAACCAACACCAAACGCAATAGTGTTGGAGCAATATCCGCTATAAACCTGAGTCCTATAGGTGACTGACGATTCGGATTTCTTGAAACCATACGCAGCCTTGCATAAGAAATGCCGGAGCCGAATCCAGCCTTGGCCGGTGTTCAACGTCGTGCTGCTGAGAACCCCGATGCACGATACCGGGCCTTTGACTCGTACCCATGGGCCAAAGACCGGGTGTTCACTGTAAGTCGCACACGTTCTAAATCCATGAACCCCCGGATAACGTACAACAGCACTTAGCTAAATACTAGAAATCAAGGAACAACTTTTGAATGCTTTAAGCAATGCTCAGTCTAGTGAGCTTAGTCTTTCTGATGCTGCTCTCCTGGCTCGGATCCAGAGGTTCGAGCAGCAAACCCAAATCCATGTTGATGGCGATGCATATAAGCAATGGCTTTCCCAAAGCAATATACAGCCACCAAGGATCATATCAGAACAGACGATTGCGGCAGAAGTAATGGCAGTGGTATGTCTGACGCTTGGGACCATGGGCAACAGGAAAGTACTAACACCAGCCATTCGTTAGCGAAACCCAGAAGATAGAAAGCTTGCACAGCTCCTGGTAGAACTAGGTGACCCCATTGGTGAACTTGCTCTTCAGCAGATTACGCCTGAGCCAGTGAATGTCTCCGTCCCTAGCTGGCAAAGTGCTGCGCCTACGTCGGAACTCTACATCACGAAGGACCCTACGTCAACAGATCCGGAAAAGGAGCCATATCCTAAGAAATTTGAGGAGATAGTCGAGTTCTTGCAGAGCGGCAAGTCGATACCTGGGATTAGACAGATACCCGATACGGTTATTGAAGATCCGGCAATCACAACCCACGGTCGCCTTGAGGCGCCACCAAAGCCTTGGGAGATCGGGCGGACTTCTTCTGCTGAATTTTCAGAGCCGCTGGCTGGGGAAAATGCAACATAGAAACAGCCTCAATATATTTGATGAAGTGAAAGTTGAGCACTGTTATTCCACTCTATAACCTTACGTTAAGACCTAGTCGTAGCAACTCGTAGTCACGAATACCTCTAGTTCCAGCCACCACTAACTAATATCCATCCTATCGGCGGGTGCAACTCCCATAGAACCGAGATTCCTCGAAAGCGTGTCATTCGCAAGCTCTTTGGCCTTCGCCTCCTTCACGCTTTGAACATGATTAGCGAGCCCCTCCAGATTCTGAACCCCATGCTTCACCAGATTCAACATCATCTTCTCAGCGGACTTGCGCGGCGGCTCTCCAAATCTCCCTCCAGTCTCCACATGCAAACACTGGGCGTGCGTAAACGTTGCTGGTACCTCGTATGGGCCTCCTCTCTTCGGCTCGGAGCAGGATGACCTAATGAACAGAATCTCGTCCATCTCCATTGCATTGTCGGGCAACGATCGTTCTTCTCCTTCTACTAGGCCGGGGACTGTCTTGAGATGTTGAGGAAAGTGAGCTTCTCTCTGCTTGCACTCCTGCCGAATTCGCGTTTTCTCGCGATTCAACATGTAGTATATGTTGTCTTGAATGGCGTCTGCATGCTCGTCGATCTGAGCTAGTGTCTCACTGCGCAACTTACTGGGATCTGACGGCAGATTTGGTGGTGGTTTTGTGAAGTCTGTCTGCGCAGGCACGAAGATACTAGGTGCGATGCTTTGGTAGGCCGGAATATCCTCCGGCTGCTGCTCCCTGGTCGCCCTACCTGCGCTGTCCGTAATTGCCATTCTTGCCATTAAATGCGTAGTAGCGGGACATCCAGGCTCAAGTCACTCTGTGCCCAAGTCAACCTTCACCCAGAATCACCAAGAGTGACGTCCCAGCAGATTCACCATGTTTTAGACGTGGTCTGAGAATGTGGCGATGTACAAGGAGCGGCGGTCTAAGGTTAGTTGACGGGTTAGATAAGATAAATCACGTGCAAATAACACTGTCATACACTGTACATACATCTACCTGATATACGACTACTTAATGAAGATATCGAATCAGTGTCTAGACTTTGGGATGATAGAGAAATAACGAATATACAAAGAATAGCAACTTAGGGTTCACGTTATACATATATTTTAATTGTCTTATTCAACGCAAACTAAGACTTTCTATGGTTTCCCAAAAGTTAGAGACATGCGACATGCAATCGCATAGCGTAATACAGTACTAATCGCCCATGAGATACTCTCACCGCGCCATGTGCCCTATAGGTCACTGCAATTATAGCGGTAACAGGGCATTAACAACTACCTAGTTATGGTAAGTTGACCAATTGAAATGCCATATCGAGGAAGACTACCTGTCAGCCTGTCAGCATATAGGTACGTCAATCTACTAGTTGGATTGACTGAATGGCTGTTGTATGTGTTGCAATATGAGTACAGCTGGTATCTCGAGTTATTGAAGCCAACATAGGAAATTGGCCTGTGTGACGTCTCAGCCACGACGACAACGAATTGTAAGGCCAATCATCCAAATCCAAACCCAAACCTCTTCAAATAGCCACTCGTAGTATAAATTCTATGTATATAGTGTCTACGCCGTATCTTTTCCCAGTGACTCTCTGTTTCTTCCCTTTCACAATCCACTATTGTGCCATTCAAATCTGTTTAAATGGAACCGTCATTATATTACCTCTTTCGTCACACCAAAGCAAGCGTGCTGTTACGAGTGCCTTTCCAGTACGTGAACATCTTACTACCTCTCAATCGCCTTCATTCTGTCCCATGAAGTGAGCCGTCTCATCGCTCCTAAGCCTCACATATAAATCAGCTATAGCTTGTCTGTCTGTACCAAGAATGTTGCTCCCGACTACAATCTCCGTCATGTATCTTTGTTCACATGATTCTCAATTCCCCTTTAATGCGTAGGACATCAGGTTGACAACCTACCGGTGGCTCAAAAATGGCCAGTCAAGATGACGGCACTTCACAAGTTTGAAGAGCATTCGATAGCTTAGATCCTAGCGGCTGACATAATGACAGGCACCATGTTCTTACCGTTGACATTTGGATTTCTTAAAATTGGCGACCTTGATTCAAAGACAACGCATGCCACGATATCGCTTCTGCCTAGCTCTCCAGTCAATGGGCCCTTGGCTGTTGGGCTGTTGCTTACGATTATGGCGATGCACTCCTATATCAGCACACCTCGTTTAACCATTTGAGTTACTCGTGCACCTCCACGTATATCAAGGATACTTCCGACCATCGTCTTCATAGTCTTATCCCAAGCATCGGGAATATTGGCCCATCCTATGGTGAGTCGATATTTTTATATTGAATAGGAATTCCCAAAGCCAACTCATCATAGTCTACCTCTCCCGCCACCGGCATAACGATACACCCGTCGATTTCGACGAGCGCAGGCCAGCATACCATTTCCTCCATTTTAAAAGATTTGAACTCAAAGACTACCTCTTTTCCACTTTAATTCAATTTATAAATTTCCTCATTTCTCCTCGGTCTTGGTTTGAACAACTTTTGTATTTTCAAAGTTGTTGGATCTACCATCCCTAATGCAAATAGCGGGTAGATTTAAGACATTAACCAAGGAGGACCAAGGATGTTAAGATCACGTCTCCCTAACATGATGCTACTTGGGCTCTTCCTTATAGGCTTCAATATCTTCTCATTATGGAGAAATACTAACTCACATATTCCTTTAGCTAGATCGAGTTTAACTGGTGTTAATCGGAACGACAGCGTGGAATTACAAAAGAAGTCATATTACCTTACCCTTACTGGGACCGTCTTCACGGCTCTTAGTCTATGCCTTTCTTTCGTCACGACCCTCATCGCACTCATCGACTTTCAACTGAGAAAGGCACCGTACGAAAGCGCACAGACATGGGGCTATTGGCGAGACAAGAAATCCAATCAACGACGAAGCTAGCAGACAAGCTCACGATGCGCTCGCGCAGAAAATCCAACCCGAGGACTTGAATCCTACCTCTGGAATCGACCTTGCGGCCCTCCCGGCCGCCACTAGTGTGGACGGGTGTATCCCCCCTGCACCCATGCCTGCTGAGAGGCCTTCTCGCAGTCAGCCCCCTCTTCAGTTACGGCCCCCGGTTTTGGAAGTAAAGACCCCAAAGCCATAACGTTCAGAATTTGGAGATTTAGTGGCGGCCACATGGAAACTGACCATTGTTTCACGTTTAAATGTAATCTTGAGCAAAGTCTTGTATTCTCTTCTCATATTTCCCAGCCTCCCCGTTCTCATGTTGCTCAGTTATCGACGCGCCTTGGAGGATATCTTGGAGTGCAGAGGCAGATCTATGTGGCGAATGAATTATGACACGGGAATTTGGATTACGAGCATTATAAAAAGGTGGGTAGAAGGCGCTGGTATATGGACTTATGTGTTTGGCTCGGTTGGATGGTAAAACTACGGTTCACGGCCTCAAATTAAAGATCATAGTTGTGTATTATAATCCACGGTATAGGAAGCGATAGTGTGGTGTATGTTCCGGTTTAAATAACGCTTGTACTAGAAGCCACCGTCCTTATGTGCATTGGCATGGTCATATAATCACGACGAAAGTCTTGTTTACTTCAATAGCTCGCCGACTATCATAGGAGGTTCTTCTTGGCTTATCATATATAGGTAGAACGTATCTAAACATGCTCCTACCTTTCATTGACTCATACGCCCACATCTGTGTGAAGCGGAGATGACGTTTTGTGGGCAGGTATGTTAAATATCTACCTAGGTAATCAGCAATACGGAAGAAACTGGGAAGTAAAGATTTAGAGGAATTATATAATCGTCTAGCATGCACCATTTGGTTCATGACACGGTATGCATTCGACTATGCGCCAAAAATTATTTCGTCATATCGAAACTGAGCAATCATCATGAAGAATATTATAAGGTTGTTATTGGGCTCAACACAGACTACATTCCTATGTTCACCTCAAATTAGGCTTTTGGATATCCAACATACACTGGTGTGA
The DNA here is from genome assembly GCA_000931505.1 of Hypoxylon sp. E7406B. NCBI lineage: Eukaryota > Fungi > Ascomycota > Sordariomycetes > Xylariales > Hypoxylaceae > Hypoxylon > Hypoxylon sp. E7406B. The sequence goes on along the minus strand of JYCQ01000049.1, from coordinate 64,425 downwards.
TATACTTCTTCACGGATGCTTGGCAAACTTGGCTTAGGTATGATTTCTATTATTAAGTTACAACTTCGAATTATCATTAAACTTGGAAAGTATATCCATTAGGGATTTTTCTTATGTGACACTGGATTTAGAACGCCTATGAAGGTTCCATGATGTGTTTCTGTACACGGTGTCTGCAGGTAAAACAGCAATATATCGTTTTGGTTGTAACTTCATATAATCCATCCAGAATCTTGAATATTTTCCCTTTACGGACCTTTCTTTAAAGTGCGAGATCAGTCCGCCGCTATAAAAAGGTTTCTTAACGGAACGCGATCGCCCCAGAATGTCGTTCGTATTGCGTGCATACCTAGAACTTGCCCAAATAATCCCTCATTCCTCTAAGCGCATGTACTGCGTATCTAAGTCGTCGATATCCTTCGGTATAAGTTCGTGGATTAACTAGGGGCGAAGGGCCGATCAAGGAAAATTTATGTAACTCGTCCTTGAATTTGTTAACCATGATAAAGGTGAATATTTCAACATCTCTATCAGAAGCTATTACAAAATCATAGCCTATGAGAATGGCTGCCATAGCCAAGACAACATCAGGCCGTTCATCACCGGGCCGTCTAAACAGAGGCGCAACTTTCGCGATTTTATCACCTAATTCTAGAGCTTGATCGTTAGAGATAGACGATAGGTTATCAAGTGATCTATGCGAAAGTCCCGTAAGTCCAATGTCACTGTACTTAACACAACGATATGCGGGGCCGGCTATGGGTCCATAGGCCAAGTACCTACTCGTGAGAGTATTGACCAGAAGCGAGATCAGCAGCAAAAAGAGCCCGAACATGATATATCTTCACGTGTTCATCTAGTAGGCTGGTATCGATGATTGCAATATATCCCGCATTAGACTTGTAATATCTCCCCGAATAAAAAACTGCTATTCTGAGATCCGCTGCCCACGAGCTGAAAAAGGATGGGATGTGGAATCCCTGGAGATGGCCATCAATCATCGCCTTTGGATCCGGGATATGATGTATTGATGTTGGTGTTTGACCGCCAAGGAAACCATGAGGGACGATCCCTTTGGTACTATTGAGGCGTGGGTCAATCCCGCCTCCCGAGTGAGCGTGAAATCCTCGAAACAGAAACCGCGGGAGTCTTTCTTGTGATTCTAGAGGTCTGTTAATGCGATTTTGGTATCTTATGGACTCACTGCCTGTAAAATTCACCTAGCAATATTCTAGTTTGGGATTTGGTTAGGAGCATGGTGACGATTTATCCTGCACTTTCAATGGCGATAATTCTCTACTATTAGAAACTTAATAAGTCAGCTCTATCCTTCGAGTCTTACCTGGGCTCCTCACGATCGATTTCTTGAGCTTACTGTGTGCGTGCTTCACCATTTGTAAGTAAATCTTCTAGTTAATATCTGATATTAATCCTTAACCTGTCACTTCCTTTTTGTCAAGAAAAGATCAGGTGTAAAAACACCATGGAATAATTTTAAAGGATACCTTTGAAATGGGGTGTACCGGGTGGCTAGATTTATTGTTGAGATATAACTTGTAATTCGCCATTCCGTCCGTTTATTATATACTCCCTAATCTTAACCACGACGGGTATCCTACCCAGACTCGACGCTTATAGTGTTTCCTTTCATCATCTAGAATAAGGCTATTGTCGATCTTGAGAAAATCCAATATAGTAATGGCGCTATTTGCTGGAAGAAGATATAAGACACACGAAACATGTAGAAGAGGGATGTTAAACAAGAGGAGGCTAGGGCATGGTACGAACTGCGAAGAAGATTCCAGGAATAACCTTCCGCTCTTGAGGAATTAGAGAACCGATTTCTAGGATTAAATATGCGAAAAAATCAAACTGGTTTTATAAGTGAGGCAAGAAGTAATAAAGAGCAATATCGGGATGATGTCCTCGAGAAATACTAAGAATTCTATGACCGGGTTTAATACTCCCCACTGAGTAAATTCCAAGAGAGAGGATTATTGTGCATAAGGTATGAGTAGCAGCTTGATGCAACATCCATCGGGCACTTGGTCCTAATCTACTGTTTTCGAAGTTTAAATCTCTACGTATACACTTTGCGTTTTATGCCTCGCATTAAAGATGAACCATAAGAGCCAATGACATGCCAAATCACTCCGCGTTTAGCAATCTCAAGCATCTTGAATCTCGCAAAATGTATAAAATTGCGAGTAGCGTAATTCACCGGCCCGAGTATGCGCCTTTTAGCATTCTATCCGGACTGGGCTATCTGATCGACGTGGCAGACATTGGCTGTATCCCTGGCGGTCAAGGTATGCCTTGGCTGCGTGGTTGGGATCCTCGTAATCCTTAGCCTATACCACGAAGGCACCAATGGCTCGGGTCCGCTATGAGCCATTGTTGTTGGTCGGAGTTATTACGCCCACAAGGCTAAGGAGATTGGTGTCTCGGTGGGTTTCCTGCTAGCTAGTGGCGAAGCTCTAGGTTATCTAAATTACTTCGGCACGGCCACGATACTGGTTGGGTGGAGACGAGTCCGATTGACAGTGCCCCAGTGGTCTATTCCAACGAGCCTCTATAGTACTGTAGGGGGGAGGATCACATACCTCAGTTACTTGATAAAGATATTCTATTTGTAGGACTAGAATATCGTGGTCTTCAATATGAAGTCACTGCTGATGTTTCCTAGTCTGGCCTGACGTCATGCCTAAATAGGTAAAATTCTAGAAATATTCTCAGCATGGTGAATTCCGCAGGTCCTTGACGATGCTACCCGATCGTGCGGTGGACGAAATCATGCGGGGTCAGATGGTCGATAGGATCTTTCTGACTTGACATCTCGTCCAGGCACGCGTTCGAATGTTGGTCGGCTTAGATGGTTAGACATATACGACAATGTTCAAAATGCCTCCCAAAACGCCTTTTAAATAATATTCCCGCATTTTCGTCGAAGCGAGCTCCCTAATCAAGCAGTTCATTAAACTGCGTCATAACAGTCGGGCGCCAACCAAGGTAGGATTGATTGAGGCTGTGCTGGAGTCACGCTCACTTGTCGCGTAAGACAAGCCTGCAACATTTGAGAACATCTTTATTCGGGAACTGCGTGACCCGGCGTGTTAAACAAACAATTGAGACAAGACGTCTCGTTAATTGAAACATACTTTTGGTGAGCGTATCTAGGGAATGGTGAGAAGTCAGGTAGATACCTCTCTTCCAATATATTAGGAGTTAGATAGAACATGATAAACCAGAGTGTAGGTGAAGTGTGGTACGGAGTCAGCAAAATGCCAAATACTTTCCTAGTACACTAAGCTTGGCCTGCAAGGTGCCACTTCGGTCCCCTAACAAGACGGAAAACGGCACGTGTTAGTGCCATGATCTGCGGGAAATCTACATTTTCTTAAGTTTTAGCTCCACTGGCGCATTTCTCGTGGGTTAGGCATACCGACAAGCGAATCTGTAGTTCGAATCCGGTCATGACGGGAATGCAGGATTACTTAGCTTGCCAAGAAGAGAACGGCACCGCCTCAGCCGATCTTACGATGTTGGCAGCTGACTTCTAGAACTATGATTTTAGTAGTTACGCCGTAACTCGTATCACCGTGGCTGGACAGCTTTTTGTAATTCTTTCGAATGTCAACGCCCTAGAAGCGCTCGGCACGCGCCCAAGCCGGCTTTTAGCAGACTTGGTGCCTCTAGATATAAAATCGGGCTGCCTCCTACCGTTTTATTGCTCTTTCAATTTACTCCGTGTTACTTCCCCAGCTTTCCCGCACGACGAAGGTACACGTCCCCAGTTCACCAGTTGGTTCCACCACAGCTACAGCCAATCGGGCAGCCCCCTCCATCCTGCACAAACGCAGCTTCCCCCCGGCAACAGCTCAGCTCTGACACCTCCTACCCAAAGAGGCCCGTAGATGTACCTATCTGCGTGTGTCGCACAACGTTTATTGGCGTGATATCATCCTTCCTACACCCAAATCAACGAATCAGTAGACAAAGTCTAATACAGATCTCAAACACCTAGTTTGATATTCCCCCGCCTCGCCTCAATTCAATTCGTTTTTTCTTTCCTTCCCCAACTCTCAAGCCCTGCCCGTCATTGTATCTGATATTCGCGTTCATCGATATCATCGTCGCATTTCTCGAGACTCGACCCATCCTCATCTTGTCGACATCTACTGGAAACCAAAACGAGCGACACCATGTCAGACTCAAGGAACAAGGCCGTCGACCACACCAATGGGACCAGCTCTAGCCAAGCTGGTTTCCGGCCACAGGCAAACATGGTCGTCGAGCGTCCCAGACAGGAGGATCTGCAGGCGAGCTATGCGTCTATCGTTGGAAACGATGCCAACCCAAAGGGCTGGTATGGTAGCATGAGTACGATTCACTGTGAACACCAATGATATTCATTCTAATATGGTTTATAGTCAACGCAATCGGTGCTTGTATGGGTACCCTCGGCGCCATTCCTTGCGTCATTTGCTGCCCGAACCCCTATAAGCAAGTAGGCCAGGGCAACGTGGGACTGGTTACCAAGTTCGGCAAGTTCTACAAGGCCGTTGACCCCGGTCTTGTCAAGATCAATCCCCTCAGCGAGCGCCTGATCCAGGTCGATGTCAAGATCCAGATTGTTGGTATGCAGAATCCTCCCCAATACCACTAAGTAGTACATGAAGGTCGTTTCTAACCAAAGACGCGCAACCCTCAGAGGTCCCTAGACAAGTTTGCATGACCAAGGACAATGTCACTGTCGACTTGACATCGGTCATTTACTACCACATCACCTCACCGCACAAGGCCGCGTTCGGCATCGCAAACGTGCGACAGGCCCTCATTGAGCGCACCCAGACGACCCTGCGTCATGTAGTGGGCGCACGCGTCCTCCAAGACGTCATCGAGCGCCGCGAAGAGATTGCGCAGAGCATTAGCGAGATAATTGAGGACGTTGCCGGCGGCTGGGGKGTGCAAGTCGAATCCATGTTGATCAAGGACATCGTCTTCAGCCAGGAACTCCAGGGCTCGCTATCTATGGCGGCACAGAGCAAGCGTATCGGAGAGAGCAAGATCATCGCAGCCAAGGCCGAGGTTGAGAGCGCCAAGTTGATGCGCCAGGCTGCCGATATTCTGTCGTCTGCGCCGGCCATGCAGATCAGATACCTCGAGGCGATGCAGGCCATGGCCAAATCAGCCAACGCCAAGGTTATCTTCCTTCCTGCCAACAGCCAAGCCATGACGGGCTTCAACGATGCCCTTAACGCAGCCAAGCAGTACGAAGGCGGCGAGTCGAGCGAGTCTCACAATGATTCAGGCTTCAACCAGGCAGTGAATGCTCGCATCATCGAGAACATCTAAGGGAGACGTTTTCCTCTGGCTTCAAAGCTGCTTGAGAACGAAAATTGCAATCTGTAATTCTACGCGTTGATTTGGTCGGAGAAATGACTGTAATGATGAGACGATGCCACCGGGCTGAATGGACATATGCAACGAAAAGAGCTTTACCGATCGAGAATACGGCAAAGCGCACACATACCTGAAGATGATGAATGGCGCGTATGGAATTAATTGAGGCCGTGGAACGGAAGTGATCAGGCAAGGAGAGGGCGTATTATTCGATACCCGCTATGGATACCCAAATTCATTCGCTTTAAGATACCGAGTTTCTGTTTCTTGGAGTTTCATACCCGCAAAAGGTTGTTAGTAGGGCTCCTAGTATAATGCTGAAATGATTTCTACTCAATCTTGCCTACCCGTGAAGTTTGTCACGTACCTGTTCTAAACGACACGGAGTGATAACGTACTTGAAACTGTCGAGTTTTTCGCGCTCATCATCTATTAACACCAAATATTCCCGTATCCAAGTATAACTGGCTCACATTGGACGAGCCTCATTTCCTCTTAATTATTCGCACGTTCAAATATCGGATGGGTATCACCTCTCTTCTAGTCAAAGCCCTCGAATTCATCATCCCCACCACCTCTAACAGCAGTAGACTCCTCTTTACCGGCTTCACCATCAGCAGCATACTTCTCCTTATTCCTCCTCCTAACCTCCTCAAGCAAGCGCTCGAGGTCCATCTCCTTCGCCTTCTCCTCCTCGCTGAGGCCCTGCTTCCGCTCCGCCTCGCGCTTCCTCCTCTTCTTATCGCGGCGCGTAGCCCGCAGCTCCTCCTTCTCGTGCTTGCCGCTCCAAGCCTCCGCATTGCGCTTCCGCTTCGCCTTGTGCGCCTCCGCGTCTCCCTCCTTGCCCCCGTCCGCCCCCTCGCGGTATTGCTGGAGAGCGGCGAGGCGCTGCTTCTCGCGGTCCTTTTTCGCGTACGCGTACGCGTCCCAGTCCATCTCTACCCCGAGGAACTTGTCGCCATGGAACTTCTTGAGCTCCGGCATCTTGGGCAGCCGCAGGAGGCCCCAGGCGTGGCCCAGGTCCGTCCAGTCCAGATCCGCGACGCGGAAGATGGAGCTCGCGGTGTGCTTGCTGTAGCTGCGGACCCAGCTCACGAAAGCCTTCTGCGCCTTGTCGTGCAGCGCGCGGTCCTTTTTCACGGTCTCGCGGATCTGATCTGTAGTCTCGCGCGCCTTGGCGTAGGTGATCGAGATCTCGGGATGCGCGAGCGGCGTGATGGGCGTCTTCCGCACCTCGAGGAATGGCACGTAGTCCTGCTCCATGGGCTGCAAGAAGATAACGCTGAGACCCTTGCGCCCGGCACGCCCGGCGCGGCCGCATCGGTGGAGAAACGACTTCGGATCCGAGGGCGGGTCGATCTGGACCACGAGGTCGACTTGTGGGAAATCGAGACCCCGGGCGGCTACGTCGGTTGTGAGGAGAACGGAGGGCTGCGCCGAGTTAAGGAACTTGGCGAAGTTCTTTTCTCTGACTTTGGCTTCATACTTCCCGTGTAGCGGCACCAAGTCGAACCCCTCCGGGACGAGCACTGGAAGTATATGCGAGAAGTAGTCCACTGCGGCGCAGGTGGAGAGGAAGACGATGGTCTTTTGCGGTCGCGGGTCTAGTTTCTCTAGGAGTTGGACCAGACTCGGCAGCTTGTGGCTAGCAGGAGTGGTTAGGTAGCTCATCTGAAGACTCGCTGGTGTCCTCCGCTCTTCTATAATCCCACCTGTCTTCAGACTCTTTACTTTCACCGCAACCTTAACGGGATTCCTCAGGCCCACTCGTATTATTTCGCCCACTGCTTCGCTGACACTCGCGCTGAATAGCCCTGTCCTTCTCTGCTTCGGTAACCGGGAGAGGATCTTCTGTAAATCCGCTTTAAAGCCTAAATCGAGGAGCCTGTCGGCCTCGTCCAGAATGAGAACTTCGAAGGAGGATTGAGGGCAATGCACGTGTGGGGACGAAAGCAGTTCGACTAGCCGGCCGGGCGTTGATATCAGGACATTGGGCGACACGCGCAGGAAGAAGCTAAGGTCCTGCGCGGTAGTCGTCGTGCTGCCGCCAGAGAGTAGCTGCGGGATGATGATTGGCATGCTCGTTTCCGGTCGCTTGTCCTCGCCCGAGAGATACGGGAGCAGCTCGGAAGACGCGGGGTGGAAGGCGATGAGCGATGTCAAAGCGCCATGAATCTGGCCCGCAAGCTCCTTCGTGGGCGCGACGACAATGGCGGCTATATGATGCCGTTTCGTAGGCTCGTCCTGTCGCAAGATCTTGTGGATAAGGGGAAATAGGAATGAGAGAGTCTTCCCACTTCCTGTGACGGCCTGTTGTCTAGGAGTTAGAAGCTGGTGGACCTAGATAGGGGCGATCACTGCATACCTCCACAACCACGTCTTTATTCCCACCTCCAAACAGCGGCCACACACTGGCCTGGACAGGAGTGGCTCGGGCAAAGCCCATACTCGAGACGGCGTCCAGTATCCATTCTGCCAGCGGGGGCGTCAAGGCATCCCAAGCCCTGGGATCTTTTTTCGCGGTCTTCGTCTCTGGCGCCATGGTTCAATGCGCCGGCGCATAAAATCTATTACGGAAAGTTGAATGAAGGTATCCGGGAAATTTTTGGGATGCTCACCCAAAAATTATTATCTTATCGATCGTTATCTTATCCTTGGTGGGGTTACTTTGACATGGGGCTATGTAATCGTGTCCCACCTTCGCCTAAGCGCCATGCCGTCGCCAAGTCCGGATCTCTAACTTACACTGCCGTGGACTTCACTCAGGACGTCATCCCTTCACTGCTTATACGGGAGAAGCGAGCTTTATATAATTAAAATTTTTATAAGTTGAGTAAAAAAAGCATTGAATAAAGTCACTGAGAGACTCTTGTGGGGTCTCTAATCTCCCAATGGATGTCCTCATACTCGGGGCTAGCACTTCCACCTAGGAATCAAAACTTCCGAAGCGCAACATCTAGTTTGAGAAGCTTCTTAGCATTCCCGTATGCAAAATCATCTAGCTCTTCCTTTGATAACGAGCTCTTCTCCGCAAGCTCCTGGAGGTAGTTCCATCCGTCTATATTTTTGGAGAATGGAGTATCAACGCTGTACATAACTCGATCCTTCTTCGTGACCTTTAGTAGCATCTCTAGGGTCCTCACGCTGAATATGCCACTCGACGTTACCCAGATATTCCGATCCCAGACGTCGCAAAAACTGCTTTGTTCAGTTTTAGGGGCGAGAAATCGAAATTTCTGTATCCTATCGATCATCATGGGGATCATCTCGCCCATGTGTCCAATGACGATTTTCAGGCTTGGAAACCGGGCGAACAGCCCGGCCGTGAAAAGCTTGAGTATGTGCAGCCCGACGTCTTCATGCCAACCCCACGCCGTTGTAGACAGTACCAAGGCTACACTATCATCATAGTTACCGCTGTATCTCTCCTTCACGAAGGCATCTGGATGTGGTGCTGGGTGGATATAAATGGGTACATCAAGACGCTCGGCCATTTCAAAGACAGGCCAAAAGCGCTCCGCATCATAATGCGTCCCATCCTCAAGGTGACTATCGATCAATGCACCGAGGAATCCGAGTTCTTTGACGGCCCGTTCCAATTCTGCGGCGGCTTTGTCTGGATATGCCATGGGGAGGACCGCAAAGCCGCCGAGGCGAGTAGGGTTCTTCTTAATAGCCTCTGCCATCTCGTCATTAGCCTTCTGACAACCATCGAGGTTGTTAGTGCCTAGGCCTGGTAAGTGGGAAATTATCTGATATGAGACATGACCGTTGTCCATGTCTGCTATGCGGCCTGCAGAGTGGTCCGCTGCAGCCAATTTGGCGTCAGGAAGGGCTTTCCAGATGCCATCATATAAAGGACCTCCGCTAGCAAGAGACGGAAACGAGGTATGCTCCTCTAGTGTTATTGAGTACGAAGGAGCGGCCATCTTCTATTAATCACGGCCTTCATGAAATAAGTTAGAATACCGGACGGAGTGTTTGAATAGGAGTAAGTAGTTCGGATATATATGATGTCTCGCGTTACGACGGAAATGATGMCCCCGACTTGGAAGAGACCAGCCGCAACCCCGTCTTCCGTCTCCACTGCTCCTCGGGCGGAGATTACGGAACGCGAGGGACCGACTCAGAGGGATTCATGTTACATAGTCATTTTTATCATCAAGACTCTATGACATCTGCCCACCATCGTACGTTTCAGTTAAGCGGGGAAGACTAGTTCTAGGGTTTATCTGTAGGTAAGGGATGTCCTAACAATGAATTATGATCACTACACAGAGAGCTTACATTGGGCTTGGGCTTACAGGAACGCTTTATAGAGCCTGGGTTCTGCTTGGATAAAATAAGGAACTCTGCCAGCTCAGTTATTAATGACACCATATCAATTCCGGTGGTTGCTTGATATGGCGTACGAGCAAAGGCTGTAGACGACGAAATATGTTATAGTACAAAGCTGGATATACTAAAATTGAGATGATTTTCATTGTTCGGCTACGGAAAGGGTGAAAGAAAACGACAAATCATAGACACAAGTAATCTGAGAAGCATAGGTCAATAGACGGAAGAATAATTGCGTGAGCTAGTGTATATCATATCAACTTGTATATCAACTTGTTCCAGTATTGATTGCTGTCATAAATGAGATGATACGTTTTATATATGAGGAGACATGTCCATAAAAGAGATTTATTACATTATTATGGATTCATGGCATGTTATCATGAGGGGAGCTCGAGATATTCATCCATGGACACTACTAGATGGTGTCTTGAATATGTGGCCTACTGATTTATCATGGCTTTTGGTTGGGTATGTGATTGGATAAGATATTCTTGATTGTGGCCAGCAGACTTTACACTTACCCTAAGGAAATACGTCTCCTCGACATGTAAAATTTGACATAGAGACATCATAGTTGAGCAGAGGAGGGTAAATGTATGAAGCTATGAGCGGTTTTACTCTATGTTTTGCGAAATTATGTGCCTGGCAAGAGTTATCTAGCCTCTTGATCGAATAATACACATACCTACGGAAATAGGCGATTGCCTTGTAATTTACTGACCTGGGGGCGGAACCGTAATCATAACTTATTCTATAAACCACCCACAATTATCGCCCAGTAACATCTCCAGATTGTATGAGGATTGCGTTGGGCGAAGTCGAGACCCATTATATATGCTCATGCTCGGTTAGGTGAGATCAAGCTCTACGGTGAGCTGCATAGCTTTCGTGCTCTCTGAACACTGAAGCATGCAAATGCCGGCAGCCTCATATGCAGTCAGACTAGTGATGCAGAACGGTGACACTAGACGTGCGTATCGTCCTGGAGACTGATCTAGCATGGAATATTTCTCGAAGTTGCCTCTGAGTATCTGGAGTCGAAGTATCTCATGCATATGCAAAGTATTGGCTACGATCGGACCCAGGGGTTTGGTACTTCTTGCATATTCCGATGATGTCGACGGGGTGAGGGACCAAAGGGTGGTTCGTGCCAACGCACTGATCTATTAGTCTCTTCCGAGGGATGGTAGTATTCATGTAAGGAGTGAGCGTGAAATAAGAAAAGAGCTATGGGACATGGGATTTAGCGTCTTGCTCGGCTGTCGAGGCTAATATTAATATTAACTGCAGATGGATGTTGAGTGGAAGCGACATTGAAGAGGGAGTGAAGTTAAGGTTCATCCTATATGTTCCAGTTCCAAGGTACATAACATGCTTTGAAGGTCGCAGGGTTGCTGGCCGAACCTTAGAAGTACAGAAAGCACGGGCCACGTGGGGTTGGGCTGGGCTATCCGCGCAGCCCGCAGCCCTCACCTTACTGCCCACGCTGCCCACGCCAAGCCTTTTTTTTCCATGACGGTTCAAGGTTGTCTTCCTGCGCCCGTGAAAAATTCAACTGTGACCATTTCGCATCACGCGAGCCTATCATCTGCATTCATTTGCATTCCTAACTGCGCCGTCCGAACACCTACCACAGCCACAGAATCACCAGTTTTAAACTGTCCACCGGCGATTATTCATGTGTGCGACGTCCGTCCCTGTCCGGTTTGCAAGGCCAGATCCTCGACCCGAATCGAAGCAACGAGAAACAACACAATGCGGCAGAGCGCACCTCTGCTGCATCATCAACATCTTTCAACCTGGATTCGATAGCGCTTCTATCTTCGCTTATCACCAGGCCTTTGTCGCCCGCGCCTGAATTTAGCAACGATAGACCGTTCCATTCCGCTTTGTGGCCCTTGCGATTTTACGAGCTGCGACAGACATTTACCGGCACTGTTTTCTCCCCGCCGCTACCTCCATTTCCCTATAATATGTCTCTTCGCGGCAAACCTCTAATCCCTGCGCCTCCTCGTGTCATATCACCAAGCCCCACGCCATCGGAAACCCAGGAGGAAACTCCCCAAGGTTCATATCATGGCCCTGTTACGCGATCCGCTGCCAGGCGCCGACAGGCAGGCAACGTCGCACTCCAACAGCCTCTTCACGAAAGCGTCGACGAAGAATCAGATCCGGAGCTCCGGAGGGCCCGGAGCAGATCTCGCAGTCCCATGAAATCCCGGAAAGTCGGCGGTCTCACAGCCACCAAAGCTGGCCGCGCCTCCAAGTCGAAACAGAAAGAGAAGGACGAAGTCAAGATCAAGGAAGAAACTTCTAATGGCCATACTTCCAACGGTCATCTAGCACCGCCGACGCCTGGATACACGCCCACAGCAGCCGGGTGGGATTGGGGTGACTTCAGCCGTAGTCCGAGTCCCCTTGGTCTAATCCCGATACACCGGCACTTCAAAACCTTCATTCACAAGCACGAAGTGCCGAGAAAGGCGCTACACGTCTCGATCGGGTTTCTTGTATACTGGCTCTACGTCAGCGGCACACAGACCTCTTCGGTCACTCCCTTCTTAATGGGAGCCTTGATTCCTATTGCGACTACGGATTATCTGCGTCATAGGTACGCATCATTAAACCGCTTATACGTGAAGTGTCTTGGCGCCCTGATGCGCGAATCCGAATATGCTGGCTGGAACGGTGTCGTATTCTACCTACTTGGTGCTTGGATCGTGCTTTACTTCTTCCCCAAAGATGTGGCGGTCGTGGCCGTTATGCTCTTGAGCTGGTGCGACACCGCTGCTAGCACTTTTGGCCGACTTTATGGCAGATACACTCCCAGAATCCGACGGGGTAAATCTCTTGCTGGGTCTCTAGCTGCCTTCATTGTTGGTGTAGCTACGGCTGGCTGGTTCTGGGGCTACCTCGCCCCGAGAACTGGCCCATTCCCTGGAGACGATCAACACCCTTTTATGTTCACAGGTCTATTGCGACTCCCTGCGTTTGTTTCGAACGCACTTGGCCTTTCCGAGCCCCAGGGAGTTATCGGTGGCCCAGTCGCACTTGGATTGTTGAGCTTATGGTCAGGTTTAACTGCGGCAGGCAGCGAGGTGATCGATCTCTTTGGTTGGGATGATAATCTTACAATTCCCGTACTCAGTGGTGTCGGAATATGGGGGTTTCTCAAGGTTTTCGGATAAATGGAAAGCTGGATAGATAGCACAGCCCTTCTGCGAGGCTCTGGGCGCATGTAGAGCATTTGGCGTTATGGAAGGGGGTTAATGTGTAAAGGCTTAAGGTCAGCCATGGTAGACAGGTTATGACTAGACATGATGGCGACGGTACGGCATAACTCACTCATCTCACGGGCTCGAATATTTCAATGATTCAACTAAAGAGATATCTTCCTGGAAACCCCGAAAACTTGGAAATGTCACATGGCTTCCAATTAACATCGTTCTTATAATCCCTCGAAATGCAAATCCTCAACTCCAACAGGCCATATTACGTCTGTTAAGGAGGTGCTGACATGGCTTAGGACGACGACGTATTCTGCAGGTTTGCCACAGACGTTGGCCAGATCGGTAGGGACCAGGTTGCGGGATGTCGTGCATGTTTTTGCTTGGGCTTAGTACAAAAAGAGAAAGAGAAAGAGAAGACTTGTTACGCAGGCCCTATGGACTGCGGCCAGCATTCTATTTACCTCCGACTTACACAGCATGGCTCTCTGACGAACTGCTGTCCAAGGCGAGCCATCAGTCGCGCTCAAGATCTGAATAACGTGCGATGTACAGAAATTGGTGGCCTTGGGTGCTTATTTCATTGTACGAACATCGGCAGACCCCATTCACATGGGAGCGAACTCGCAAGATAACTAACTCATGGGCGAGAAATCCGCCACTCCAAGACGCAATCGACCTTCAAGGTGCCGTCAAGGCAGACTCGGCTCCATCTCCCACCCTATGAGAAGATGCCCCATCATCATCGGTGCGCAAGCCCTGCTTGACTGCATACCAATCCAGCCAGGCCCTGTAAGTTMCCTCCCACGTCCAAACGGTCAAGTATCCACCACACGCCTGTGCCGCCATTCAATCTTTTCTCCCACTATCGTCAATCATCTTGGATTTTATTATCTCCCCATTCGTACTCCGATTGCAGATCGGTCCGTCGGCAGCTTTGAGTCCTGTAGGCCCTGGAATCCATGATGAGTTGTCTCGTGGGTGGTGTAGTATCATATCCCGGTCCTGCATATCCAACATATGAGCTGCCAATGCGCCTCACATCATGTGCAACCATCCAATTCTCTTCACGACGATACGGCATGCCCGATGGCTTGACAGGCGACCTTTCCCCCTCGGACTACTCTACTTAAGACGGGTATCATCGTCTATTGAACCGATACTATGCCCAGGGTACATGGGAGTTAAGACGACACCGCCAGTTACTTTCGTTGCACAAGCAGACTTGTTCTGCCGGGACTCAACGGAGCTAGTATACCATAGTAGTTCGCTAGCCTCATATCGGCTGGACCCAACCTCTTGGGATGCTCCCTGCGACTGGTCCGATGGAGATAAGTGTCCCGATGGTATTCGCATACTGCAAAAGTCACGCCTCTCCACACCTCCCTCTGACCCATCGTCATACACGAATTAGGCCAGATTATTTAGGACTTGATGTCCTCTTAGTTCTTCTCACCCTAGTTTGCTCTATATTAAATCTTGAGAAATTGCCCCTCTCCCCCGCCCTTTTCCATCTATCGGAAAGAGAGTCGATTCTGGCCTGATGCTGTTCAAGTTCAAGGAACCCAGGAGAGTTGAGATGTACTAGTACACAAGTGCGCCAGCTTACCTGACCAGACGGGGCCAATAGCCCTAGATGCAGATTTGAGTCTTCTCAAGACCATATCTTTCACCGAATGGAGTCTCGGTTCGTCTGATTTCGTCTCACTGATGAGGTGTCCTCCCGGCTATACCCTGGTATTACACACAACTTAGTCTTGTCTATAAGTTTCCCTGTGTCTGCCACACACCTTTCACGCTTATCCGTTTCGAAGTCCAGAGGAAGAAATCTGCAGCCAGTATTTCCAGTTTGTTTCGTAATACGCATCGATCAACTGAATCTAACCCAAAGAGGCGAATTGCTCTTTTCTTACGCATCAGGGCATCCGCTGCCAACGCATCATGCTTTATTGTACATGTACCTACACCTCGGCCCCAGCCAGAACCACTTACACCGGAGCCTACCCATTCCTTTCCTTTCTTCATACTGTGCTTTTTTACTTACCTCTAGGCACTGTAGCCGAAACTTCAGCCAGCCAATTGATGAGTCCTGCATATTCTCAGGTCCAATTCGTCTCTAACGCACCCCAATGGCCTTTTCCGAGATGACCAGTTTCCCATAGAAGTCATTTATCGATACTTGCATGTTATTACCAACATGTACGCCAAGACTATTGTTGATAACCAGGGTGGTGGGGCAGCACCTTTTTTTTTCTTTATTTTGTTCCCCTTCAGTGGAGGAATAGAGGGGCAAGGCAAGGCAAGCGGAGCACTCCCCTTTCACTACCAAAGAAACGACACGGGTACGTAATACCTTGTCCCTTTCCTATCACTACACGTATTCCCCTTACCCTTCCAGACCTTCCCCATGACGGAAATTCTGCAATTTCCGGCCAATGAGAAAATTCCATTTCGTATTTCCCAGAAATTCTGTCACAAAAAAGATTAGAGATCCATACAAAACCCACGAGGATATTCCCAATACAGAAACACAGGGTCGCTTCAAAAGGCATTTCTTGCATGACAGCCCCGGCTATTGGGAAAGAGAGGTATACTTATAGGGTTAAGTGTCCCCGGAATAAAAAAGAATAAAACGAAAAATAAACAGAAATAACACAGAGGACGCGGAATCAAAGGGCAGCAAATAGATAAATTCCCCAAATGACGCTCTCAATTCGGCTGGCCCTGGAACTTGACAACACATCATCACACAAAATGCCCGATCTTGCTGCACTTCTGCCTGACTGACCAGTAACGAGCAACGTTGACATATTCGAACGTTTGTTTCTGACAGGACACGCCCTCCCTCCTTTACTTCGCTCTCTTTCCTAATCTTGTACTCCAGAATGCACTCTGGCCAACGAACCGTCAGCCTAAAGCTGCAACTCGTAGTCCCAGATGCAATCCGCTTCCCACACTACCMCCTCCAGCCCCAGCCCCTTCTCTTTCGAACCATGGATGGACTCTTGATAGAAAATCCGTCGCTGCTTTTGCGAGCTATATGCCTGCTTTTCACTCGGGTACTACATGTTAGCGTCAGCGCGCTTGTTCGCGAATGCTGTCCGTCGCTCTAAATAGGCTTAGAGAAGGCACCCTCGGCTGGGCGAAGGGGGTCCGGGAGAGTGGTCCATATACACCATCAAGACGAAGAACGTCGTCAAATCCCATGCGGGTCCAACGGCTACCCGTCTAGCTACACGCCCCCCTTCAAGGACCTGACGGTACAGACACTTGTACATGCCACGTCCAATCCCGATGGACCGCCGTACACGCACCCCATCCTAGAGGCTTAGAGTTTTCTCGGTAGAGCCCTGATATTCCGATGTTCTTCTCAACTTATACATCTCGTTACGTGGATTCTAGAAGAGCCATTGTCGTTCTACTTACTAGGCTCTTGGCGTATCTTAGGCAGATCCTCTCCCTCCATGGCTTGCTGTACGTATGATATTACATGTAAGAAGACCATTCGGGCTCACCTCCCTTGTCATCGTCTCCCACGGCTGCCCCCGTCCGTCAGACCCAGAGTTGCCTGCCTAACATCCCGTTCTTATGTCAACCATGATACCCTTATTCATCCTTTCGTCTCATTCTCACCCGCGGTAAGCCGGTCGGTCCCATAAGTGGCTCCTCAACCGCTTCCCCGAAGTTCTTCACCCCCATGTATCCACACATCGAGGTGCATTGGCCTTCCCAATATTGAACACTCATCCTGATACATATCAGACGCTTGATGAAGTCTTGTATCTCCCGATTTACATATTAGTCTGCCTCACTGGTTCCACCCGCCTGCAGCAAGTAGCGTGTCTCCCAGATCCTCCTGCATCTGATACTGCCACTCCCCCCTTCACTCCCAGCTCGCAAGACTTGTCTTATCCTGTCCCCCCACTACGCCCTCGTTCCTGAGTGGAAGTGATATTCGCCCCTTCTCGGCATGTGCCAGGAAAAAAAAAGTTACCAAACATCATTCTCTCATGAGTGAGCTATACTCTAAAGATCCGGAGCAAAAGTCGATATCGATTCCGAGCTATATGTTGCCCCCAGTTTGGACTAAATATGCACACTCCCCGTGGAGATCTGCCCACACACAACATGAAGATGGCCAGACTACCTCATCATATGTATATGCAGGTTCTTTTTATATCATTATATTATTGATTTTTCTTATTTCTATTCCTCTCCTAGCTTACTCCGGCCCCCCCCCTGCTCTGTATGACTGGTTCGTTCACCTAGATGAAGGGGGGGGTTGTTCATATAATCCTTTTATTATTATCACGGTAAACGAAGGCACATAGACCCAGGCTACTAGTTAAGTCAAGTAGGTAGGTAGGTACCTATATACGCATGTATCATGTTTGTAAGGATCAGGGTTCCCGGCGGAAAGGGGGCACAGGTACTATATACCCCAGTATCATAGTTCGTCCACTCCAATGATCGGTCCTACCTCTTCCTCTACACCGTCAGTCTTCGTGTGTACCTATCTAGTCTATGCTCTCATGGCTTTACCATGTATCCATCTCGGGGAGCTAGAGCCCTTGCCTCCCGCTTGCCTCCCGGCCCCCCGTCCTTCTCACTTCAGCCAACAACACTATATGGAGCGGGGTTACTCAAGAACATCTTCTCGATCGACGAATAGAGTCGTCGAGACTTATCCTCTATGCTCGGGACTAGAGATGGCCCGTCCTCGTCGTTTGATCAAACGGGGGGATTTCCCTCGAGAAGGTAGAGGGAAAAAAGTATAAAAGGGGGTGCTGTTGACGGGTTGAGCTCGTCTTCTTCTTCTTTCTCCTTTCTTTTTTTCAAACAAGTTCTCAACTCCAAAGACATCTCGATCTTGATCTATCAAGAAGTTCCCATCTTCCAGTGACTCAGTTTGTCAAGACCTTCCTGCTCTTGACTCACATACACATACCTACATACCTTCACACAACAAAGGACTCAGAAGTCTTACACACCAACACACAGTCACCGTCACATCTTGTCTTGCAAGCCTATTGCAATTAGTCTATTCTCGTCTCCCCCTTTAGTAGATTCTACTTGCTACCATTATCCTCTCTGCCACCACTACCCAAGTATCACAATGGCCTCTTACAGCACACAATACTACGCCACCTCTGCTGTGCCCATCCCCACCAAGGCGGACCAGTACCACCAGTACTACCAGAGCGGCGGCAGCAACTACAGCGTTTCGCCGTCCGAGGATGAGCAGCGCGAACGCGATGCCTCCGTCACTTCCGGTGTACCTTCCTATGGCAGCAGCACCAACGCCGCTAGCTACGCCACCAGCTATGCTTCCGGCGACTACTGCGACGGCAGCCAGAGCGGCGCCTCTGTTTCCGGCGTTGATTTCAACGACTACATGCAGAACCGCTTTGATGACTCTTTCGACCCCATCCCACTGGACCGCAGCTTGGCTCGTCAGGCCCAGACGTAAGTTCCAATTCCAAAATTCCCTTGCCTGTAGCTCTTTTCCTCCTCTCCATTTTCTGCCCGAGAATGGATAAGAGAATGAGCGAGCGACGGAGCGCGAGTGAAATAGCAATTAGTAGAAGATTGGCTAACAGCAAACTCGCAGTTCCGGCAAACTGAACAACAAGCACCGCGAGCTCCTGGAGATGCAGGCAGCGGCGCAAGCACGCCTAGCTAGATCGCGCGCCCGCTTCCAGCAGGGCTTGAACGACGCGCGGGAAGTCCACGCTGATCTGGAGTGGACGTCCAAGAAAGTATCGTAAGTAGCGCTAAAAATCCGCTTACACGATTCCCTACAAAAAGCCCACAACACAGCACAAGAAAAATCTCGAAATCTGCAAGAAAATGCAGAGAAAACAGAGCCTCAATTTATTTCGCCCGCGGAGCTCATTCCGAGCTGCAAGGCGCGAGAACAAGCGGGTACTCTGCAGACCGTGAGATCTGGGAAAATGCCTTATTATTCCACTAGTAGCAAAAATAGAAACACGACAGAATTTGGCTAACAAACGGGTGTAACGCAGAGCGATGAAGAAGAAGGCGGAGAAGAAGCACGCCAAGGAGTACGAGAAGGCGCGCGAGCGGTATCCCTCGCCCGACTACTAAGCAGAGGCGGTTCGCCCTACTTCCCTTCGCGTGTGCGCGCAACTTTGAGCCGCATCGTGGGGGGACAAGAGGCGCACATTGTGCAATGCACGTCATTGCGCGCTGCGACTACGGAAAACCTGGGAGCCTCAAAAAGGGCTCCCTGGAAAGACCCGCAAATACCTTACCCACGAAATTCTACACATGTCGTTTATTTTAACTTTTTAGCGGCCGATCGTTTAGTTTCGGAAAAGCATTTCCTTTGTCACGGACTGGGGAGGGGGGKGTGCGTGTCGTGGTGGTGGTGGGCTGCTGGCTGCTGCCACCACGCGAGATCTGGGGGKGGTCGAAATATGCGAGATCCGACGGGCATCCTTCTGCGATCTCGCCGTATGCACACTCCCCCTCCCACTTGATGATTTTCCCATTTCCCCGGTTTGTGGTTCCCAAAAATATGCACATATCCCTGACGTTTTCATGTAAGTTGGGTGGGAAAGACAAAAAAATGATAGCGGCAGAGGTGGACGCTGGTTTGACGGTTTTGGGCGGCAACAAAAATAGACGCCCCGTCTGCATCGCTGCTTTACGGCCGGCCCCAGCATGGTACGTAGCAGAGGGTGTGTGGGCAGCAGGCGTACATCCCGTCTCTGTTCCTGCATTACTCTGCTCCCCACGCGAAAGGCTCGCATGGGCTGACGCACGGCGAGCGGGCCGGCTAGCTAGTTAGCTGAGCAGGGCTGTTTCACGAGGTTATGAGTTATGATTGGACGATTTCGGATGATCTGGGGGCGCCATGGGCTAAAAGCACACCATCTTAGTCTCTAGCTGGTGTGGGCACTGCGTGAGCGACGGGATGACGCGCGTCTGACGGTTCCCTGGCTGCAAGATAGATCGACCGGCAGCAAGGGGGGCTTGGGAGCATAGGAGCGTCAGTCGATCGAGATCCCTAGGGGCACACTTGGGGGCGTGGAAACGAGATGTACCCGTAGATAGACCACCTCCATGACCCAGCGGTTGGGACGACACTTGTCCGCTTTGGGGAATGGATATTGCCTTTTTTGTAATAAGTCGGCGGCGGCATGGGCAGCGGTTTCCCTGTTCTGGGCAAATAGTTTCCTCGGAGGGCCTTATTGGGTGGGCATCGTGCTTCTCTTGGACATAGTATGTAATACAGTGATTCCCCGTTCGGTGACCTGACCCAGTATCGCGCATGTACGAGTGTGTCTTAGACACGGTGGATCGTAAGCTCCCATCTCCCCTCGGGCCAATGAAGACCAAGGGGGTACAGCAGTTCTTTGATCCTTCATGTGGGACGCCGGTGCAAATCCACTGTAGACCGAGGTGGACGACTTCGTGTATGTCGACGGATGTCACGTGATGTAATGATGCCCAAGCATTGTTAGATGCCCTGAACATATCTAGCATATATAGTAGCTGATTGGGTATTCACATACCTATAGGATGACCAAAGACATCGTTGGGTATGTTGTAATTCCCCTTTATCTGTTGATTGAGCGTGGGTAAATAATATAAATTGACTACGTGACCCGTAGCAATTCAGTCCATCGATGGCTGACTCCACCAACAATGAAGAGCCCGATTCATCCCTTCGCTTCCTCCCAGGACATCCAGTGGCCTCTCGGCACTAAGCCTTTAGTCTGCTCTAATCGTTCCCATGGGTTGACATTCGAGCTCGGGTCATAATAATCTTCCCACCAATTCTTTCCCGATTCATGCCCACGATCTCGGTTGGCTTGGTGGCCGCCGGGTCCTCCACCAGTAGTATTTGATGACGACGGCCCCTCCAAGACCGGATCCGAAGAGGCGCCGAGGATAGTGTCGATTTTTGACTGAACGTCATTGTTCAAGTCAACAGCAATGGCAGTAGGTGGGCGCGACGTGTCCAAGTATTGCGGTTCAGGGCCGTCATTGTCGACATTGTTCCCACCCTCGAGACTTTTACGTCCCCCGGTAGCAGCGGCATCCGCTTCATCTTCATCCCACTCAAGGTCGATCTCATCCTCATTTCGAGCTCTCACACCTAAGGGCGTCGCATTTGAACCCGTTTCAACTTTTCGAGTAGCACTGCTGTGGTGAAGGGGAATAGTTGAAGTAGAGGTTGATGCAACCACTGCATCGGCACGAGGGTTGAACTTGCGCCGTTTGTTGGGATTATTTTGGCCGCCGAAGCTTGAAAACCCCATGGCTTGCGCCATAGCTGCAGTCGTGTCCTCGGCGTCTTCCATGATAAGCCAACTAAAGTTCCTTTTCCGAAAACAAAAGTGTACTCCCACTTTATTTGTGAGTGGGACGAAGTCGATATGAGGGACGAGATCAGACGCCTTGAAAAATGTGTAGAGATGGGAAGCCAGCTGGGGTTTTGTTGTCGAGGTCACTTGAGTTAACTGTTTCTATTGCATGTGTAAAATCCACCTTCTCATCTATTGCGCGGAATGAGATTGATTTATGCCTGAGCCTTGGCCTCCTGGGTGTAACAAACAAGTTGGAAAGAGGCGGATTGGAGGATAACGAGTTTAGAGAGTTCGGAGAGTTCAGAGTTGATTGAACGTTAGAGCGACCGATGCAGTTGGCAGCCCACCGTCAAGCCTCATTTTAGGCGCTTAGGAGCGGGAAGGAGCGTTATCATACCTAGCAGAATGAGACATGGGTGCTTGCTGACTCATCATGACGGCATTTGGGTTTATTACTATGAATGCTCCTTACGACTTTCGTAAATTTCAACCCCAAGCTTTCAATTTGCTTAGAACTTGAATCAAAATGTCAAAGTATAAGATTGAAGAGACATGCAAGTATTACGGATGATCCATAGATATACGCTGTTGGACCGCCGTTACTTCTAACAAATATTGCTGCTTGGCCTATGTTGTGATACCGTGTGGTTCTACTTTACATACACTGTTTTTCAATCAAATGCTTATTCAGTCAGCCCCTCCATCATCCGTCTCTCTTTCCATTAATTCGACTTGACCATATCAACAATATAAGTAGGCTCAATATTGCCTACATAGAATCAAGATGCCTTTGTGAGCATTCAATATCCAATTTATGACACCTTAATCAAAGTAACACGTTATTAATACCTAGATTTACAGGCATCTGTTAGGCAAGAAATCATGGAATGTCTACAACCCTAAGAACATCGAGCGCGTGAAGCGCGACGAAGCGGCTGCTAGAGAGCGCGAAGAGGCCGAAGAGCAACGCCAGCAAGAAGTCGATGCAGAGCGCCGGCTTGCCATCCTACGCGGCGAGGTCCCGCCACCTTTACCTCCTCCGTCATCGAACGTAGACGACGAAACTCCCAGCCGAAAACGAGACCGTGCCGGTGAACCAGATGGTCATAACTGGGGTAGGGAGCGCAAGAAGCGTAAGCGTGTTGGGGAGGACGATACGGACTTCGAATTACGCCTTGCGCGCGAGCGAGCTGGGGCTCCACAAACAACAAGCGATGCGCTCGTGAAGAGTACAAGTAATGCCCCGCTCGTCGATCACACGGGCCATATCAACTTGTTTCCCGAAGAGCGAGCAGTCCCGCAGAAGAATGACGAGGCAGAGAAAGAAGCCGCTAAGAAGAAGCGGGAATATGAAGATCAATACACCATGCGCTTCTCAAATGCGGCGGGTAAGGAAGGCTTGGTTGGTCCTTGGTATGCGAAAGGKGGCGATATGAAGGAAATCGTAGACGGTAACCTGGACGCTCCGAGTAAAGACGTATGGGGCAATGAAGACCCACGGCGGAAGGAGAGGGAGGCCGCGCGAGTTATTGCCAATGACCCTCTTGCTATGATGAGGAGGGGTGCCGCGAAAGTCAGAGAGGTCGAGAAGGAAAGACGGCAGTTGAACGAGGAGAGGGAGCGAGAGCTTAAGCAACTTCGAAAGGAAGAGAGAAGGCGGGAGAGGAAGCGGAGGCGAGAAGGGAGGGAAGCTTCTGATGACTTGGAGGGTTTCAGTCTTGATGGTACTGGTGCGAGCCAACCCCCGGTCCGTTCCAAGGACGACGATGATTCTTACCGACGGCGACGGCATCGCTCATCCCGGGACGAAGGTGAACGCTCTCGGCACCGTTCCGAGCATAAGGAGCATCGGCATGGTGATCGTCGTGAAAGTTCCCGATCGGATCGTCGAGATCGAGATAAGGKGTTGTCAAAACATGATCGCCGGCAGTTAGGAAAGGCAGATCACTATTAGAGTTGTATTATACAGGTTTGGCGTTAGTCCTCGAGCATTAGATACCCCGTTTGTCCAGTAGAGGCATGAATACAATTGCTATTCAAAGGTAGACGGACTTAACAATCATCACTCCATTTGACTTGTTACTCCAGGGTATCGCTACAAGTTTCCCACCTTCTAATACTACTAAGGGCTGATTACGATTATTGCCCTTCCTTCCATGGTAAGTGGACCTCAACCTCTTGCATATGCTTCTCAACTAGTTCCACAACTTTCGGCGCATCTTTCAACTCCTTTAATGCCTTGATGATTCCCTCTACTGTCTCTTTACTTAAGCCCTCCTTCCGATCGCTATATATATCAACACCCTCCTGCGTAAACAATGTAGGCGCAAACCAAGTCACTGCCCAGCGTTCAACACCCTCTCCCATGTCTCCCACGCCCCCGAGCAGCGGGCGCTCTCCCCAACCTAGGATCTCCCAATGGCTGCTCGCGATGGCCAACAAGCCCTTMCCCCGCCAAGTCCAGGCACCGGGGATCTTCGCGCTAGGCCGCTCGATGCCCTCGACGCGCTTGACGCCGCCCTTGCCGTTCTTCTTCTCGTACTCGACGAGGTTGTCGTTGGCTACGGACTTCCCGGACTCCGGCTTGTACGGCTTGTAGGTTATGCGCACGTTTCGTGCCGAGCGCCACATCGAGAGCGTCGAGTGCGTGACGGCCCAAGTGCGCCACAGCCATTCGAGCGGTGGGGAGACGAACGGCTCGCCTGTGGTCGTTGTGGATTTAGAGGGGTCGGCGAGGTACTTAGACGGCGCGCGCAGGCTGATCGTATTGGGTGGTTTGATGTCGGTCGGGGTTGGTTCTGCCATGATGAGTATGTGTTGGGCGAGACTTCGTGTTTCTAGGTAATTGAGAGGTCCTCGAGCTAGGCGAGGAGACAGTGTCTCCGTATTAGAGCTATAGCCAATTGAAATTGGAAGATTGGCCGTAGGATAATTAAAGCAATCATCAAAGATAGCGTATTGTTAGAATATCGAAATATCAAAGCTTGAGAACGTATGCTACTATTCAGAACTATTGGCAGGGGAGCTCCAAGGKAGACATAATGTTGTCATACCCATGCGCCCAAGCTCGGGAAGCTCTTATCCGGATTTCAGGGGTGAAGTTGACCTTGCGTACCTCCTATACATTTGGATATAGCCCAATAAGGCCAATGTCAATCGATTCACTTTTTAAGGGATCGAGTCGTCCTCTCTGAAGCGATTAATTAATAACAGTAGAGTATTATAGTCGATTCTCATCGCAACTTTGCTCAGTTGATAAGTAGGTACCTAATGATACAGTGGGTGTCATTTAATTTGAAACTTTTATTTGTACCCATACAATCCATTCAGTGCATATAACCCTATGAGCGAATAGAAACGCGATAGTAAACACCATAGCATATGGTATATATGAATGCGCTAATCACATATACCGTTGCATCCACTAAGTGGGTTGTACGGGTACAAAGAAAAGTTTCAAATTAAATGACACCCACTGTACATAATTGTGATATCTTATCACCACGTGCCCCCTCTAATTGTCAACCCACTGAGGTATCCAATGGGAACGAACAAGCCAACCTCCTCGAGGTAATAAGATAGGAATACAAATAAGTGAGATGTTAGATCCTCTCAGAGAGCCCATTCACTCAAGTAGCTGATAAACCCTTCTTTTTAACTTACCAATTCAGTGGCTGATGTCAATTGTATCGTGTATGCATTATTCCCAATCCATCGCTAACATCGACCTCCATTCTGAATCCTTGTCCTTCGTCTTGATATATCTCATCCTGTTGGTCAAGTGAATTCGTTGCCTGAGATCCACCCTGAATTGACTGTGTTTGTCTAGCCTGACCAGCACCACGAATTCGTATTGCTCGGAATAGTCGTGCGATATTCCGTCTCATTCCCAGGAGCTGACCCTCCCCTGGGGTTTGGGCGATGTCTGCCAGTGGCCGATTTGGTAGTTTGAGCTTCTGCCTGAACGTAGCGCTTTCTGCTCCCCCATTATCCGAGGCGTTGTCACCACGTTCAGGTTTGTCATCGTGTCCTCGAGGGCACTGGACCTCGGGAATCCAGACCCAGGTGATGAACGCCCCTAGGAGCATTGCCGGGCAGAACCCTAAGAGTAGTGCTGCGAGTTTACGACCATATTCTTCCGATGGGTCTCTATATAAAACAAAGTTCGTAATCAATTGAATAGTGATCGACCCGAGTTTCCCGGATGCTGCTGCAAGTCCGTAGAACATGCCTCTATACTTCGTCGCAAAAAGCTTCCCTGGGAGCATAAACGTTATAGTGTTAGGTCCGAGGTTGAAGATGACCTGTGCGAGCACGTATAGAGTCACCGTGAGCGCATACCTACTGGTTTTAAATGCGACGAAGAAGGTCCCGCCATTGACAGCGAAAACCGCCGCCAGCGCGACGAACATCCAGCCCATCCACGTTATCCGAGGGAGGTAGTCGATGGCAAGCAGTATGGTGACGCTCCCAGGTAACGCCCCGCTAGATATAGTCATGATATTTCGTTTGCTATCCTGTTGAAGCATTTCGTAGATCGTGATATTTGGATGAGCCGGATCTGCCCGCCAGGCAGCATTATTACAAATAGCCTCCGATGTAAATAGAATTTGATCAGGCGGTTTTCCTGAGAGTAGGATCGTGGAAATGATCTTCGGATTATCAAGGCCGAGCCCGTCTAAAATAACTCGGGTTAAGAACTGCTTTGTTTTAAGAGTTGAAGGGTCTTATGAAACTGCGTAAACATGTCTCGGGAGTGATCACAACTCCTCAATTGACTTGATTGGGGGTTCCTCACAGTTCTAGGATATAATAGACAGGAAGAAATGAATTCAGGGTTTTGCATACAGTAGGCTAGATCCACGATCCACCAGGTTATCATGACGCCTAGGAGGGCACGCCAACGCCCTTTCTCGGCGAGGTGCTCCTTTACCCCCCGAATATACTCGCAGATTGACTCCCATTTCCCCTTTCGCGGCTTCGTTGAACGACTCATGGGCCTCTCAGATAAGGTTTGGGGATCTGTTGGGTCGTTTTGGTCGGTAGGGTGGAGAGTGGCGTCTAGTGGGATGACATGACCGACTGCATGAGGAACACGGCCGCCATCATTCTACCTCGTGATTTCGTTGAAGACAATTCTGTAGCTATTATGGCTGAGAGTGGATACTGTTTAGTGTTAACAAGAATCATATTTAGGTAGGGCAAAATCTATATAGTGATGTGCGTCACTTTACCTCTGCGCCAAGTCCAATTCCTAGCAAAGCTCGCCAAAACCCAATCCAGCCGTACACATTCATTAACCCTTCATGTCCCGAGGATGCTGTCGTCATCCCTATAGTTGCGACTATAACAATACATAACTCTAGGCCGTAGACAGCCTTGCGTCCATATCTGTCAGCTAGATGGCCGAATATGAGCATGTCAAACATAGTTCATGTTAATGTGGTTTAGTTGATGACCAACGAATTCGCACATTTAGACGTAGCTCAGAGCCGGGCTAATGACGTTCACCGCGAAGATGCTGTGAGACGTTGTAAAAAGTCCCGAGGCAGCAACCCACTACACCTTCCACTGAAACTTATCTAAACCCGGATAGTCGATTACTGGCTGAACAGCTCCTTCTGGGTCGTGTAGATCCCATTCTATCTCATCTGCCACGCGGCCTGTTGTGGCGCTGAGGCTGGAGAATAGCCGCCCATGGTATGTGACCGGAATTGCGAGTAATTCTAGAGGTCTGGGTGATATTTTTAATCCTTTACATTTCAATGTGGAAGTTGTCATCTGATCAATTATATATTTGTTGGATCATAGACCTTCCAGGGTCCTAACATACGCCTAGCTTGCTTATACAACATCATTGCGCCGCTCTTCGTCTTTTCGCCCGATTAAAGGCGCTTGGTATGCCACAGGGTGTTATCATGATCTTGGATGATGATGCGGGCAGGTTCTGGAACGACTCAGCCGCATCAATATGGTTAGGTGAACGTGTCGGTGCCGCTTCGCGTGCCCCAAATGTCCTCTGATCTGATTATGTAGACACAAGTACTATACCTTTTTAACCCGATTAAAGCTACTATTGATAGATTTTGGCCAATCATAGATGGCCTTTATAGTACCAGCGCTACTTCAATTAGACGAAGACGATATTGGGATGTACTTGTACTCTTAGGTCCCTTCATACACTCTCGGCCGCTTTGGGGCCCTGGTAAGGCCCAAGCCAGTGGAAAACGTGGGAGGCGAGATGAATAGTATGCACTCCGGGGCATGGGTTGCTTTCTAGCTGGATATTTCAACGGGTTACTTAGTGGATAACCCACCTGACTGCGGAGCAGCGTGACAACGTGGTTCACTTGATATAAATACCTATAACGCCTTGTCAGGAACGTGGTCCAAATAAGACATTCTATTGGATGCTCTAAACAGATCCCTGCCGGATCTCCAATTCACCAAATTGTAATTATGCTCGTTTCTTCAAATCCCATTGGAAAATAGCCCGCGAGGACCCTCCCGTCTTAGATCCGGGCAACGATACCGACTGTACCGTACGCAAACTTATAGTTTGGCGTGGTTTTGAGCCGCCCCCACAGCTCCCTTATGTGAGACCGGGTTCCAGCTTGAACGTGGGCTCGCGTGGTAGTTCCTCTCTACTGGGACTAAAATGGATCCAGGGACAATTTTATCAATCGTCCAACTTTCATTTTCTGTTCTTGAACTGGGCACGAAGATCGCCCGGGAGTTCTTTGGTAGAAATGATAGAGTGCCGGACAAACTCAAGCGTCTGAATGATCGCCTTGAGATATTCCACAACGTTGTCACAGATATAATACAGAAATCCAAAGAGCATAATGCATCATCACCGAACCTTGCGTTCCCGGGGGCCAACGCCATTATCGAGACACTCACCGAGTGCAAAGAATTTCTCCGCCAGTATGAGTCGGCAACCCCAAGTCAGCGACTCGTCCTTGTCGTTGGCCCAGGTAGCTCTAAGATAGAGGATCTTGATAGGAGGATAATAGGCCACTACGCAGAGCTTCAGTTATTAAAAACCGTTCATCTAGAAAATACAGTTGAAAGACTCAAGGAATCGTAAGTCATCTGCTAGATTCTATCTTCCTATTGATGCTAAATGGGCATCAATACAGCATGGTAGCGATGCGCGTGTCACAACGAGCGCCTAGTATGTCGGAATCACCACCACAACCGGAGTTAACAGGAAAATTCGAAGGAACCCCGGAGAACTATTCCATGATCGGAATCGCAAACCAGTCTAGCTTCCCTAGATCCCCTATCCTCCAAGCAGGCTCCCGAAACACCTCACTCCCTTCGATACTCGAACTCCCTTCTCCACCAGCGGGCTTAAATTACTCCTTCGACGCAGGGACGCGGCGACAACCTGCAAGCTTAGAAACCGGTCCTGTTATGGCCTACCTAAGTCGAACACGCCAAAATACAGTCAACTCGCGTCTAACATATATTGAGCCCGAAAGTACGACACATTTACAATGACAAAATCGAATGTCGACATCACCATTATCACAACTCAACGATCCGGGGCACTCTGTGGTATTGTCTGTCTAAGCTATTCCCTGTAAACTCCCAAAATACTAACATTGTTTCCAGACGAATTGGCTCTCAGCCATATCAGTTTAGTACTGCCAACTACAGAGTCCTCGACGGTGGTAATAGCAAGGTGATTGAGTGGTCTAACACGGCTTCTGAGATTACGGTTTGGCACTTTGGTTAGATCCCAATTACATATACACGGAGTATTATAGGATTGACTTTGCCTAGTTCCTAATACATGTGTGATACCGCACACGGTACCCGAAGACGCAAAGTTTAGAGTGTCATTTCTCCCTAGGAATAGCAAACACAAGTTCAAGATCATAAGAGCGGATAATGAGTCGAAGGACGCCGAAGAGAGGCCGGAATACCAATTTTCCCGCAAGATCGATAGAGAGGTGTTCCAGCAGAACGTCCGTGCTTGCGAATTTCTGGAGATGATAAGGGCCTCGAAGATACATAGCGCTGTGGAGAGGGATATTGCAATACTGGTGCATCTAAAGGTTTGGCGTCAAAACGACCAGGACGACAAGCCGACGTTCTCATTTGCAGCTCACGAGGTTGGCCAACCTTCCCACCACGCGGAATTCTATATTCGATGGTTTAAGAAAACACCAGAATTCAAAGGAGACAATAAACTGATATTAAGGGTGAACTCCAAGGAAAGTGACTTAGAGGATGGGTCAGAAGCTCTCAGGCCGAGAAGGCTGTCTGTCACATTTGGTGCGACTGTCAGAAAACTCTCTGGTACTTCGAGTCATGGAAGCTCTTCACGTTCAAACTCAAGGTCACGGTCTCCCTCGTCTAAAGCGCCGCTCTCAGTTCTTTACGATTATCCGGGACTAGAACCACCTATTGACGTTCGAAATTTGGGATATCTCGAGATCGAGTTTAAGAACTCGGAGCGTAAGTCTACCTGGGCAGTTTATCCTTCACCCTTCTCGGCTATTCTCTAACTTGTTTGTATGTAGTTCGGAAAACCTTCATTAAAGCCTGCTACGAAGCCCACCGCCCGGCTATGGAGGCTCGGAGGAATAGCACGCCAAGTCCTGCCTCGTCGCAGCATATACCGTCACAACCTCCAAGTTTGATACTAGGACCAAACCCGGCTCCATATGAACTAGAAGATTCGGGAAGATATGAATTTATGGGGGACTCAGGGACACATGAGTTAATGGGAGACCCAGGATTTCAAATCCCTCCTCCGAGTTTAACTACGCCATATTATCTTGAAGAAGTCCGTTTCAATACCGACTCCCTTTTTGCGCCATCACGAACGACCGATCAAGATCAAGATCCAGGCACATTTAAAGATTATGATAGGGAACCTTTGAGTCGGGAGCCAGGATAGGGCTTGAGAATGGGGKGCCAATATACGGCCCCCATATTTCTTTTTATCCTCTTTTCTTCATACATAGGATAAAGCTTCTCGGGTATAAGTACATTGAATGGAACTGGTGGCAGCGTGGGGCCTATCGAGATTGGGATATCGAATTCGGTTGGATAGGTAATTTTGGCGGTTGGCATATTCGGGGTATGGGGTGATTAGATTTTCAAGACGGGCTCCGCGAGTTGGAGAGATAGAATGAATGAGCTATGGATACTTCAGCATGAAGAGTATGTGAGGAATCATACAGCAATCTCTACATCCTCTTACGTGTGCGTAGTAAATCCATAGTGATGAGTCGTTAAACTGGGTTGGAAGCCCGCATCAGCTACGGTCCTGGTGAGCTTACACAATCAAGCTAAACTAAGACATGACATTCGTAATCGGTGCTTGGCTTTAAAGGGTAGGGTTTGACGCAAGTGGGTTAATACACTTTTCGATGATAGCGGAGCCAAAGCCTATCTGCCAGCGCCCTAATATTTGTAACCCTCAGGTAGTAACACAACATCCGACTAGTGACATGAGACAACATATTCGGACCTATTCATCCTTTGTAGGAAGAATAGTTAATGCATCATGCAATCACTTCTGATGGCCTTTTTAAAGATCGTTTGAAAACTTGCTGGGGTAGATATGAGGATAACTCATGTATGTAAGGTGTTAACCCATATCTCCGAAATCCTGTGTAGGACTGCATTGTAACATAGTCTCTCAGGAGCAAGATACGTCAGCTTCGTACCATACGGCTTAGTGGTAATGTCTTCCCAGGTACCTACCTAACTAATATTGCTAAAGATATTTCGAATGAACTATCGCCACCTAAATGCCCTCTTCCTGAGCTTGCTTTAAGCTTCTTTTTTGTTGGAGGACTTCCTAAATAGGCAACTTCAAAATGTTCATAGAGGGTACTAGTTGCGAGAATGTACATCTTGCTGCTGGTATTTTCCACTCAATTCAAAGTACTGCTTATCAGCCAATGAATGACGAGAAAAGTTACCCCGCCACCCAAGCGTCAAAGGTAGAAAGCCGCTAAATCTTGCCTGGGATCCATTGTTTGAACTTTGAAACGACAGCTGCGACGTAACCGACCCGCTGACCGCAGCTCACTTCACAGCCCTACAGCAGAACCGCAATCTGTCTTCTGACTCTCGACCTACAACTTCGACCTAGGCGATCCTTGAACTTACAACCTACAATAAAATAAAATGCCATAGGATCTGAGATACCTATAGCTTGTCCACTATACCTTTACACGAGACCTACTTCCCGGGTTTGCGCCGCCGTTGTGCATAGGAGGTATGTTCCCCGCTGACGCAATCAGATCTGGTATTGATTTCTTCGTGCCGACTAGAATCCTACCTATACAGCAACTGCACTCCATCTCCGACAACCATACTCCTCTTACCCACAATCCCGCAACGATGGATATGCGAAACAACCTCTTCGGTAGAGGGCCCCGTGGGGGTTTGCCCGGCCGCCCGGGCCAAGACCAAGGTGGCTACAGTCAAGTTCCCCAGAACCGACCTCCGCGAGATTATAGCGGCCCTCCCGAATACGATCCGAGAGGCGCCTACGGTGCCCCATCGCCAGGCTATGGAGGAAACAATATGGTACCTCAGCAGAGAAACTCCCGACCTAGCGCTCCTCCGGGCCGTCCCGTCCAGCTCAGATTGGCAAAGTTGGACAAGGGCGATCTTGCCCAGCAATACATCTTCGGCAACCTTTGTGCTGTCTCTCCCCAAGACTTTCCTCCCGACCCATACGGGAAGGACTTGCATATCCTGCTAAATGGCAAATTCGTCGTAACTGCTCGTCCGACCGAGTACATCCCGCCGGGATGCATAAGTCTATCCGATCCCCAGCGAACGTGGTGTGGCATTAGTATGACCGACGTCGTTATTGGCGAGAGATGGGACCACAAAGTTCCCCTGAGTGCGATGGACGTTGAGGTTGGGTTTGCGTCACAGCGAAAAATAACGGATGTTCCATATGACCAGGACGAACTTGCGGACGCCTTCACCAAAATGTTCCAGGGCCAAATCTTCGCCCCAGGCCAACGGTTATTGATGGACTATAAGGGGATACCGCTGATGTTTGTCGTCAAGACGGTTCAGCTCCTTGAGCTACTCGGCAATGAGAAGGGTGAAGCTGCCGAATCATCCTCGAGTCCTGATGCTCGAGGCTTACTAGTGGCTGGAACATCGGAGATCAACTTCTTTAAGGACGCCAAGAACCCTATCAAACTGAAAGGTTCGACGAAGCGACCTGCTACAAATGCTATCCTTCGACCAGACTTCAAGTTCGCCGATATGGGTATCGGAGGTTTAGATGAAGAATTCAGCACTATTTTCCGACGTGCTTTTGCGTCTCGAGTCTTTCCTCCAGGCCTGGTTGAGCAGATGGGCATATCCCATGTAAAGGGTGTTCTACTTTACGGCCCTCCTGGAACTGGCAAAACGCTGATTGCCCGACAAATCGGCAAAATGCTGAATGCTCGAGAACCGAAGATTATCAACGGCCCGGAAATCCTCAACAAATATGTGGGTCAATCAGAAGAGAACGTCAGAAAGATGTTCGCGGATGCAGAAAAAGAGTACAAGGAGAAGGGTGAAGAGAGTGGCTTGCATATCATCATCTTCGACGAACTGGACGCTGTCTGCAAGCAGAGAGGTAGTGGAACAGGTGGTACTGGTGTTGGTGACAGTGTAGTCAACCAGCTCTTGTCCAAACTCGATGGTGTGGATCAGCTCAACAACATATTGCTGATTGGCATGACCAACCGAAAGGATATGATTGATGATGCCCTATTGCGACCAGGTCGTCTTGAGGTACACGTGGAAATCTCATTGCCTGACGAGCATGGTCGTGTACAAATCCTTAACGTAAGTTATTTCCAAATTGATTTCTTCTCCCTTCGATCTACTGCAACAATTATGATCCTTAATTAATCCTGCATGGGGGCTGCCCTGAAATAAACCTGAAAACACTCTCTAACTTTGGCTTTGATGAGCACATCCTGACCGCGCTATAGATCCACACTCAAAAAATCAGGGCTATCAACAAGTTAGCCGACGATGTCAGCTTGGAGGAACTGGCCCACTTAACAAAGAACTACTCCGGTGCTGAGATTGCTGGTCTCGTTAAAGCGGCGTTGTCATATGCCTTTACGAGACATACTAGGCTTGGAGATGTCACCGGCGTCAGCGGTAACCCTCAAGATGTAATGCTGACACGGGCCGACTTCATGCGAGCACTCGAAGACGTCAAACCGGCCTTTGGTATTTCCGAGGAAGAACTCAGTGGTGCTGCTCCGTACGGAATTATTGATTACAGCCCACATATCCAGTCTATCCTTTCTACAGGTCTCAGCTTCGTCCAAGCAGTTCGAACTTCTGAGAAGTCCCCCCTATTCTCCGTCTTGGTACATGGTCCGCACGGAGCTGGAAAGACGGCACTGGCCGCGGAGATTGGCCTGAAGTCCGAATTCCCGTTCGTTAAACTCATTAGGCCGATTGATGTTGGGACGAGCGAGGGTGCTAAGCTTGAGTATCTGCGGCGTGCGTTCTCTGATGCTTATAAATCAGCACTTTCCATTGTGATCCTGGATAGTGTTGAGAAGATCATCGACTGGAACCCGATTGGGCCAAGATTCTCAAACGCTGTGGTACAGTATCTGGGTGCTGTGCTCGAAACTCGACCACCGAAGGTGTGTATCTTGCCCCCCGATTTGAGCCTTTGTCCCTAGCTAACAGCCACGTAGAATCGTAGACTTCTCATCATAGCCACGACGAGCCAGCGATCCATGCTCGATCAGCACGGGGTCTTCGCATGGGATAGAGAGATTGCCGTCCCAGCCGTTAAGGACCACCGTGAACTCCAAGCCCTCTTAGCCGCTTCAGGCAAGTTCAATGGGCCAGCTGATATCAACGAAGCCCTCAACGAGCTGCAAACCCTGACAGGCACTCAGGAGGTCGGCATAGGCGTCAAGGCAGTGTTCTCAGCTCTTGAAACGGCGGCGGTCAGGGACCCTCTGCCAATAAGTCTGGCGGAAGACATCAGCGCCATTATGGCTGCAAGGAACCCACGGGATTACTAAGGGTAATGCTCGGAATGTTGGGCTAGGTTCAATTGATTGTCATGCTAGAGTATAGATGGTATAGAACAGGTACGGACTTCTGGCTATGCCGATACCTTCGTGATTCATAGACAGAGTCTATCGGAATACCATGATTCACCTCATTGCCCCTATTTATTGAATGGGTTCGATCCCGATATGTATCCACGTAGAAGGCAATGGCAATGTTACACATATTTGGTCATCTACGCTCTTCTG
Organism: Hypoxylon sp. E7406B; assembly: GCA_000931505.1. Classification (NCBI taxonomy): domain Eukaryota; kingdom Fungi; phylum Ascomycota; class Sordariomycetes; order Xylariales; family Hypoxylaceae; genus Hypoxylon; species Hypoxylon sp. E7406B. The sequence goes on along the minus strand of JYCQ01000049.1, from coordinate 29,832 downwards.
CCGATAAAAGAGGCATTTAAAGGTTAGTAGATGAGGAAATTTTAGTTGGAACTACAATAGAGCGGGACTATCGGCATCATGATGATGTTTTTACGACTTCAACATCCGCAACGATTACATAAGCGGCTGTCTGACAATTACAATCGCTTACCTAATATAACTACATTAGGTAAGCAACTGTCAAGAAAACACCACGAAAAGCACCAGAACCAAAAGCAGGTTGGCGAAGGCAAGGAGTAAGTGGATATGAGGTAGAACTTACTTGGAACCTTGGATAAGAGATTGTTATTATAAGGAGATATGGATTAGATAAATATATTCCGTGAGGGTTGAGTCTTCTACTTAGGTGCAAGACTGGAATAGGGGCTAAGGTCATTAGCCAGGACATCGATGTTACGAGTTTAACTGCCTTATATAATAAAAGCGGAACAGCATATTGGATTCGTTATTCTACATTACAAGAGAATCTATACTAAACAGTACGACTGACTTCCTTTAACCATCAGATCCGCGCGACAAGCATTCCTCGGATTAGGAATGCAGTCCCTCGTATGAGGTAGTTGAGGTCGATATAATGACACTTCTTCATTCCCCATATTCTTGAATTCATATTGATTATGGTCATTTGGAAGGTGTCTGTGCAACCAGAACCTGGGGACTTGACGGGACGACATTTCGCCTACCCCTGAGATTGGTTTGAATTTTCCTTGCTGGCCTACATGCGCCTGTTGGAGGCGAGTATGTGTTGGTGAGCCCTTCTACCCACTGGGCTCCTGTAGACCGCACCCAGTAGGCTTTTCTAGCTTCTGGTGTCTTGGGTTCGCCTTCAAACCTGGAAGGCAGAACGGCCAACTGATGCCTGATAGGAGTGACTAGCAAGCGGATTTAATCTCCCAGGAACCTTCTGTGAGCACCGTGTTCATTGGTAGGTTTTCCCATGATACTATACGGAGTAATGGAGTGTATTTTAAGTATGACTGTTGTTCGTTGTTGTTCTTCAGAAAGTACTCTGTCTTTCTTGCTAGAGTGCTTTTGTTCGTCCCAGGAAATTTGTCGGTATGATGGGTGCATTATATTCTCGTCGTTGCGAACGAGGATAGGTGATCAGGTGTAGAATCACTCTGAGAGTGAGTTGACTATTAGACCAAATGTGTAACATCAAGTTGGAGTTGAGGACAGAAAGGGATAATCCATAGCGAGAACATCGCTTTCCACTGTCCGCTGGTCTTCTTTGACGATGCCATTTGGATTCCCCTAGTCGCGATGATAAACGGTTCATTGTCGGTATACTTACCTTGAATGAGCCATGATTGAATCTAAACGCTCAATTCATGTATCAATCAATTTGATGGCTGATAATCCCTCGAATCTACCTGCGTGTTGGGTAGGGGTAGCGTGTGACCCGCTAACCCTACCCCTGAGACAATGAGAGCAGTCGGAGAGATTATCCTCGTGAAATATCCGGCCTCCCCTCCAAACTTTGGGCAACCTAAAATCGACTCCGCGTATTGATAGGTAATAGCACCAAGTTGAAACGAAGCACGAGATGGGGATATAAGACAGAAGATAGTGTATTGAAGCTCGAATCTAGTCTAGATGAGACCACGCTAGAGGGTTATGTTGCTAAAAGGTTGCTTTAGAGTTCTCCCTATGTTGGCTATTTATATTGATGGGCTGTTGGTGTATGGAAAAACGCTAGAGTGAGCCGAGAGGTGAGTATGGTTCAAACGTAAAATGGGGCATGCGGGCTAGAGACCAAGGCCACCATTAGGGAGGAAACATCGAAGATGCCCTTTAGCTTCGGTGGTCAACTAGATCTTCCGACTCATCTTGCTTGGGCTTAATTGTCTCTGTAGTTGATGTAGGCGAGCTTTCACTTAATAATGACTTGGTTACACGACTGGATATCGGTGTCAAGTTGGGTCGGCCCGTCGCCGAGAATGGCGACGACAGACGTACCCGGCGTCGAATATCCGGTCAGCTGGTGATTCGGAGACATGGAACATTGCAAGAGAGTCGGCAATACGTTTCATCGTAATGCGTAGGCAGATGTGCGTCGTAGTACTAGTGGTAGAACCCCAGGGTTGTCACCTGGGAGGGGGCCTCCTTTAATTCGCGATTGAATGTTTCTAGTCCTGACCTTTTATTAATATGCAGTTCGGAATGAATGTGAACAGTGAGAATGGATTAGGAGGCTTACGCTGAGGAAAGGTCGAGTCAGAAGTGACCAAAACCACATACAGACATACAGGCGGCTAGATGGGTAATGGCATCATGGTGAAAACCTACCATTTATATCTTTTAGAAACCTCAGCTCCACCTTGGGAATCTAGGTCTTGTTCGACATCCCGAGGTGATTAATTACGGACGGGCGACCCCACAGTAGGGATTGCGCCTATTCAGCTTGTTGATCTCCAATGTGATCGTTTCACAGTTAGCACGACATCGCACATGCGAGACGATTATAGTTTGCTTGCTATGGGGGGATTGGTGCTTGTGTTCTGACAGAACCTTCCCGTCGATCTTTCGCTCCAGTTGCTATGTCGGCGAGGACAGGGGATTAGATTCGGCTACCCGACTCGATGATAACCACAGAACTTAGGGGTACGGGGGGCCCAACGTGCTGGTCGAGTCGCCAGTGAAGGTTTAGGAGGCCACGCGTTTCTTCACGGCAGAATGGTTGATATCAGGAACACCAAACTGGTATTGCTGAATAAGAGCAGAGATGGCCCCGGGGAGAGCGTCATCTGCGTATATTAATTTCATGTAATCGTCAATCCCGCGATAGGCAAGTTGTCGATCCATTGAACCATCCACCGATTCCAGTTAGATGTGAATGTCTGATTCCCTTAGTGGTCCCATAGCCGGTGTCTAAGGCATGACTGGCTAGCGAAGCACGAAAGGAAGGTTGTTGGTAAGCCATCTTTAGCGCACATGATCGATTGTTCAGGAGGATTAGATGATATCTCTAACAAGATGTCAGCTCAAGCCGCGTTGTTTAAGAATTTATACATGCAAAACAATGCCATCTCTCATATGACCATAGGGTTCCTCGTCTTACCTATATCGGATTTGTGCCAGATCCCGCTTTCGTAGAGGTCTCCCATGAGGATTGAAGGTGGTTTTCTTTTTATCATCATGGCATAATTTAAACGTCGCTTTACTATCCTGTGCCCCTGCTAAAATTCGGGTACCTCGGATGTGGTAAGGGAGACTCAAGACCACGTAGGCAAGGACGGTCTCTTGTATATATGCGCCCGACTCTGTAACAGATAGGTCGCATCTCCTCCCGCAGCAACGTTGTTCTTTTCCCCATCCTATGGTCAGCCTCGTAACAATCTCGAAGGCTACAATATTCACTGAGGTCAGTAATCGTCGTTCTCTTTGTAGTTGAAGGTGAGTAGTTCCTACTGGGCACTTAATATGAGATTGACAAGAAATAAAGAAGGGGGTCGCACGAATGGAGACAAGGTGCGAGGTAGCATGGAAAACGTTTCGAATAGACCGCGCCTGTACGTACCAATATGTTGCGTTTAGTTGAAGTATTCAGGAGGTTGTGTCAACATTGTTCTTAACTCCAGCCTTAGGCTTCAAAAGCATTGATCACGCTTAGGCGGTATACGAATCAGGTTGATAGTGCGCATTTCGACAAGGGACCAGTGGAATTTTGAAGGAATATTTATGCTTTTATGTGATAGAGGAGGCAGTATAGGACCTATGTTGATTGGTAAGTTTTCCCGAGAATAAAGGCGGTCCTGTGATAGGTAGGGAAAGAAAAGAAGGAAAGGAGTGTGGAACAGTGTCAACGTATGGTAAGGGGAGGTAAAAGGAAGAGAAAGGCGGGCACCACAACAAACAAAGATAGCGGTTATAATTATGGAGGAGTTAACATTGTGGGAACCCAGGTACTGGGACGGGAGGAAAGTTGCACAACAGGAAACCAGTACGGGCGAGTAAGAGGTATGTACCAAGGCTAGGAGCGGAGCCCCGGCATGTATGGACGGAGCACTTACTACGGAGACGAGTGAAATGACCCGCTTGAAAACATCATTGATTCTGGAAGAAGCAGCAGGAGGACTAGCTGGAAGATATCAAACAGTGTCATAAGGCCGACAATAGGATGATGGATATAATAACGTTGTTRCGCGAAGAGCTCTAAACTAACCGGCCGAAGGCCGGGYATACATACTAGATACTTCTTTGTTCYAAGTATCCCTTACTAGATCCGAAGTATCCGAATCCTGACAAACAGTGGCCCGTCATATCACGGCTGTAAGTGTCTAGGAATATGTTGATTAGAAGAGAACTCATTTACGTGCTTAACAACGGCGGCAACGGGTTAGTGGTTGGACGGAAGCAGGATTGACTCTTGCCTAAGCAAATAATTAACGATTGCAAAGAATAGTCATTGAAACAGCTGGATCGGTCTTAATGAATAGGTAAGTAAAGCTTGCGTTGAGGAAAGTATTGATGATAGCTAGAATTATCAAGTATATCTAGGTAAGTATACCGTAGAGGACGCCTTAGATAATGAAATAAGTTTGTTATATGTTGGCCCTTTGGAAATACTTCAGGTAGGCACCTACATGATATAGAACTGGACACAACCAGAGCCGTCTGAATCAAAAAGGGGAGCCAAAAAAAATGCGACAGATATCACGGGTGGCCCGGCCGATCTATTGTGGGAACATATCCGGTATCCTTCACTTTGATAGCCAGCCCGTGGTTCATGTCTCGTTATTTCTATCTCCGCATCTTGCATGTGCTACTAATAATAAGTGCGATTCAAGGAAACCTCCTAGTAAACATTCATGTTATCTTTCAGACTGAAACTTTTCAATATCGTTCTAGTCTGCATACACATAAAAAGCCTTGATTAAATATCCGACTGAAGTATGTATCTTACTGGAACCTTTATGTATCACATGCATTTGTGCGGTGTCCACAAGAGGTCCCTGGTAAGGACTGTAGTTTTAGGATGTTACTACTCACCCAGAACAACAGACTCCGGTACGGGTCGAATCAATGACTTCAGCAATAAATATCAAGGATGGTCACACATTCTCACTCTTGTTTGTATGCCGGAATAGTTCTGTCAGAGTATCGCCTCCCCTGGCATAAGGCCACTTCTCCAACTCATTGTCGAATGCTTGTTCGCCCACTCCAGCAGCACATCGTAATCGACGCATTCATGTTTTGAACCCCAGCCTGGACCAGTATCTGTTTCTCCCTCTAGGTTGGTGTCTCCAGCGCAAATGATAGATTGGCGAAGGTAATCGAAGCAATGAGATGAGTGGTGAGCTACCTCCTCCGTTAACTCCGTGCCAGCGTACCCCTGCTGAAAATGCGCGACGATATAGGATAAGCAATGTAGCTGATGGAAAACCGACATCATGTACGCCGGCCCCTCAGAGGTTCGGTTAATGGCTACCATGTGAGGTTTGCTGAGAATGTCATAGGAATCATAGTCGGGAATTTGCACATAGCCTCTAGCTTCTACACAAGCCAACGTCAATTAGCTATAGTTTTAGTTCGTGGGCACTTTATCACCGGGTATGCGCACCTGCACTTAAAGGTATCCAGTTGTGAAGTGCGTGCAGAGTATCATGTTCATCGAAGAGCATGTCATCGCGCACATATTGTGGGTCGGGAAGGAATGTGTACGTTTTTCGGGGAACTGCCCAACAAACAGTTAAAATTTATCACAACCCCTTATTGTTATATATCAGAAGACATACACTTTGGCACAGGAGGTCTTTCGATAATTCGTTCGCGAACTACATCAGCTAGCAAGACTCCGATTATGATTGCCATGGCAATCTCCAGGGCTAACCTTAGATATCGTGTCGTCTTGCTGGACCTTCCATCTCTAGACCAGGCAGCATTCGGGTGTGGAGATGATGGCTCGAGGAACGCTTGCTCTTCCTCTACATTACTCTCTTGCTTGCCAGGGTTCATGGTGCGATCGCGCTCAAGCATTTTCTGAGGACGGTAGACAGAACAGACGCCGTCTAGATTTGGGATTGAAAGAGAAAGACACGGATAAACGTAGTAGGTAAGAGAAATGACGCGAGGTGATAGACCACCTCACTCTATTAGGCAGTGTGGCCACAATTTGCCTAAAAGGGAAGCATTTCGTTCCTCCGTTCCAGGTTGGGATTCGTAGCGGGGTGTTACAGATCATGTTGCGCGATCGTAACTTATTGCCTTTAGGCCAAAAGTACCTAATCGTATGTTAAAATTGTTTAATATCTGATACCAAAGCCATATTTATGGAATAAGAAACTCTTTGAAGTGGCAATGTATACTCATGTTTAGGGCTTACATACCTGGGTATATGATGAGCTACGTAGTAGCCTTGGGTGTTCAGGCAAGTGCTCGACTATCCACTGTTCATTGTTCCTATGATCAAATTACTTATATTAAACATGGAAGCTGCAAAGGCTTTCAGTTCACCAGGATGGTTATGATGGGCAGCATCTTCCCAGATACAGTGTTCACAAGTAATGATCTCACCATGAAGAATTTAGCTTGATACAAAAATTCACAATTCATTTTCTTGGTTGAAAGAGGCTAGATTCTATATAATACAATATTCAACGTCTTGAAGCCCCTTAACTATTAAGTCCCAGCATACATGACCCTGCCATACAAATTTATTACGTAAGCATGTATGTGATTATTTCGCAGTCTAAGAACAAGAGTGTAACCACCTATAGGAGAATATGGCTCCTCAACACAATTATCAAATTACAGAATATCTGCCTGTATAGTTACCTAAGCAATTGAGAGATATTAGATGAGAATAAAGGGAGTCAAGGCGATGTTTGGGTCTCACCAAGTAGGTTTGTATATGTTCGGGGTTAGGGTTGGAAGCTCTTCCAGATATACCCTGCCCCTGATTAGTCATGCACCGTCGCAAACCATATGGCTCCTGATGTACATACCTACCTAGGTACCTCTAATTGCGGCTTTTACATGAGGTATGTAAGATTTATCAGCATTTAGAATGTATCGGAGATCTAGAGATTTTGTAGGTCATTGACCGTGACTGTCAATTACTTGTCAAGAGGCGGAATTTCGCCGCCAGTAATTATCTACCCCGAGCTGTGAATTGAGAAATACAGAGCCTTAACTGTTAATCTGCGGAATTTGTTTGGAAAGTTTTGATTGGGATGGGGGCCAAGACTTAGCATGTTGCTATGGTGAAGTTAATATAGAATCTGAATACTGAAACAAGCTCAAAGAAAACTATGTCATAACTATCTCTCAAGTAGCATCCATCAAATAATCTTCATCTCGGTTCGGGTGAAACTTTCGGCAAACTCATCGAACTCATCTTGATTAAGATGATAGCAAGAAACCACCCCCACTCTCAGGTATGTATTAGGTCCTACACAGCGCAGTGCTAGACCGGATGCTTGCCATCCTCTCCACGCGGCAGGTTGGGCGACAATCCAGATACAGAAGAGCTCACTTCGAACGTCATCTATGGTGTCGAAGATGACTGTTGGCTTACCAAGCCAAGCTTCCCCGGCTTTGTTGCATTCAACGGACTGTAAGTCATAGAACCGACGAAACGCTTTCACTTCGCACTGATTATCCAAGGAGACGCCAGTTTCGATAATACATGCCGGTCCATATAACGTCAACGTTCCGCTTTTCAGTTCTCGAGTGTCGTCTTCGCCAAAGAAGCGCATGTCAGCAGATAAAAGGGAGCTAAGCTCAATAGTTTCTTCAAGAAATGTGTCCGGTATGATGATATGGCCGTCAAGACTAGCCCAAGACCAGGAGGGTGCGCGATAGGAGACGGCCCGACTGGCGGGAGKGCCAACCCTAACATACCACACCAATGTTTCCATCAGCACGTCCCCCCAGAGCCCAGCAAAGTATCGATGTCGCCCAGGTCGAATAGATTGAAGTCCCTTTCTGACATCTTTTGCCAGCCCAGACACAGCAACGAGTTTATCACTCGGAACCGTAAGTTGAGTACTTGAGTATAAACTCATGGTGGCACTCCAGTTCGCAAGAAGCTTCATACGCGGATCTGTCGTGATTCCTGGAATTATCGGAGTGGCGATGAGCTGTTTCCATAACTTAAAGTTGACATCACCTCGATGTTCGTTTCGGTTCATAGGAGGCGAGTCAAGCATCGGGGGGAATTTACTAAATCCTTCTGGATGCGTCTCGCAGGCGTGAACCTCTGAACATTCCCAGAAAACCTGTTTCGTCCCAAAATAAATAGTACGGGGAGACATGAGCCTTTCTTGTAGAACCCACCCTCTATGGATAAGTGGCTGATCCAGGAATGCCGTACGCCACGCCGTGTCTTCAAGATCAGCCCTGAAGACCTCTTTCTTCCCACTCAGATTGACAAGAGTCGGTTGTACCAACTCTGGATTACGCGAGGAGAAGCAACCTCCTTCATCGTCTTCAGCCCCAAGCGCAGAAATACAGAATGACGCATTCCGGTAGACACTTTGCATTGTACCAGCTTCTTTGCGCCAGTCTTCTTCCGAGTCTTGAAAAATACAAAGCCTGTCAATCCAAAGGTACCGAATGCCGAAGCGACGAGCGATGTCCATTGCGTCTCTGAAAGTCTTTGGCAGGAGGTCGATTGGGTTGGGCCTCTCTAAATAAGAGGATGTTCCCTTCAAAAGCCGAAGGGTACTGTCTAGGGGTTTGTTGCCCCAACGGTAACTCAACGTGACATACGGGGGGCCCTGAGGACAGCTATCTCCACTCACTAGTCGAAAGGTCGGAGGGCTCTCTAAGCAAATGGTTTTCGGATAATTTATCTCGAGTAACCGAGTCGGTCTATAGTTATTTCCGTCGGCTTTACTCTTGCAACGGTCATGAAACCATGAGCAAGTCTTCATCCAGTTAGAAACCATTGACCATGTTTGTAGGGAGTCTGTTGAGTAATCAAGATTGAATTTCACGGCATCGCTTAGATTCCAGGAAGCTACTCATATAGTTAGAGTTTATGACGCTGAGGTTAAAAGTACTATGTACGTACTAAGAAACGAGCCTTACGTTTCACAGGAAGGAGTTCGATCGTTTTTGACCCGTAATCTGAATCGACAGTCATGCATAGAGTATTACCCTCGTACGCAACTTTGAAAATGGTGAAGTACCCTTACTCTTTCGCCTTATCACTCTGGTCATCTTGACCCCGGTGAAAAATGAAGTCACTGCACATAACGCAACCTTGCCGCGCAGAACGAGAGAAAGAATCTTCATCTTGATGGTGTCCGAATGGGTGATTGTCAAATACACAATAGCAATCTTCTATGGGACGCTGATCGCCTGCAAAGTTTTGAATAATATTAGTTTTCATAGGGGGATAAGGGGAGGAATGAACTTGCGAGGTGAAAATTCAGATTTGGGCGAGCTTAGATGTTCCTGCTGCAAGCTATCCCCAGCACCTACCCCCCTAGAGCTTGATCGTGTATGCTTGTACAAGCAACGCGAAGTGGAACTCCCGATGCTTTCTAGTCCATCCTTGCAAACTTTACAGAGCATGATCTATCGTTGTAACAATCTTCGATTATTTGTCTTGAGTCCTGTCCATAAAACTTCCGCTTATGGTCGTACAAGCGGCAAGGAGTTGATACGCCTGAAGGAAGTACCAATAAGTATCTCGGTAGGGATAATATCAAGGCAAATGAGAAGGCTGCTAGACGCGGAAGAAAGCCATATAAATTCGGGGGAATAATTGACACAACAGCTAGGAGTTAATTCCTTCGGATATATAAAGTCTATGTGCTTCGCCCCCAACGTCGAATGCCGGCATGCCGCATACCGATTGGCCTATCCCACGCCTATCTAGGGGGCTATGCATACAGAGTAGCATCACGCTGCGGTAGCCGCTCCAACGACACTAATATGCGGCTCTTTACATGATTATATGGTATATACGTATCTATATGCAAAATAGCCCGTATACGTATTCATTTATGCCACATAGTCATCCAAATGGCTATATACGGTCTATCGCATTTAGACTTGTCTATCATGCGAACTTTTGAAGCTTCACATATGACGAAAGATCGAGCAATACCAGTAAATTACTATTTCCTCGTCTCACTGGGTGTTTAATTTGGTTGTTAGATATTATTCATGTGTATGAAGTACATGTTGCCGGAACCTTACAGGATCGGTTGACATGGTTAAAGTATTCTTTAAATTGGAAATCCTAGATTCGCCTTTGTCAAGAAACCAATAATACGATCTCGACTATTATCATGTACATTAGCATAGGTCCGTTATGAGAGTCATTCGAGGTAACCAGATCGAAAATACTGAGTACCCCCTGAAATAAGTTGCGTGGAAACTACCTCGTATATTCATGTCTTTCATAAGTTAGTTATTAACGTATACGACGCTACGTGAGTCTGAACGAAGCAATGTTGGATCCATAAAGCATGCTTAAAAGCCAATCTAAGGGGAATGCATCACATACCTGCCCAGGTAGGTAGGAACATCACATAAAGACGGAGAATTACTTTTATGGTGCACCGGTTTTCTTATTTATCCATCTATAATCTTCATCTATAAACATCATTCCACCAGGAATCCTCCAATCCAAAGCCATCAACATAACTCGTTACTCGAATTGAAGCCATCCCCCCACCTCAACGCTCGACACGAGCGAAGCGGATACGGTTCATAAGAGCTGAGCCAAGCTAAGCCCTTATGCCTTGGTGACTTCGGTGCTGCCGAGGATGACAGCGCGGGACTTGGAGCGGTCGAGGAATTGGTCCTCGTCGGCGGAGATCTTGGCGCCGTTGTCGCCGGAGTGGGTGGCGGCGGTGAAGGCCTTGAAAGCCTCCTGGTCGGCGAAGGTCAGCTCGACGACGACGTCGTAGTCGAAGTCGCCCTGGGTTCCGAGGAGGACGTGGGCCTGACCCTCAGCACGGTGGATGTAGTGGCGGGTGTGCGACTGGGGGAAGCTGGCACCGGCGAGCTGCTTGAGCAGAGGAATGTGGGTGTTCTCGTAGTGAGCCTTGAAGGACTCGGGGGTGGTACCGGCCTTGCGGGAGGCGAGGAAGAGGATGGAGAAAGTCATTTTGATAGATTGAGGTTGTTTTTTAAAGTTGGTGATAGAGTGATGATTTGTTTGGATCGTGGACTGTTGAGATGAGACGCTTCGATGTGATGATGATGATGATGATGGTTGAAAATCCGGAGCGAAGCTGTGTATTAATACTCGAATGGATCAATGCTTCAACAGCACCTTATCCCCATATTGTACCATATTGTATCATTCTGTCGGATTCGCTACCATCACCAACATCTCTCATCGTTATGCTGAGGCATACTATCACATAATTCCTTGCCTAAGTTGGATTATTCCCTTTGGACGAAAGAGGCAATGTTTCAAACCGCATGAGTGTCTGGCTCCATAGTTCCTGGACGAAATAGGAAATGCATACAATAGCATGAAAACCTGCGGCGTGTAGATGTATCGATGATAGGCTGGACATAATAGATACCTAATTAGGTAAGAAACCCATGTACTGTCGCACTCTAATTGGGTCTTTCTATTGGCTGGACCTCTGTTGCGCATTGCAGCGGAATCCTTCGAGATACATGTAAGCTTACGTACATATGTACCTCAGAAAGGAGTACTGCCGAGGCAATTACTACATACGCTTCAAATCTGGCTTACTTGGGCTCAAAAACATTCAACTTGACGTTAGAAAGAAGCGGTGAAAGGATTATGTGTTCACCACGTAGTATCGTTATGCACTTGACACTTAGAAACTCTTGTGAGCTTCCCTATAAAAATTGATGCTTCTTAGATATTTCCGAATAGGGTATTCTGTTGAACATTTCCGTATCTGGTAATCTCAAGGACACTGCCTCGGTACTCGGCTGCTTTGACCGCTACATCCTATACCTTGACCAAGCTACCTGGTAACTGGGAATGGCCTCACCGTCCTTAGTACGAAGTCTCAGTCAATAGAAAGAAAGTTTTCATATATCTATGTTCTATCTTATATGTGACGGCCCTTCAGTTGTTGTGCGAGGATTAAAGGCTACAATCATATATGATGATTCCTTTATTCCGCAAGCCCCCCTTATAGCCCTTCGCTACTAGGGAGATGACACTTACATTCGCAACAATCATGTCTCACAACTCAACCTAAAATTAGGAATCCCTAAGTGAGAGGCGATGGGCACCTAGAATTGTACCAGAGAAGGTGATGCTGGGTGCTATTCAAGCATGAAATACGAAAAATTGTGTTTCGAGCGAAGATGCTACCGTCGACGCGTACATGAAAATTATAAAACGCAGAGGAAGTTATAACGATAGTTCTAACTCAACCCCATGTTTCAATTCGTGGTACATGATAGAATCACTGAATCTAGGATCAGTTCCTTTGTTTCCCCTTAGTCATTCTATGGAGGGGGTAGTTCGGGGCAGATATGCCTTACGAAGTAGACAACTTACGCCAGAATGGAGAATTGAGGCCTTCGCCCATCAGTTGGATGTCTGACGCCTGCTTGTCAAATCTACGGCTATCATCTCTAACCCCTAAGAAGCGGATAACAACACCCCTGATGACTTAGTACAGTACGCTGACCCGCCTTGCTACCCATCAAGGCGCAAGAAGAGGCTTTTGATGGGCAGGACGAGAGACTGCAATTGGTCGAACTAGCATTGCACGAGCCATGCGGCTCTCTTTAGAGCAGCCTCAGGTACTGTACACATTTACAAGGGKAAGGGGTGTGTAGTTATTTGTCAATTCAGGGGTATGAACTATCACGATCTAAATACCATCAGATAGAAGAGATATGATTATCACAGGGATGTAATCCTTATTTCTCTAAAACTAAGCTGATAACCTTATTTCAACTATGAGTTAGGTACCAATATTGTTACAACCAAGGAGTGCCCCTTAAATCATACCATCCATATCGCTAATAACTCCATTAAATACCAACACAGGTAGTCATGTCTTGCAGGCGAAATACAAAATTCTACTGGCGCGTAATTCTACACTCAACTTGAAACTCTGGAGTCATAAGGATATGCGTAAGTGGGTACCTCGGTAGTTACAATCCTTTGGTGGGCATTCAGTTGGCATGGATAATTCATACCGCGTGCAAGCACAACCCCCTATACTATCCAGCAAACTGGATCACAACCTCGTACCACGAATGAATGTTATCTGCAAACCCTTTTGCTGTCTTCTACCGCACCAGGCCTTCACGGTGGAACCCGGAACCGTAAGGCATCGAGAACCATGGTTTATTATTTTTATCAACGTCTCCCAATTCCTGCCAGCATTTGATAGCGCACAACCAATACTACCGCGCCCGGTTCCTCGACTCGCTTGCTTCTTCTCCTAATTTCGCAAGGGCGGATTCATAAGCGGCAACCTTCGTCTCGAATGCTTCTTCTTTCTCCTCCGTAACTCTGATGCGCTCCACCTTCTTTGTCCTTTGAATGGTGGACTCGCTAGCTACTTCATTCCAGAACCATCTCGCCTCTGGATTCGTGAAGAGCGTCCATGCTTTACCTGTCTTCCCAGCTCGGGCAGTACGACCTACTCGATGAACATATGAAGCCACGCTAGATGGCATATCATAGTTAATGACGTGATCCAGGGAAGGCAGATCTATACCGCGAGCAACGAGGTCTGATGCGACGAGAATCCGTAGCTTTCCGGCTAAGAAGGACCTAATTGTCCGTCTTCGGGTTGCATATTGTGTTGTTGAAGTAAGTGTCCCTAAAAGAGAACCTAGTGCTGGCGAAAGCAGAGACAGAAGACGTGAAAGACGTAGAGCCGTTTCGTTTGACTTAGTAAAGACCAAGACACTAGGTATGCTTCCCTTGGTAGATGTGACCCTCGAAGACCTGAATGACGCTTCTCGCCCTGAATCCGACTCCGAATCGGAATCGGACGACGATGTGTTATCATCTGATACGTCTTGCGTATGATTGTCGGAACTGACATGCCCTAGTATGTAGTCGCTTTGAAGTAGATCAACAAGGAAAAGAGGTTTGAGGTTAGGATCGCTAACTTTGAGTGCGGCTTCTTCGAGCAATTCGGGCAGCGCGAGCTCAGCTTGACGCTTAGTAGCCTCTGGCTCATTAGTGGCCGCGGAGCCTTCGAGCATGACCAGTTTCGGCCAACGAAGCTTCAACCCTTCTAATCGATCGAGATCTCTGGTCATTGTAGCACTGAGGACGACCTTTCGTACCCCTGAAAGATTGGATTGCTTGTGGTTTCGAGCGCCTATGTCATTAGACTGTAACTGTGGAATGACCACATCCAACCACTGCTGGAAATTTTGGCCAAGCAGTTTATCGGCTTCGTCAACAACGAGCCAACGGACGAAATCCAGTGAGAATCCGGGAGTGTACTTGATATGCTCGACGAGCCTTCCTGGTGTAGAGATAAGGATGTCGACCTTAGACTTGTAGGTAATTACGTGATCCGGTAATGTAGGGATTCTATCCTCTCTCTTTCGAATAGTTGTTCTCTCCTCGTCTTCGGTATTATAACCCTCGTCGCTGTCTTCACCGGAAACATATCCACTTTCAGAAGCCAGCCGTCTCTTGCGTTTAGCATAAGCCTCTGGGTCATATCGCTCCTCTCTCTCAATAAATGCCGCCTGTTCCTGTTCAATGGACTGACTACCCATTGCGATACCAACGCGAACCCTCCTTCTGGAGCCGTTTAGAGCAAAGATACTAGCGCACTGTTCGCAAACTTGTTGAACTTGCTTAACAAGCTCGCGTGTTGGGAGAACAATCACTGCACGGAGCCTTGTTAAGTGCCTGTTGCCTAAACTGAGATCCCGCACCACAGGTAGTGTGTAAGCCAGAGTCTTTCCCGAGCCCGTCGCTGCCGAGACTAGGACATCGCCGTGCATCGCCTTATCGTGATGAGGAAGAAGTAGGGGTATTACGGCGGTTTGAATGGCGAATGCTTGTTTGTATCCGTTTGTAGCCAGCTTCTCGGCTGTCTCGGGAGTTATTCCTAGATCTGGAGAGAGCCCAAAATCTGTAAAAGGCGCAACTGCTTGTGGCGAGACACGAATTGGTTTCGCCAGCCAGGGAGGCAGTGTTTCGTAGGCTGGTTTTGTCGCTTCGGGGACAACTGGTTGAGGTTGAGGTAACGGTTCAAGGCCGTGGACTTCGGGCGCATCTTGATCCACATCCATGGCATCTCCATCCTTGGCTTCTACACTGCCATTGACATCGGGCGCATCTCGCATCGACACATCCTCCTGTTCGTCTGTTGTAGGTTGCGCCTCGGGGGCTCGCATCGACTTGGCCGCCTTCTCAAGCACCGATCGGTGCCGTATTGGGGTTTCATCTTCAGCCGCTGTTGGAGGCTCGGTCTCGCTCTTCCTTTTCGCCTTCTTTTTGCTTTTCTTTTCCTTTTTTAATTGATCTGGTGACTCTGGAGGTCTATCTGAAGCTGGCTCTGGGGTGACTTGCTGGTCTGGCATAACCGATTTTGCGTGCGCTTCATCATTAATCTGTCCATCCCGACTCTCTGATGCTGCAGTATTTTCGTGGTCACCGAGTCCATTTAATTCTTCCGCGCGGGGCTGTGCCTCTTTCTTGGACTTTTTGGACTTCTTAGACTTCTTCTTCGGCTCCTTAGTAACATCGTCTTCCTCCGTCAGCTTAGCCTTCTTGGCTGGCGGTTCAATGGTATCTTCAACTTCGTCAAAGTGAACATGTTGGGACGCTGGACGGTGATTGGATTGGCTGTTGGTCGATTTCGGTGGTGGGACGTATCTTGCATAAGCTGTAGGCTGTGGCTTCGCTGGAGATTGTGACGGTGATTCTACAATCGGTCGCGGCTCCAGACTCTTAGCGGCCCCCTTCGGCGGAGGCACATATCGCGCATACATTTTTGCAATCGAGAGACGTCTTGCGACGTTTGTGAGACTGAGGATGTAGAGTTTGAGCTAAATGTTCAAGAGCGCTAGGATAATTCTGCCGTCGAGTAAAAATTGACCGCCTACCTTATCCGCTATCTCTAGCACTTATCGGTGCTAGCCTATACGCTGATAACGTTATCGTCGCCTAAATTGCTGAACTGACAGCACTCAATCTACTAACCTAACATCTTCAAATGCGACAAGATGGATTGGGATCTGTTATCACACCTGATAAAGCTTCACATCGTTCCATAAGCTGCAGCAAAGGCAGCTATAGCCTCTTACTCGTTTATGGATTTAACGCCAAATAATGTACTAGCGAAATACTTGTTGGAGCTCGATTCTCTTGATAGTTCTGGCGGCCTCTTGCGCTGCCGTCTACTTTAACACGACCTTGCTTTTGCGGCCATATTCGACACCGCAATTACCTTACCTTGCCAATAATTCTAATGACTTGACCACAATCATAACCACGAGACGAATACCATCTCAACGTCACCACAATTTTGCCCAGACTGTTGCCAATTCTTGAATATGACTCGAAATTTGCTCCAAGACTGCGCCCATCACCCGATACGATGCCGCACCGAACATATAACATCGCTATGGTTAGCGATTTCTTCTTCCCTCAACCAGGAGGAATTGAGAGTCACATCTACCAGCTTGCTACTAAGCTAGTTGACAGAGGACACAAAGTCATCGTAATAACCCATGCCTACGACGACCGAAAAGGCGTTCGCTACTTGACCAACGGTATCAAGGTCTTCCACGTTCCATTCGCCGTCATTTATCGATCCGCTACATTCCCGACCGTCTTTTCCTTCTTTCCCCTATTCCGAAACATCATCCTTAGGGAGCGAATCGAGATTGTCCATGGCCACGCTAGCTTGAGTAGTCTCTGTCAGGAGGCAATGCTACACGCCAGGACGATGGGATTGCGAACAGTCTTCACCGACCATTCGTTATTTGGTTTTGCTGATGCGGCAAGCATCTTAACGAATAAGCTTTTGAAGTTTACACTCAGCGACGTAGACCACGTTATCTGTGTCAGTAATACATGGTATGCCCCTTACTGTACCTACGTCTGTACCTACACTCACATATTCTAAAGCAAGGAGAATACCGTCCTTAGAGCAGCGCTAGATCCTCTTATGGTCTCCGTTATCCCCAATGCTGTGGTCTCCGAGAACTTCAAACCTCTCCCTCGTCCAGATCCGAGTTCCATGCCATATGTCCAGCACCCGTTACCAGCGCACCCTCTCGGGCCGAACGATACCCTTACGATTGTAGTCCTCAGCCGTCTTTTCTATAACAAAGGGACAGACCTGCTCACAGCAGCCATCCCTCGAATTCTCGAAAACCATCCCAATACCCGTTTCATTATTGCGGGTTCCGGGCCCAAAGCCATCGAGCTAGAACAAATGATTGAACAAAACGTTTTGCAGGATAAGGTCGAAATGCTGGGCCCCGTCCGGCATGAGAACGTGCGGGACGTGATGGTGCAAGGTCATATATATCTGCACCCTTCCCTCACCGAAGCCTTTGGAACAGTCATTGTCGAAGCTGCCAGCTGCGGCCTATACGTGGTGTGTACGGCCGTGGGCGGCATCCCCGAAGTGCTCCCGTCGCATATGACGGTGTTCGCGAAGCCCGAGGAAGACGACATCGTAGCAGCGACCGGAAGAGCAATCGCGGCCCTCCGTGCGAATAAGGTCCGCACGGAGAAGTTCCACGAGCAGGTCAAGGCCATGTACTCGTGGACTAACGTCGCGAAGCGCACCGAGCGCGTCTACCGCGGTATCTCGGGCGACATCGACGAGGCCGAGTTCTACGGGTTCGATGTTGGCCATGATCCTCATTGGCATGCGACGCGCGGCCGCAATTTCGCGCTGATCGACCGCCTCAAGCGGTATTATGGCTGCGGTGTCTGGGCTGGCAAGCTGTTCTGCTTGTGTGTTATCATCGATTACTTGATCTTCGTGTTCTGCGAGTGGTTCTGGCCCCGTGACCAGATTGATATCGCCAGGGATTGGCCACGGAAGAACTTTACTGGCGACGATGATGATTAGATTATGAGCTAGAGGCAGGTCGCTCAATGACGCAACGTTATGTCGATATATGTATAAATACCTCGAGCGAGAGAGTTCGTATCATTCTCAGCAGCGATACATTCAGCCCCGAACATAGCGAGCAGTCAATCTACCACATTTCTCAACAGTCATCTTCATACACTCAACTAAGCTGTGTCGATTCACAGCTAGGACATTCCAGGCAAGTCTGCACAGAGGGATTATCATTATAACTTAAACATTATCTGAGGCGTCTCAGGTTCTCTTGCAAGCACCTCAGACACGAAGAGGTACTGCGCTCCAGAATTTACCCTCCACCGAGACTGCGGCCGCCCACATCTATAAGATGTGTTGACTTTCTTGGCTTTGACGGGATCCTATGCAAGGCTCCTGACAGAAGTTATCCTTCTAGTAAGATACGTAAACTATACAAGCACTAGCAGTTGGGCGGTGGGCCATGAGACTAGTGCCTGGCCTATCCACGGATGCCTTGGCTTGCCTTATCTAATTGCCCGACGACTGTCTTTCTCGGTACGAAGCCATAAAGCCAAGGACTTGCATTAGATGTTTTCTCGCTCAAAGGGCTCCAAGCTATAACCTGCTGCTTGGCGGAGTATTGATCTGGTTCTCAGATAGCTAATGCAGCTGAAGCGAGAAGCAAAATTCCAGAGATAGCCATTGCCCAAGAAGCCGAGATGGACTGGGAAGAAGCGGCATTGGGTTTTTTCTTGTGACCTCCTGATCCTGATCCCGATCCTGATCCTGCATCTGCATCATTGGTCGTAGAGGCCGGTGCGGAACCAGATCCGGTAGGTGAGATCACAGCACCAGTTGGTTGCGCAGTCCTACTACTTGTCGAGGATGTAATGTATCCCGAGATTCTCGCGCCATTATCATCCACGCCACCCCTGAACGCGCCCGTCTCATTACGGACCTTGAAATCTATATTTGCGCGCGGGAAGTTCTTATCCMCCTTATCCGTCGTGTTCGACCATACGAGAGCGAGCTGCCATAGGATGGGCATATTGTTGCTATCCTTGCCGTTGATAAAATCCACAAGCGCGGGAGTTTGCTTCCACACGTGTAGCGTTGCGTTGCGCACTTCCGAGGTCTCAATCGCGTCCGCATGGTATATGCTAAGCGACCCTTCCAAGTTGCCGCTCAGGGTACCATCTGCGGCGACCGACAGGTTGGTCCTGATCCAGGGAAAAGTGTAGATCACATCGTCGAGTGGATCGTACCTCGGGTCTGGTATATACGAGATCTCAAGGAACGATATGTACCGGTCGTTGCGGCCCGTGCTGTCGGGGTTGGTCAAGATAACGTTAGGGTGGCGGTAGGGAAATTCCGTCGCGGGAAGGACATTCTTTGGCGGATTTGAGGTGGAGAGCTTGAGGCCCGACGGGTAGGTCGCGGTGAAATCGAAATCGTGGCCGGTAAGAGGAGGGTAGATAGGAAAGTTACTAGCAGAAACGGTGTCGCATAGAACCGCCACAACCAGAGTTGCTGCGCTAATGGCAAACATTTCGAAAGGATGCACTCGTTTGACGTCCAGATGAAGTCGCGATAGTCTGTCTATTCAGTTGTCCGCTCTAGTATCACCACATTGTATATATTCCCAACAGCGCCGCACGCCCAGAAAAGGTATCAACTTTCGTGTCGCGCGGTCATCTCGTGAGTCACCCCATGGTTACATTTACATCTCCAATGGGTGAGCATCCCATCTCAGCTTGAGCGAAAGTCTAGCATAAACAAAAAAGCCTAATGCGGCGCAGTTCCAATCGCGAGATGGGAGATCGGACTCATCCGGTAAGGTTCCTGCCAAGATCTCGGTTCTAGATCCCTTCGCGTACATTAGCTGAGCTGGAGCCACCCCGGGCAAGTCTCATTGGACGGGATGCGAACAAGGATGACACAATACGCATTACCATATCGCTAGAAAAGGCAAGGTACGCCCGAGACGACAGGGTTTTTATAAGGGTCTGGGGCGATAGATCTCATGGTGGTTTGGAGCAACTATCGTGATAAGGGGTCACACGCTCTTTCGCTTACCGCTTTGCCAAGTATATCTCTTAGTTGATCGTTGTATAGGTAACTATGGCGGCCTCAATGGCGGCCTCAATGACGTCCAACCGTGCTCAATTTGCCAGTGCTTTTAGAGGAGATAGACATTTGCCATAGTGTTATATCAATTTGTATATTGGAGTGATTGAGGCCCAATAGTCAACAAGGGGAATAACTGAGCAACCATAAACATTATGAGCGTAGTCCTGGAATCGTAGAAAATTATGTATTTTAAGTTATCTTCAATGCGGTAACTTGGTCGTGAGCTGCAAGTGTTGACGCATGAGGGGGTTATCTCATCAGTAGACTGAATTCTGACGTAGAATTGACGATGTTAGACTCGATCGATATAAGGGTCAAATCCGCCAACTCCCTATTTCACAAAAGATTGTGTGGGAATTGTATGTCTCTTGCACTACACGAAAGACTCATAGTAGTCAATTCACTTCGCCCTCCATTATCGTCGCCGTAATAAACATGGGATGATGTTCGTCAGTAGGAGAAACCGCATCCAGCTGCACCTGGTGTACAACCGGGAAACGTCTGCCCTTGCGAGTGTCATTTCAACGCCGTGATCAGGATCAATTCACAACATGAATCTAAGTACGATAGCATTCTTTCCTCCTATGGGTAGGCAAATATCTTCACTCTAACATCCTATCAAGACGAATAAATATTTTATCTGTGTTGATGGCTTCAATGTGGTTCGTCCCTTGTCTTGGGAATCTCAGGCAATTACGACTATTGCGCTTGGCCTTCAAGACGCACACGTCCGCGATGATTGCGTGGATGATTCCATTTCTGATATTTCGATATTTCGATATTTGATATGCTGTCGAGAAAGCATTTGGCATCATCTGTTGATCAATCTCCTTCTGAGATGGTTAGGTCTAAGGTTAGTTTAACTCTATTATATTCTTCTCGTTAATTCTCTCCTATGACGAACAAGCTAGTTGAAGAGTAACGCAGTATTGCGATGATTCTGTTGCTGATGTACCCGAGGAAACCCGACATCAAGCCTTGGTTGATCTCATGGATATAAAACTTTACTCATACTTGTTCACAGATACTATCCTACTTTCGTTTCGACCCTGATCCCGTCCGTGTCTTAGAGGTTTATTATATTCATTATATGCCTTGCGATAAGCTTCGGAGTTAACATCGCACAGATATTAGCTAGGGGTGGATATCAGATTGGGAAAATTCACCCCGACATCACCGGAAAGGGATACGAAATCCGAGAAGTCTACCCAATAGAATACTTACGTGCTTAGAATTGAGCGGGTAGATACAGCTAGACATTACGCCCGAACATTTACGCCCGGTAGGTGTGCATGTGTCTCAACTACCTTACACGACGTTTGGCATCTTCTCCTATTCCCCGGTTCTTAGAGGTACACAAGCGTGTGAAACTCAGTCTTCGGCCACAATTGTAGTTTTAAGTATACATTTCATTAAGATGTATTTATGCCCGAAATTATGATGTGCGCGAGCGTTCTAGATAGCTTACATTGTATGATGTTGGTTCAACATTTCATGCGAAACTTCTGTACCACGTGAGTCACGGCACAGCGATAAACTCCCAGCACACTCTATTTCACATTGTAGGTTCAACGAGGACGAAGGCTATGTTGATCTTTCAACTCGTGTCAAGATTGACCTATTATTGATCCTCAACTCGGCTACGTGCCCTTAAATGAAGTTCACCTGGCCAAAGAAAGGCGTCATGTGGAAGTTGGACTCGTTCGTTGGATTCCACGCGCCAAGCGTTTGGTTAGGGAACGTGGCCGGCGACACAATAGTGCGGAAAAAGTTCATCCTCCACTTCGTTCCCGAGGCCTCTCCATTGTCTACATTGAAAAGTCCCAGAGGAATCCTCGTATCCGACACCCAAGTCTGTGCGTCCTTGTCCAGGGTCGTTTCTGCGGTTATGCCATCAACCAGGGGCTGAGTCAGAAAGGAGGTATCCAAGGGAGCGCTTGCAGCGCGAACCTTGGACTTGTTGTAGATCCAGGCTTGGAAAGTGACGTTGTTTGGGCTCACTTCGAATTCCAGGTAGGTCTGCGGGTCGTTGGTCCCGCGATAGAAAAAACCCTCCATCACCTCATACTGCCAAATAGGATCATTTGTTGTTAAGCTGGAGTTGTAATAGTAGTTTGTTTCTCCATAAGCCGTGAAAGTGACGTGGATTGAAGTATCGTCATAGCAGACGTCGACTTGCGTTTTTGGAAAGTCGCCTTTGTCAGGCACCGACTTTGAATATTCAACGGTACCTTTCCCAGCCGAGCATGCCGGCGCGTCCAAAGATGGCACGCTAGTCGCGTATGCAGCGCCGGCGATGGCAAGCACAGTCCCCAAGAGCATCTTCATATTGACTAAACCACCAACTGTGACAAAGTGGAGCACAATGATAACGAGAGTGGAAGAAACAAGCCACCGAAGATGATGGGGAGTTTGAATGAGAGTCTTCTTAGGGGAGGTCATGTTATTTACATTCCGAGACATAGAATCACGCGGCATGCAGGTTGGTGACTAATTTCCCAATATAGGCGTAATTTGCATCCTTCAATTCTCTACACGAGGATTGCGTGTCTGTGTAACGTAGCAAAACGCCTGGCCCGGCCGAATAAGGGTCGCTTGCTGGTCTTGGCATCTCAATCACCATATTGGCGGAATCTGTTGTTGCAGCTTTAGCGATTCAACAGTCCGGGCCGAGATGAACTGAGGAGCGCTCAATCAACTCCCTATTCCGGCGAAGTAAGATGCGGGACGGCGGATGCATCAGGCACTTACACGAAGGACGCCGCGCTACCTGCCTGCCTGATACTGAACAGGGATAGATTGCACGAGTGTTAAGGCATAAGGGCGCATAAGTCAACGAATTAGCTCTCTATTTAATTGGAAGACCCCTGTCTAGAGGTATATTGCGGCTATTCGCCTTTTGGCTTCTGCTGCGCTTAATTGGCTTGTTATTGTGATGGTACCTAGTCTCACTGCTGACATAACCCCTGTTTACTTTGGGACCGTTTGGAACATTCAGCAACTAGGTTAACTATTTCTTCCTCCTTTTCTCGCTAAAGACTTGATGACATGATGGAAAAAAGTCTACTAGACAAGGAAAACTAGAGAAAGTTTTTACTTCGCTTATCACATGTTTGCGTATGCTGCACAACTGCTTTAGAATAGGAAATGTTACGCATCTATGCTTTAAACGGGTAACCTGCAGTGTAAGTCTGGTTGATATGGACATGATTATCAGAGTAGATTCTTTCTTTTCTTTTCAAGGGGAGATATCCCTCGAATTTGGAAATTAAGGAGGTACCTATACGTTTGGTGTAAACTTGGAAAATATTGGATGTTCGAAAATGCTTTGCGCACATGTAGTATATCTTATACATGCATAATAATGCACGTAAGCAGATTGTACAGTGCATGGATAGGTATATTAAGCCGGCGATGTAGTTGGTTGAAACCTCAGCTTGAATACATCTGTTGGATATAAACGGCACTGGGTGGACTGTTATTTCTCTAAGTAATTGGTATACATATATCTGAAAATTATGGCAACGCTGAGTACCTATTCTATAGTCTTCCAAGCGTCACAAGTTGATTGTCATCCGGCGAAGTAGTTCCGACATGATATGCAATTATATCTCTCAGCACGGAATCAACACATATTATGACGTGAACCTACCGATATAAAATGTCCATCTCAACGTCAAATCATGCCAAGGACGAAACTTATAACTTAATCTCCAACAGCCATCCAGCACCGTAGCAAGAAGGGTCAATTCCTTTACACGTTGTTCTTAGGAGCGTGTCGTACCTGCCAGTCGGCTTCGGTATTGGTTCTTGCTGCGATCATCGCATCTACCCTCTCGACATTATGGCCTGGAATTTAGGGGACCTTTGGCCCTAAGATGACCTATCCTATCTGGCCCCAAACACCAAGTTTATGTCTAATCGCAAGCTGATTCACGATATCACGAATGCAGAACTAGCGAGACATTATGTGCTGCTAGTCCTTTATAGAATGGACAGTGAATAGGTTTAGCGCGGAAGGCCGACAACCCGGATGTGACCAAGGTACCCACCCCGAGACTAACGGCACATCACCCGGAGGCATCTTTGATTCGACTGCTAGCGTGCTTCTTTGGCCTCGTCTGATTGGGTTGAATCCCGACGTCGTGGAACGCTTCCAGCACTTCAATAAACATGTCTTCATTGCAGTCTTCGGCCTCTCTAAGCGATTGAACCTAGGTCCTTCCAAGGCCTACGGCCGCTAAGTCTTCACCATAGAGAGTTGACGCGCCATTGCTTCGGCCGAGGTCGATTATGGTCTAGAAACGGTGGCAGACAAGGAATCTCGCTTTATCAAATGCGCCGCACGGGGACTTCGGGGTGGGGAATATGTACAACGTTCGAGACATTTGCTTTTACGTAAGAGCCATGCCATACTTGTTCGTTCCTCATTCGACTAATAAACGACAGGGAGAGTGGAATTACAATAGCCTTGAGACCACTATACAGATACTGCTGGTGATATTGAAGATGATTTGCTCGTCAACGCCATGCGCGAGGATGTGACCACGACTGCGATAAACGATCCCGCGACCGCCACAGCAATATATCTTCATCGAGACCCTGCGGCTACGACTGGGCTTTAATACACGCGGCGTCGCTTAGGTAGCTTATTACGGTAGATGAGTACTTCAAGGGACCCCTGCTGTAGGTACCTACGATGTTGCCAAGCTCGAGGTTTTGATGACGATTGCCTAGCAGTTTCGCAACTTGATACTTACCTAGCTAGTACAGTCGGCTAAACCGGATAGATATCTGTCGGATCGGATCGCCGAGAGCGATACCCGCCACTGCGGAGCCGGCGCTATGCCATTTGAGCATAAAGTAGCCGCTATGGGCATGCATCAATGATGGGGATATTAACTTCAAAGACATGCCTCTTTTCAAGAGGGATAGCGAGGATATGGCTGCGGTCATTCGGCCGATTAATCAATAGGTCGTTGGGTCGTTGGGCAGACAATGAGCGAATGTCTTATACTTCATGACATCTCTTAATATGTTAGCCTATATGGAACATTCCAGGACGCCATCTGCGACCCCGAACCCGTTCGGGACTCTTTGTGCGGGGACGGAGCCCTAGAGCGAAAACGGCATCAATTGGATCATACATCACGACCCCGGACCTCGTGTCAAGGCAATACGAGAATTGGCGCTCGTATTGGTAATGGAGCAAGCTGACATGATCGTGATGACCGCAACTTTGGTGTCACGTATATTGAGAAGCATATATAAGCTAGCTCTCCGTTCACTAGTTTACAGCTCAGTCTTGTCTCTACCTCATCGCACATTTCGATAAGAATCCCCTAATTCCTAATCGTATTCACTAATTACCTACCGAGTTATTCACACTCACCCAAACCGCTAAAATGAAGTTCTTCGCTGCTATCCTGGGCGCTGCCCTCGCCGCCACCGGTGTTTCCGCCCAACAAGCCATCGTGAAGAACAACTGCCAGGAAGTTGTCTACCTGCAGTCATTCCCTTATGATGGCAGCACCGCGGGACCCCTAACCACCCTCAACCCAGGAGACACCTTCTCCGAGGCCTTCCGCCCGTCTGGTTCGGTTAGTATTCCACGTAGCCTTCGTGTTTCTAGAACAAGCTGACCGCCTGTGCAGACTATCAAGCTCGCGACCACCAAAACCCTAACCGGACCGCTGTTCTTCGGCTACTCATTTAGCACGAACCCGGATTATGCCTACTGTGAGTACACATCCATATCTACCACAATGAACATAAATCCGCAGCATATAAGCTAACATATTCTCTCTAGACGAGTTCAGCACGTATGTTATTCCAGTTCACACGTGGATGTTCGCTGTTTACTAACATCATCACAGAGAATGGGGCAACCCCTTCGCCAACTCGCACAACATCTTGACCCCAGGCGCCGGCTGTGAAGAGTTCGACTGCGCTGCCGGCCAGGCTGGCTGCTACAGCACGCCGTCGCAGAAGAAGGTGTACGGCTGCCCGCAACCCGTCACTTTGGAGGCGGACCTCTGCGTCTAGGGTGCGGAAGAATCATGAAGATGCTACCTGACACCGCGGGGAAAAAAGAAAATGCTGCGAAGCGTTACTTTGGAGAAACATTAGCACATTAGGAAAAAAGGCGTTACACTAGGTACCTAGGAAAGATATGCATTTGATATCATAATAGTAAATAGCCGAATAATGTTTATCATTCTGGTAATCTGCCAGGCCTTCGTGACGTGATGGTAAATTTAGCACTGCTCCACTCTGAGAGACGCATCACCATTTATGCGAAGTCGTGACAGCCGCACAATTCCCACTTCATTCTCCCATATAGATTATTCATCGAGATCTGCGGCATTACTAGAATAAGAATCTATTCCATCATGATATTGATTATCCATAATTGAAGATTGTGTTACCACCAACAACGCACTATTACCGAACGTAGGTATAAGTAAATTTATAAAGACATTATATAATCCTCCTCGAACAAGGGTCCTAATATCCATAACATAGGCTGTCGAGCTATAGTATCATTTCGATGACGATGCTGTGGACCCTAAGAAACAAATACCGATCTTATAGCGCGTGCCCACCAGGTTCCGGGATAACAACGGTAGCAACTTGTAGAATTAAACTTGGTTCCAGTATACATAGATCCAGTACGACTTGTTGGGTACAATGATGAAGTCAAGCCGCAACCCATTAAGGCCACTACTTATTGTAGGCCCCACGTCTACATAAGGAGACCCGTGACTGGTTCTGAATGGACAAAGTACAATATTAGTACCTGGTTTTACTTCTCCTCGCTTCTGTGGAAGATCGAAGTGACTTACCTGTTCGGCTTAAACTGTGGTCGGGATGAGCCATTCAGATTTATTGCCGTCACTGTAACATCATTCATATATACGCCCTGGCCACAGGTAAACGTATAGCGCCCAGGAGTCAAAGCCCCCCCTTGATCGTTTCGAGCTTGCACCGAAGCTTTGCCGTTCTTATCGCAGAGGACCGCAATTTTCTTATAAAGTACTGGTCCTTGGGGTTGTGGCGGACGTTGGGTAGAGCTGCTGGAACCCATGATAACGGAGGGGCGCTATCGAGCCCCAGTTACAAGTGAGGTGGATTTCGCACGTAGATTTGGTGAAACGATCCGGTGGGAGTTGTATCAGGCTGATAGAAACTGATAGCTAGGCGTGTTACCGAAGCAAAGGTGCTCATACAAGCGCGATGCGTATGAAGAAGCGAGTTCTGCCGTGTCCTTAGAAACCGCCTGCTACGACTTTAAACCCCACCGTCGCTCGCTCGACGGCCTGCGTAAGGATGATAGCTTCCCTTTCAACGATGAGACGAGCGCTTGATCAAACTGTAGAAGCTGCATTGTAACCCTCGCTGCAGTAGTCAGGAATAGTGAATTGCCCGGTTTTTGGGCCTCGGCCAATCACAGCCTCCTACATTCATGCTTGAATTTCATCTTGCAGCTAACACGTTCTTGTAATTAAAGACAACACGTAGGTTATTGCTGTAGGCTCAGTATTTCACGGCTCTGACTCAGGTTTGCGTGACTAATGAGTGCCAATATACCCGACAACCCCCCTATTTGCTATTAATAAAACAAGGCTCGATCCTAGATTCCCTCATGGCATAATATAGGCGTCACGTCAAATTCTGCTCAAGCTTCCGTCCCATATACGGAATATTGCATTACCTACCGCTATTGAGCTGTGGATGAAAAGAATATTGAGAGGAAGCGAGGAAAAGCAAACAGGCCGAGCGTGACCTTGATATGTTAGGTCCTGATTAATAAGCGACCACGTTACACCATCCACGTACCTCGAAATATTTCCGCTTTCAATGGAACCCTTGAAGGTAATTAGATTTTTAACAATTCTCTGGCTTCAATAATTCGGTCCTTGTAACCATCGACCAAGATCTTCAACATCACCCTAGCAAGCTGATCCACCCCAATAAAACCGAATGCGTTGGCGGTGAGAAGGTTG
This sequence comes from Hypoxylon sp. E7406B, assembly GCA_000931505.1. NCBI lineage: Eukaryota > Fungi > Ascomycota > Sordariomycetes > Xylariales > Hypoxylaceae > Hypoxylon > Hypoxylon sp. E7406B. The sequence goes on along the minus strand of JYCQ01000049.1, from coordinate 1,736 downwards.
ATTATACCAGCATGCTTCTTCAGAATCCCACTAGGCCGCACAGCCCAGACCTCAAATCTATCTTTGTTGGCGTCTGCGAGATCACAGAGGCCTTTCTCGACTTGTCCCTATTTATCTCACCTGGTTAGAATCTCTAAACACATGAAGGGGGGAAGTGTGAAGCACGTCGCTTCAACAGCCATACTGCTCTCACCTTGATTTTCCTAGTATCAGCCAGCATCTTCAAGTTCTTTTCTTGGTCCCATTCTGCGAATTGCCCGCTGCAGAATACGAAGCGGAATTTTTGAGATTCCGCTAGCTTCGGCGCCAATTCGTCAACGAAGGCCTTTGCAGCCGCGAGAGTGTAGTCTACCGAGACTTTTCTTGCCGTCTCCACATCTGGAAATTGGGTAGCACGGCCTCCGAGCGCCCTATGGCATGTGTTAGTCGCCCTGAGAGCGTACTAGATGCGGATGCCTAAGAATCTCACCAAACACAGCCCTCTGCGCCTGCAAGCTGCGCTAGGAGTTCTGGCGGATAGGTTGAAAAGTCCTTATGTTCGACGACGGTGAGCTTCGGATTCTTGGACAGTTCTTCGGGCAATGGCTTGCGTGTCAAAACGAACGCGTGGCTGATCTTCTCATCAGCGATTGCTTGACGAACTACTTCGCCTCCTACGAATCCGGTGGCGCCTGTGATAATGATTTTCATTTTGGGGATGAGTCGAACGCTATAACGTGGGTTAGGGTTTGTGTTGTTGAAGTCGTGGGGAAACGAGTATGTCGTGGGGCTAATTAGGTGCTATCAATGTCCCCAGATCGATGGGACATGCTAGTGTTGCATCAATTGTTTGGTGGATCAGTAACTTAAATCGGGTGGTTGGGTACTATAGCTCTGGATCTTTTCGAGTCTGTTTCACTGCCAGGGATATAACGGAACCAAATACTCCTCGTGCAGTGCATCTTAGACGACATCAGATGGGTTACCGTCGCAAACGCAGTAACTCATGACGTAGGCAAGCATGAATGGATGCTCGGGGACATGCATGACAGTAGCGCGAGCAATCGTTGAACGCGGACTTCCCTCGCCGATGCGACGTGCATCGATCCATACTTCGGCGGCCAGCGGGCTTTCATAGTGGACAATATTCATTCCTAACGGCGTTGAGAGCGTGGCGAGGTGTCCGGAACTATACTCAGGGGCCCTACAAGATCCTGCGCCCCGGGCACCGCTCTAGCTGTCCGAATCATACTGAAAAAGCGTGAGGTCCTCGATGAGACCACCGGGAACTGGCTAAGAGCCCACTTGGAAAGATACGTGCCACAGAGACGCTGGATCAAAACAGCTTGAATCCATTGCAGGACATGTGCGACAGTCCTAGGATTAGGTAGCGCAAAAAGGCCTGGAGTTGCGCTAGCAGGCCCTAAACTGCGTTCCAGGCCGATAGCTTAGGAGGTAGTAATGCCGTCCCTGTTACTTCTACCGGGCGATGACCGTTAGACGACCGATTCGCTGAATCAGTTAAGCAGTTGACGGCTAGTGTTGGTATTACTTATTATCCCGAAGCGCTATTGTCCCCCTTGGCAGGGCCTCTCAATAGCGATCGTAGCCGCCAGAGCAACAGATCTTACAGCGCTTCTAAGCGTCAATTGGCCTTTTGGATTCTACCTTAGGTATAGGTACCTAAGCTGTGACAGGCCTTGTACCTGAGTTTTACGAAGGCTATTGTGCACCAGTTGAGGATTCTTATCAAAAAT